>LPNX010929654.1:8550-42982 GCA_001517045.1 Pseudotsuga menziesii | reverse complement strand
CCCCCCCCCCCCCGCTTGGTTGGATGAAGTAGAAGATGAGAGCTGAAAGTAGAACTATGGTACTCTCATATGGCTAAAGTATGTTGTTGTAAAACTACTGATGACGATCATGAAAAAATATATAGTCTTCACCTACTACAAAACCCTATGGTATAATTCTTACCAACCGAATAAATGTGTCGATGTCGAACATGGAAAGAAATCATTGGATTGCCGACCATTAATGAATGTTGTTAACCAATGTGAGGTAATCTCACCATTGATGTCAATGAGTGCCAAGGTACCTAAGTACATCGTGCAAAGTACGAATAAATGAGCTGATGTCGAGTCACTTGCAAGATCTAACGATCAAGGGACATTGATGTATTCCCATGATTGTTAGCGAGAGAACTTGTCATTAAGGCATGCAAGCCTCAAGGTACTGAAAATGAACTCTAGTCTCTATCCCAGATAAGATGTTGGGGTCGATGGGGCAAGACTTGTTGAAAGGTGGGCCTCAAGGAATCCCACATCGGTCAACACGAGTTGTACATAATGAGTGGTAGGACTATAAATGAAAAGATATGAAGGTCAAACAATTTTTATGGCAGGGATAACAGAGCAATGTAATCATGGAAAGGAAAATGAATGGTTTTATTCAAAACGAAAAAGATAAACTAGAAAGGAGGAAAAATGTATGTGACCCAGAAAGGTAGAAATGTGGGAAATCATAATGTATAAGGTAGTGAAAAAGTAGACTCTGACATGGATCATGGATAAGCTTGGAAGGATAAAGGGGTAAGTAATCATGACATAGCGTAATTGGTTTCTGAAAGGCTTCTTTGTGGCAACAAAATGTCATGACATACTGAAGGGAAAACTCAACTCCTTTGAGCTTTCAATGGAACATTTTTTCTGAAAATTTTCAGCAATTCCGGAAATTATTTTTGTATGCCATTCATCCGTCTTTGAATATGAAAAAGGTTAGAATTTACCTGCAACAAACTTGTTATAGCATTGAAAATATATGAAATTATGTGCTTAGTCAAAAGTTAAAAAGAATAAATAAAATGCTCTTATACCTGAAAATAACAGCGCTTCTTGTCAAAACCTGTTTCTGAGCAACTTGCAAAAACAAGTTAGTGAAAATAATCATAAAATTTTGAGAAAATTCTAAGTTCATTTCAAATTTCAAATTTTATGATTTTATTTATTAACTAATACTTTTTAAGATAAGTGAGTCTTTATGTTATGATTATGCAATAGGGAGAGAGGGTCGACCCTTTCCGTGGTCGACCCCTCTAAAAGCAAACTATCTTAATGATCTGGATTAGAGAGGAGTATGCAAAATAAACAAATTTTATGATAAGTTTAGCAGTTTTACTGATCGTGCGGATACCCCCCCCCCAACTGAAGATGTGCCAGGTCCCACTGTGCAAGAATAAAAATTAAAAAGGAGACGTAGATGTGACAGCAGCTACCTTCGATCTCAAAGACGCATATGAATTTGATTAATAACATTATTTTATGTTTGACCTAAAAATTTTATTTTTTAATTATTTTTGTGTATTTGTTAATCATACATATAAATAAAAAACTATCTAAAAAAAGTAAAAACTAATCCAATTTTTTTAATATTTTAATATTCTATTATTGTTTTTTTTAATTTTATTTCTATTTGGTTTGTTTATACAATTCCTCCTTTAAAACAATGATAAACATTACATTACTTAATTTTATATTTATTTTGTATTGTTATTGTTATGTTTTTTAAGTTTAATTGTTATTATTTTTTGAAATTTATTTACTTACCTAATGTTTTTTGATACGTAGATTTTTTTAAATAATTTTCACTTATCCTTGTACACTTTGTTTGAACCTTTTAATACATATAATAAAATGAAATATATAATAATTTTAACATACTAATTTATTCTTTTAAACATAAATTTATTTGTATGATAATATATCATTAATATAAATAATCAAGTTAAATTATGACTTATCAGAAGCATACAATGTATATTAAAATGATTTTTAAATGAATAGTCATCAACATAGTCACGAACCTATATTATTTGAGACCATCTCACCAATGATATACCTTTATTTTATTTCATGTGCATTGAATTTTATAGTAATTAGATCTCACATGTGTTATACATTATCTCTTTCAAGGCAATATTACAAGTAGACTCTAAATTACACTATATGAAATTGGGTAAAAATACTTCTCGTTTGGCAGTGAATTTATGTAATATGATTTATAAATCTTTAGTAAATAAGCTTGGTGTACAAATTCATGATCTATTATAATCATGTTCATTAGATTGGATCTAAGAGAAATCTATTATGATAACTACTAAGAAATGAAAGATACAGTTTTCCCTTAATATTAAAGATATAACTATATTGATGAAGTAGGATGGGAATTTGCACCAATATATACTTGTCATTATATGCTTGTGTTCAATTATGTTTAGAAACCCGTTATTTAAATTTTGTGTTAGCATAATGCCGCCCACATTCTATACAAAATAAGAAATGATCCATAATCTCAACTTTAAGAAGTTTATCTAACAAATACAATGCTCTCAAAGGATGTGATAATCTATCTCAATACAAACCTATAAAAAAAATAAAAAAAATTATATACTATAATTCATTTTTAAGTAACTTTTATAATCATTTTAAAATGATTTTATAAAGTAATTGCAACATCAAAGTTGTCAATGCCTTTACCGTAATCTCAAATTTTATTGCTCATAGTGAAAACACCTTTGCATTATAAATTCAAAATCATGAGAATAAATTAGCTATTGAAAACACTTTCTCAATTCTAAATTAGAGAATAAATTAGCTAATGAAAACACTTAGCTTTTGAGACAATTATTAAAGTTTTGTCACATATACTATTTACAATTCCCATAACAAACTAATTAGATGTGCGTCACTCATGAAATCTTGTTGAAACTACTCAATCATTAAAGCATAATCCATTCTTCCTTTAAACGTTTTTAAGTACCCTTTTAGTTCGTCGATCGAGTGACATGAGAAAGAACAAAGTGGATCTAGATGCACATCATCTCACCGATTGTCTAGTTAACAAAGTGGAGTGGAGATTATTAGAATATTTTGATTGTGAGGTGAAAATAGTTTTAGGATTCTAAAATGGTTTCTTTGGTTGCAAAACTTTGATTTTGAAATTGTATATAAACCAGGATATTTGAATTGTGTTGCTGATATGCTAACCAGAGAAGAATTACAGGAAAAACCTAGCCTCAACATGTTTGGCTATGGACCCTCTAGCTCATCAAACAAAAAATCTAAGCTTTGAATCTTCAATGATCCCTTGTCAGAGGAAGAAAGAGAAGATTTTTTGAATTGCGCCAGCAAAAAGGAAGCAGATAAGTATCTTGCCCTCTCCTTGATCCAACAAGTAAATGCCTCTCCTCTGAAAATACAAATATTGGAGATATGGGAAAAATAAGCCTTTAAAGGCTTAGAAAATGCCATGCACCAGCTTAATCACGTTTGGGTTGATACAACTTATACAGATAGATGAGAATTGTATTATGTGGATATCGGTCTAGGATTTTTAACATAGAATAATTATAACCTCATATTGCAGTTCTGCAGAGAACAGGGAGAAAAAATAATTTGTGGGGATCCTTCTACACTGGTGCAACAACAATGGTCCAGATGGATAGAAGTTTTCCTTGATAAATTATGTCCAAGAAAAGATTGGGTCCAACGACGTGCAAATTTCATCCTACACCTTCAAGTAGACATGATCGTAGCACACCACAATCATATGTGGTTTAAATTTAAACTACGACATCTTGGAGGAGCTTACTCTCCTCTTGAACTCCCTATTTTCACTCAGCAGAAATTGAGAAGAATGGACAAAAATGGCCGCCTCTTAGATCATAAAATTCATACAAGAAGAATTCCTTTAAACCTTAAAGTTGAATCCATTTTTCAAGGAGAATTCTGCTGTATTCCTAATGAAGTCATGATTGGATCCGATGTGGAATAGTGTTTCTCAAATTGCTTATTTTTGGATACCGAATTTGGTTTAGATAATGACTCTGACTCTGATAGATTCCTTGGTTGTACATGTGGGGAAAACCCATGTATTTGTAATCATGACAATGAATAATGGAAAGCGTCGTGGGCCACTAACAGTAGCTCCACTTTGTAAAAAGTCCAGTCTAGTTTTCAGTCCGTAGATTCTTTCACATAGCTTGGGTGACTTACCAAACAAAAGGTGCGATTTGATCCACTGCCATGAGATCCGAATCAATTCTTTTTACCGATAGGTGTAAGTTTCAGGTCACCAATTTACTGGCTAAATATGTATAAATAAGGTGCTCCTCCCCTCATTTGGGCACCGAGTGTTTTTTAGTCTAGTAAGCTTTATGCATTTTCTCTGTGTGTCGGACACTGTGTATGCTCTCCCTCTGCACCTCGAGTGATCAGCTGGGATCAAAATCAGTGATCACTTGTAATGAGTTTGTAAAACCAGTAGTGTATGCTCTCTTTCTGCACTTAGTGTGATCAGCTGGGATCAGAAACTCTGGTTAGTGTATGTTTGCGCTTGTGATGATCTTCACCCTCTAAAGACGAACAAGTTTTTGAGTCTGTATTACGTAGCTTCATTTTTTGAAGTCTTTCTCTCTCACCATTGCGTTCGCGTTCGATCTTTGGCGTCTCTTTGGTATCAGAGCCAGCGCAACATTTTGTATCATCTACTTCTACTTGTAAGTTTAAGAAGCTCTTATAATCAAATTCCAGTATGATATTTGAGAAATCTTTCTGTGTCTAAAGAAATCTGGGAACATAGTTCATTTATTTCTGTAAAAGTATCCATGTGGAATAGTTGTGATATTGAGTTCGTTTCAAATTTTTGTGGTTATAGTCTTAGTTACAGACGCTATAAATCCACTAGTGTTGTCTCTTGGGAGACCTGTAGGATATCCTTAAGCCCCAAACTATTCCTTTACTAGCCGATTCTAGTAAGTGTTCCATGGATCCTTCAATGGACTCTGTAGGTCTTACATCCCTGGACTGCCAATCTACAGATCAAACTATTGTTTCTTTGACTGAAAGAAAATCTTCCTTTCAAACTTCTGGAACTTCATCATCCATAATAACCATCGATGATACAATACCTTCCCCTAACTAGAAACTCCCTGAGATATTACCTTCTGAGGTTTATAAAATGAAATGGTGGCAATATAAATCCTGCACACAAATTAAAATTAGTTCTTTGGACATCACCTTCACTGACCAGGAAGATCCCATTCACATTAATTTAATTGACAAAGATTAGATTGACTGGGAAAAAACAAAATGTTACAAATATGCACATCCGTTAGTGCGACCCTATATGAATGTTTCTTCCTTGTGTTGTGTTTTGGATACCCGCCACTTATATTTTGTTAATTCTTTAATCGGAGGTTTTGAAGGCCCCTTGCACAATGGCCTATTTTTTGGTACTATCTTTCTTAAGTATTCTGTCAGCCTTGATTACCCCTACATCTATGATTTACTCAAGGCCTATATTCGTCCCTTAGGATTTAAAATGGACACTGGCTCTAAAATCATCCAGCTTAAATCGTTGGTTGTAATCCGCTTTGGAAATGATTCCCTTCCACCTCTTACCCCTAAATTCCATGAAATCTCACGCCTACTAAGTATGGTAGAAACTGATAAGTCAAAAAATTCTACACCTATCACATTTGATTGGACTGGCATCAGTTACCCAAAGCAATGGGAGGTAAGATACAGAGAATTGAGAGACTTTGAAAAAACTAAAAACTAAAAACCAACAACTCTCTATTCCTAAACCCCTTGTCTTTGACAGATTTTCAAACTCTTTTAAATTTCCTGAAGGGTTTCCTTCTCCCCAATTTTCTCCACCTCTTGTAAGATCTTCCTTTGTGACTAATACTTCTAAAAAATCATCCTTGTTTGAACCCTGTTCTTCTTCCTACCTTTCCTTTTCAGGTGTTCATAACAATGAGCACAAAGGACAGCATGCAGACTACCATGCCTGCAGAAAAACACTTGAGAGACTAAAAATTAGAAACAAAGGAGTAAGCTTGTACATGATGTCTCTCCATAGAAGTAGCCCTGGTTTTACCTCCACAAACCCACAGGGTGTAATCTCGTTCCATTCAGGAATAAATCTTCCTGATACTCCATTTCGACAGTTTTATCATGATGGTCTTTCTAAAAGAGAGTTCATGCCACATAGATCATCAAATCCACACGAAAGTGTCTCTGATGAAATAAAGTTGATTAATTACAGCAATGATCAGCAACAACTGACTGTCCGAAACATCGATGACAAAGCCTCTGATATTTTAATTCTCAGACAAAAAGCTCAGATAGAAAAAGAGCATATTTCCTTACTCGAAGCTAAAATTGATCACTTGCTTGCAAGACAAGAAGAAGTAAAAGCTGCTATTATCTTAGCAAGCAAAAAATTAGAAAAAAGGCTAGATGTCCTAGGAAAAATGATGGCCAGAACACAAAATGTAAATAGTAAAAAGAGCCTTGTAAGCCAAATTGCATTAGAGCTTGCAGCTAAAGGCCATAAAGTCAAACATGAAAGAAGATACTCTTTTGGAATGATGAGTATCCAAGAAGATGAACAAAGACCAGAATTCTTTTTTGTTAAAGAAATAGAAGAGCTTCATGAGTTAAGAAATATGGTCTCCCAGTTCAAACAAATGCCAAATGCCCTCCTAGATAAATATTTATTGGCATTCATAATCCCAAAAAGAGAAAATATTGGATCCTCGAATCCATATGACCAAAGTCATACTAATCCTCAGATAAAAGGTCCTTCCCCTCCTTTTGATATTGAAATGTCAGATCTTCTTGACACTTCTCCTTCGTCAGTACCTCGTTCCCTTAGTTTAGGGATAAATGGGATGAATAATTTAATATCCCAAATGCTTGATCAACCTGTGTTGAACATACAATGTCAATCCCGCGCCCAAATTAGATCTACCATCCAGATTCTATCAAATTGGGTATTGTACAAAAGAACACAGGACAATACAATAACTGGCCAACAACTAGCACTCCAGCTGGTTGTCGGATTCTCAGGGCTCGCCTCAGAATGGTGGTGTTGGATTCCCCAAGAATCCAGAGAAGAAATGTTGAATGCAGAAGACGCAGACCAACAAATTCTTATTGCCCTTGGTAAAGAATTCTATGGTCCCGATGAAAATGAATATTATGAACATCTTGCATCTTTATTTATGTCAGCCAAAATCTGTGACCTAAATAAGAGTGAAGAATATTTTTGCTATATGCAAAAATTGTTGATTTCTTCTAGTAATGGTGATAAGCCCGCATATCTGAAACATTACTTGAGAAGCTTTCTTGGCCATGCTCTTAATGCTATTGAACAACACCTTAAAGATAAAAACATCCCTCTGTCGGGTCTTTCCCTTACCCAATTGCATGGATTCATCATGGAAACTTGGCAAGAACATTGTCTGGAGAAAAGAGTGGCTAAATATTTCAAGCGACACTCTTCAATGTTTTCCCTGGGTTTTTGTAAAGATGTTGCAAAAATGCCACATTGGGGGTGTGGCACCCACAACCGAGGACACTTCGGGCATGAATCATGTAGTTGTAAGAAGAAACAATAGCCCAAATATACTAGTGCACCTAGATTTCATCTAGACAAAGTCTATAAGCATAAAAAGGGCAAAATATTTCAAAAGAAAGCCTACTTTAAGAAAAGATCTGAACCTACAGATAAAGAAAAATGTTTCATCTACGGTAAAAAGGGTCACTGGGCTAACAAATGCCCACATAAAAAAAAATCCTAGACTTGCTGCCATGTTTTCAGAAGACCTGGATCTAGCCTGGTGGGATCTAGCTTGGTGTGCAGCAAGAGACTACCCTGAAGGTGAAATCATCTTCTTACCAGAAGAAGGAGATTCCTCTTATTTCGACCCTGCCTTAGATAAATTTTCTCCAAACTCATCTAACTCCTCTTCTTCTAATTCTGATGAAGAAGCAAATTTAGGAGGTTGCTTTGGTCCTCCTGATTTTAGTTTTTATATGTTCTCTTTCAACCTACCTAAAGTCTCCTTATAATTTAGGATTGCTGAAATTGACAAAGAATTGTCTGAGACCCTAGTCTATCAATATATGAAAAGACAAGATCTGAAAGATGAAAGAAGAAAGATTTCTACAAGAAGAAAAGAAAAACAAAAAGTTTCAGAAGAAAAAGAGAGATATGTCTCTCCATAAATTAGCAAGAATCCAACATTCTACCAGCCTGCTGATTTATACAAAGGCTATCCTGATGATCATGAGGATATACAAAAGTTCAAAAAAGATAAGGAAAATATGCTAAGACTACAAATCAAATATTGAAAGTATTCCCTAAAGAAGCTGGTAAAAGAAATAGAGGAATTGAAAAGAATACTTGAAATAACAACAAGAGAAAGAGACCAGTCCTCTGATGAAGAAATGTGCAGAGCCTGTGCCGAAGCATTACAGTCACCAAAAGATGTTGAAAGTCCAAAACATTCTTAGCACACTAGTGATTCAGGAACATAAGACTGTCATAATGATGAACCATCACTAGGATCTCTAGGACTATTCAATGGTCCTAAATATTTCATCAAAATCAAAGTTTTGCAACCAAAGAAACCATTTTAGAATCCTAGAACTATTTTCTACCCTAAGATTTTCATTCTTGAATATACCAGGCATTATTTTCATATATGTTCTAATAATGAACTTGACAGGTTTTAGATAAAGCTTGAAATGGTTTACAGTCTTTTTGACTGCGAGGATTTCCTTGTGACTTGACGGATAATTGATTTCTGCATTTTTGAATGCTCCTGAAGCATAGCCACAGATTTATTCTTGATCACCACGTTTTTCTATGAGAATACATCCCCAAGCTTTATTGGAGGCATATGTTTCGATCACCATTTGACCCGAGCCTTGTGGTAGTGAGAGTGGAGGAAGTTGTTTATACTTTTATTTAATTTGGTTTACTGCATCCGTCATATCTTTATTCCATATTGGGGGATTTTTCTTTAGTCGTTGCTGTAGCAGATGAATGTCATCTGCCAATCCTTTTTAGAATGGGATAATATAATTTAGGCTTCCCAAGAATCTCTACAATTGAACCTTTTCTAAGATCTGGTCAGGAAAGTTAGCAAAAACCTTCAAGCCATGTTCTTGAAGGATCACCTGTACTTTACTTATTTATATCCTAAAAATTCAATGTCCTTTTTGCCAATTTCCATTTTGGATTTTGACAAAACCAATCCATGTTTGAAAACCAAAGAATAAAAATCTTGAAGATGTTTCAAATGTTCCTGCAAATTGTTGGAACAAATAAGAATATCATCTATGTACACTAATGCCCATTTCTTTTCTCTGAAGATATCTTCCATTGGAGATGTAATCGGAGAAACCACAGTATCGAAATGACAAAGTCGACGTTTCGAATCCATATCAGGATCCATCATCAGGACAAGTCGAATGTGGAGAGAGTGAGGACCGAAGTTAAATACTGGAGCTGGTCAGAAGGTCTAAAGTCGGCCGCGGAGACTAGGGTTTGCTAGGTCGAAAAATATTTATTAATTATATTTGGTGCACGGAGAAATAATTCCCTACACCTACTTTTCCGAAAAGTTCTGGAATTCTGATGGTGCATTGTTAATGCCAAATGGAAGAACCTTCTACTGATACTTCCCATGAGGAACAACAAAGGAATTTTTGTACCTATCTTTTGCTTCAATTCCAATCTGGTAAAAACTAGACTTTAGGTCAAACTTGCTAAAAATGGTGCATCCTGCTATTCTTTGCAACAAACTAGATTTATCAAGCAAAGGGTAACGGACTGGTTCAAGGATATTTTTCAACGGTTTAAAATTCACAACCAGTCTAGATTTTCCTCTTTTTTATCTCAGAGTGTTTATTGACAACAAATGCTGAACATGCCCAAGGGCTATTAGAAGGTTCTATAAGGCCTTTGTCCAAGAGTTCTTTGATTTCATTTGCACATAATTCTCTTTCTAAGGGAGACATAAGGGTAGCAGAGGATTTTTGAGCTTTTATTTTTTCTAAGGGGTTAAAAGGTAAGGAAACAAAGTATTTTTCCCTGGTCCAAAATGCATTAGGTGACCTTGAGGTGCAATCCTTCTCTAGTTTAGAGGAAATTTTGAAGAGGACAGATTCTTTATGCCTTTCTGCATAGGCGATGCATCTTTCCATTTTGAACAGTTCTGCAAAACTGAGAGTGGGGTTGGATTGGGGGACAAGATTCTTACATTTGACAGAGAATACCAACAGCGTACACTCCATTCCAGAAATGTAAGATGAAAGCGAGGAGGAAGACACATCATAAAAAGGTCAGTTATTGATAAGAAAACTTAAAATCACCTCAGGGAAAGTGTATTCATGATATGCTAAACTCTGCAAAATGATGAAATAGCCTAGAAATCGAAGTGAGACGCAGATCGAAGGATCTTCTCAGCCACAAATGCAAGGTTCATGATTCTTCTGCAATAATTATTTGGTTGGATGGGAGTTTTAGCGGAAGTATGGAGGAAGACTTGGTGAAAGATAAACTTGAGATAAATTCAGAGATATTATGGCTGCGATAGATGGATTTTGGGCATACTAAGTAGTTTTGTTTTTGTTTTTGTTTTTTTTGTTTCTTTTTTGCTAATTGCATAATATGTCACAGTGAACAAAAGAATATTATTGATAGCAATGATACCTAGTTTTTTAAGAAATTTTCTAAAATATATTTAATATCAGTATTACTTTTCCTGTCATTTATGTATTTAATTTGTATGGCATATTTATTCTACGGTTTCTATTTTTTTATGGTGAAACAACCTAACATTCTTTGATTTCCCAGCAAAATATTCTGGTTTGAATGGTATTTCCCATTTCGTCGACTGTTTCTATTTCTCCATTATCTATTCAGTGAGAAGCATGTCCACTTAAGACTTGTTTTTTTTAAACGCAAGCCTGGATGTTTCTAATTATATCGTATTTGATCAAGAACCACCATGAAAGATTGTGATCCCATAGATTCTTTGAGATAAAAAAAAAAATGGGATTTTATGCAGGAAGTAAATCATTTCACTTACTCCCGTGTCAAGTTTGGAAATCTCCATATTTAAATAGCACAAGAGAAAGTTGATGGTGGGGCTATCCGTGGAGTATTAACGTAAAAGTGAATAGTGATCGCAGAAAGGAATAATAACACATCCAGTTGCAGGATATCGATGGACTCTTCCTGCATTTTTTTCTTCTCTCGAAGCCTGAGGCTCTGTGAAACTTACATTTAATAGAACCTTTTGGCTACCATCATGAGACTATTCAATTTTTCTTGGTTGCCTCTGCAAACTCTATAGTTGTCTAACGTTGCACGAGGGAGGCAACCAAAATATCACCTCAACATGACTTAATGGGATCAACTTGAATTCTCTTATTGCTTCCCTTTCCCCACAATATATGGCTTGGATCATGTATACAGAAAATAATCATAATGAGTTAGGGAAAATAAGTAAAAAATGTGATTGATCCCTCTACCCCATAACATATTTTTCACAATTTCAATAAAAAATGACTAGTTTTTCAAAACACTTCCCATTTGTTAAATATGCACGTTATGCGGACGACTTCCTCATAGCTATGAGACTGGGGAATTGAGGAACTGTTCTTCCATCTATACATATACTTGTTATCCAAAGGACAAAAAGCGTGATCGCAATTTATCTAGTAAGTTTACTCATATGAGGCTCGGTAGGAATATCCGAATCGTAAGTAGATCAAGTTGAATACCTCGACAAAACATGACAAGTCATTTACTCATACTAAGCGTCAGGTGTAGGAAACCTATAAGCGCATAAGTTATACATGAAGGAAACTACGAAGGGAAATAACTAGTTGCACAACCCATTTGCCAAGATAACACAGAAAACACGTTTAACAAGCCGGACCAGTTTCCCTCTCCGCCTTTCTCCAGTACAAGCACTAGTTGTGCACCTAGATAAGTAAAAAGAAAATAATGAAAAGAAACAGTTTACCTCGATGGTGCAGGTTTAAATTACCCTTGGTAATGCTTGCTGGCCTATTCAAATGGTATTTTATAGCAGTACAGCTGGTTTTCCTTGTAATAACGCAATACTTGCAGAGATTGAGATTTCCCTACTATATCAGACTTAGTTACTCCCAGTTAGCGCCCAACCACAGTGGAGAAGATGTATAGGAGTCCATGATTATCTTGAAGGTGTGCTGTAGGAAAATGGAGGAGAGACAAAGATATTTCTGCTAAAAGGACATGTCCTTCTCCACACTATTTAACCATACAAACCAGTCTTTGTTTCCCCGTTTTTTACAGTGGTTCCTAAGAATATGACTTCTTTGTGCCCACAATTTGAAAAGGTTTTATGTCTGGGAACTCCCTTTAGTGATGCGCCCTCTCCCAAGGAAGATTGCAGTCAAATGGCTCATCCCTTCACAAATAAACACTGAAACCTTTGCAAAAATTCCTTTGAAAAACTCAAAGCACGACAATGAAGATCGGTGGAGAAATTATCACCATATCAAGGCGATGATTGAATTTTTAGATGACGTTCTGTTTGGGAAAAAGGATCTATCGAGCGCTAACTCAGAGGAGTTCGAACAAAATATTGGTGAATCGATGGCCATTCCGGGGAGTTAGTGAAGTAATTGATTATAACAGATCTTGAGTGATTTTTTTCATTAAGAACAGAGGAGATGTTGGTATATCCACGCTATATTCGGATTGTCTAAAACAACCAACAGAAAGATGCCATTCGTAATCGGAGAGAGGGCCACAAATCTGATAAAATGAAGTGGAAGCACAATTATTGCACACGTGTTTGGGAGAGT
The DNA here is from genome assembly GCA_001517045.1 of Pseudotsuga menziesii. Lineage (NCBI taxonomy): Eukaryota > Viridiplantae > Streptophyta > Pinopsida > Pinales > Pinaceae > Pseudotsuga > Pseudotsuga menziesii. Next base: position 30,076 of record LPNX010929654.1, on the reverse strand, counting down.
TACGACATAGGTAGGTTTTTATTTATTGTGGCAATCAAAACTGTCGTAGAAGATAAGTCTGGTGGGCTTAGCGTCATGCAACAAACTGAAGTTTTAATGACTTGGCTGTCGAAGTCATCAATATCTCCGGAGCAGATCTGAGTGAAATAGATAGGCACAATACATTTTATTTATTCTATTATGCATAGGACTTGAAAGTTTGTTTCTTATCTACGTCGATCTTTTTATCGTTTTTATATTTGCATTTTTAAGTAATTTTTAATAAATGTTGTTGGTGCGACTCGAGCCTAGCTGTGATACTATTGCAGACCATACTATTGCAGAGTCAATTGAAATTCATTCAAGCGCAAATATGGAGAAAAATTATTTTATGTTTGCAGGTAGTGAATGGAAGACTGAAGGGTTGTGTCATTTACAAGGTTGTTTGCGTTTGCGTTTGCAAGTTGCGTATCAAGGGCTGAACAGTCTGTTTTATTTATTTTTTAAATTTTTTTAATATATATATATATATATATATATATATAATGTTTTATAAATGGTTTTTGTTTTACTCTATATATATATATATTATAATGTTTAAAAATGTTCCATTTTTTATTTTATATATATATACATTAATGTTTCGATGTTTATAATTGTAGGTTTTTTTTTTAAACTAAAAACTAACATAAAAAATATTGTTTTATTTAAGTTTAATATCATTAGGTTTTGTTGAATTAAATCTAGAAAACTTATTTTTAGAAAATTAATTAAAAAACAAAAGAAGATTAAATGAAAAATGGAAATGGAAATGGAAAGAGATGAAAATTTTCATAAATTTTCAGATTTAAAATATCAGAACTATTTAAAAAAAATAATACTAATAATTAAGACTGTTATAAATAATTTTTTTAACAAATAGGAACATTATAATAAATTAAAGCATACTAATTTTAAACTGGAAACAAAACTAAAACCTACCTAATTTACTTTAATTAAAATTTACAATCATTTAGGCATAGTCAAAATTTCCAGTGGAACCATACATGTAAAAGCAGTAAAAGAATATTTACATACGATTTTACAGAATGAAATCTAGTATATTCAAGAGTATGCAAAACTAGGCATTGTGAATGTAAATTAACAGAACAAAAACAAAATTGATCTAACCTAATACTTTCTTGGAACTGATGTTCGATGCAGCCCTCGTTTGCATGATGATCACCCAAGATTCGTTCTTCATCCTCCTCATTTTCCTTCTCGCCTGCTTGTTCCTTATCAGATGTATAGAACTCTTCAGATGTTAACTCTTCCTTCGCTTCTGAAGGAGTGGTTGCATTTTTAATTGCGGTCAAGATCTCGTCTTCTTAGGAAGAGGAGATCTCGGCTTTTTGCAAGGATCTCAGTGAGCAATTCTGAACTTACACTAAAAATCATCAAATCAAATGCTTAAAAAAATGAAAAACAAGTACATGACAAGTGCGAAAGAGAGTATGAAATGAATTAGTACAAAAAATAGAAAAATCAAAAGTTCACCAAAAATTTGTATAAAACTAAAAAATGAACATATAAAATTAAAACAAGTTAATATGAAACAAAGGGGCCCAAAAACGAAAGCAATCCAAACTTTAAATTACAAAACTGCAAATGAAAACTGAAAACTTGCATAAAACAAACTTACGTTTGCAGAAAAAGAAAGAACTTGCAGGAAAATAAATAGACTTGTGAAAACAAAGGAACAACAAGGCTTTGGAGCACCCCACTATAGTGGATGCGTATGGCTATTACACCACGGAAATCCCAGAAATTCCGTAGTGAAGTCATCCTTACGTCTTACTGTTTTCCCCTCCCCCTTGCTGTGTAATGTAAAATTAATCTGTATATCTATCTAAACTGAAAATGAAAACGGAAACTTGCATAAAAATAAACTCACATTTGCTGGAAAATAACATACTTTGCAGAAAAATAAACATACTTGCGAAAACAATCAAGGCTTTGGGGGAACCCACTAAATTGGATGCGTCTAGCTGTTACACCACGAAAATTCCATGGTGAAGTCGTCTTTGCATATTAAAGTTTCCCCTCCCTCTTTCTATCTAATAAAAATAGACTATCTACCTATCTATACTCTGATCCCTTTCAGCACCTCCCCGACAATGACGCCAAAATGTTGGGAAAAAACATTAAACAATTTATAATAGAATTCCAACGACTTAATTGTCAACTTGGAGAGAGCGTAGAGTTGTGAGGCACAAACAAAATATATGCAAGGGCAGAGTGTCACTGAACCTAATCTAAATTCTAGATAACTTTAATCATAAATACATGTAATTGAAATTAAACCTAGTTTATGAAAACAAGAAATTACATGAAAATAAATCTAATTGTAGAAAACATAAAATTGCATAAATTTGCTTGATAAAGAAAAACTGGAATTGCAGGAAATATAAACAAGTATAAAGCAATCAAAATTAACTTGTGAGCTCACATAAAATCAATACTGAAAATGCATAAAAAGAAATAACTGGAAATCTATATTAAGAACTCATAAGAAAGAAATAACTGGAATTCTATACTAAGAACTCATAAGAAAGAAATAACTGGAAATTCTATACTAAGAACTCATAAGGAAGAAATAACTGAAAATCTATATTAACATAAGAGAGTCAAAGGAGGTGCATGAAGCATCATCTCCATTACAATCAGAAATCTATTCTATGACTAACTCTAAAACTATTCTCTACTTCCAAACCACTAGAGAGGCCTCTAACCAAAATGAGGAGAGAGCCCTCCTATTTATACATAAATCCAAGATAACTGATCATAATTACAGATCCACTATTCTCTCAACCTATCCCTTAAAATTCTCAACAAATAGACAACTCATCCCCCCAAATCCTCAACAAATCTACAACTCATCCCTTTAAATCCTCAACCAAATATTGGATGAGAAATTCTCTCCACATTTCATGATCTTCTCCTTGAAGTTAGCTCATATCTAAAAGATGAAATTCAAATCTGAGGCTAGGTAGCCACTTTTGAGCTTGCTAAAGTCTTCAAATACACCTGTACACATCACCAAACTCACCCAACTTTAAAGTATAATTAAAATATGTTATTTTTCTCAATAATTAACCATAAATTCACTCAAAATACTCAAAAATAAATGATTTGGAAAATGGTAATATAAACCCATATTTAATATGAAAGCGGTGAATGTTAATGGTTTTATGGAAGGATATAATGGAATAAGGTGATAAATAGTATGTGAAATGATGAATAAAATGTGGTATTTTTGCAGCTCAACACCAAGTCAGACACCATAGAGTTGCATGGATTGTTAAGTGCTCATTCACTGTAGGCTATGCGACCATTTTCATCACCACCCAAACCTAGGCTATGCCATTCATCGCACGTTCACCCCTGAGCTAACACTTGAATGATTGATGACCCATTTACTCATTCCCGCATGCTCAGCTAGAATCAATATTTGAGGATTCCTTTAGGTGTTTTCCTTCCAACCTCTCCATGTCCAACCACATGCCAATATAATGATGTGCTCCTATGACATCCCTCAACACCTATTGTCCTAACCAAGTGTTACACTACACTTACGTAATTCTCATTGCATCATCCTTTGTTGAGTCTACTAAGAATAAACACGCCGAGATGCAAGTCACTTGACTAAACATCATCCCTTAGTCCTCCTAGCAATACAACATGCTAGTACACCGTCCTATCCATCTCACCATGAGCCGGCCACCAAGGCTACCAAAATATTATTAACGTGTCATGCACTCTTGAATAGAGCATCCCCATGCATAGGTTCATTGTGTGCTCTTAAATAGTGCATCCTGACACACCCTCCAAAATTCCTTTCCAATGGTGCTTAATGTAGGTTCATAACATTCTCCTCCACTTAAAGATGTCGAATTCCTCGTCAATGTGGCTCTGTCAGCAGGTCCAATGAAAGAGAGGTTGGTGTGAAGGAATAATTTCGCATATGCCATAGTCAAACGTGGCTTTGATACCATCTTTCATAGCCTTGTCAGCTCGTCATCCGAATTTCCCATCTAAGCCCATGCGGCATTTCCCGGGAGCACCTTGAGGGCTTGACCAACTCAAGGGTGCACCAGTATACTACGCCTAAACTATGGAATTATTTTAACTTAATTGTATTAATTTTTATTATTAATGCCTTTCCGACACACTTAGCCAAAATTACAATTGTACATAACATCCATGAAAATAACAGAAGTATAGAAAGGTGGGGTTACCCAACCAACGAACCCCAAAAATATTATTTTATTATTAAGAAAAAATATTACATCAGTGGAGAATCCAAACCAATAGATCTCCATGTGCACCCATCTATCTAACACACATACAAGATTACAAAGAATAAATTTGTTCTGCTCCCTGCCTACAGTTGCAGAACCTTAGCGAACTCCACTCTTCTACTTTTTTCCCAACGATTTTCATCTTCCTTCTTTCCAATTGAGTGTGCTTCCTTTATATGCATTAATTTTGGAATTGGTGCTACCCAAAGTGGGTACGCCTTTGCTTAGAACCCATGTTCCTCCATTGGCTCCATCCAAGTGCTAACCATCATGCACCTCTATCATCGCAAATGTGCTACACAAGGTACCAACGGCCTCTCTGTGTGAGTGCCTTTCATGGGTTGGAGTTTCACCATGCCCACTCTCAAGTGGGTATAGCATCCATTGTTGCTGTGTGTTCCATCATTTCCCCACATGCCATACTTGAGACACCCGAAGTTTCATAGTTTTTAATCAAGTTGTTTAATTATATAATATGTATATTTTTTGAACAAGAGCCTTGAAGATATTGGATTAGTAAAAAAGTTGTGCACAACAATGATTACAAAAAAGGTTGATCTGAAGCCTGCAAGTATCTGTAGAGACCAAAATTAATATGGAGTTACTAAGCAGTGACTCCTTTGATATACTCCTATGCCTAAAATTGATGCTAAAACCCCTTGATGGGTATAACCGAAACAATACCCCTAAAATGAAAACACAAAAATACATTATGTTTCAGTAAGCTGATTATGCTCCTTCTTTTTACCTTTCTTGGCTTTGACAGGCTTCTCAAAATTATTTTTGACCCCTATGTTGTTTTGGTTATCGTCCACGATGGACAATTCTTCCCAAGCCAACTTATAATCAGTGAGATCATGGATGTTGGAACCATGTTGTGTAGTGGCTTCTGAGTATTGCGGTTTTCCATAATGATTATGGTCTGTATTTCCGATCAGAATCTCCTCTCCATGATTATGAACCTCTGTGTCTGAATTTCCCTTGTACCTTCTCGCTGAAGCTGAGCCATCAATTTTTTCTTCGCTCATTAAATATTTGCCACCGGTTCCTTTGTATTTTTTATTATTAAATTCGACATAGAACACTATGGATGCAAGGGACAGAGCGAGGGGAGGATTCCTAATTTTGTGCGGTCCAAGACTTAAAATAAAACTAGCTTTTAAAACAAAATCGTGATCTTGAAGAGGGAGGGTTCAGTCCCTAAGAAATGTTTTCCCATCATTTTTAATGACGCTATTGATTATTTTCTTACTAGTGGTGAGCTGAACAGACTTTACAATTGTCTTGGGATACCCCTGAAGACACTCAATTGACCATATTCCCTTACGGTACATAAAACATTTTGTGGGTAGTTCCATTTACCTTGAACATCCCCATTCCAAGCCTAGCTTCCTAATTTTCCTTCTTGTCTTCCTCAACGTTATTGCCTCTCAAAATATGAAGAAAGGAAGCTTGAATTCCCCTAGAAAGAAGTTGAATTCGCTTGTAGATTATTTTGGAATTGATCATGCCCCTATTACTTTTACTGTTCATTTTCTAAATTACCTTCTTCGAGTCCCCAAATACTATTATCTTACCAATTCCATGCTTCTTAACCAGGTACATGTCGAATTATAGCGCATGCCATTCAACTTCATTGTTTGTTTTCCTTCCTAGCCCCTAGGCATAGGACATCTTAATTTCCCCTCCAAGATTGAAAATGATCCCTCCAACGCCTACCTCCCCTGGGTTTCCCTTATCCTCCCCATCGAAGAACAATGAGCAAGAATTTATATTTTCCCTTCCTTGATTAAATTCCTTAGTGTTCTTCCTGAATTTCCCATGTTTGAAGCGCAACCTTGGTTTTGGTTTGAAGAGAGTTCTGAGGTAAAATATATTTACACCATTCTAGGTCTTTAGCTCCTAACTTTTCAGAAGGAGAGAAGATGATCTGCTTAGTTTTCATGCTCTCTTTAATAAAATTTTCTACTTTAAAGGAAGAACGTTGAGCGTATATTTCTGTACAACCAGGAAACAACTCAACCCCAATACAGAGGCCTGCTAATACACAAGAACCTGCTGTTATAGAGGATAAATCCCAGATAAAAAACTTGATGTCTGAAAATAAACTATTGAGGGAATAACTGTAGACACTTAGGAAGGAGTTGGAAACATTAAAGGCTATATTGAAACCCCAAACTCCCTCCAATTTGATTTCATTAGCCCATGTGGCTATTTTGGTCGTGGAACTTTCCCCCACATCAGAAGGGAGTAAAAAAAAGGAATAATATGTGGAATAGATATGTCCGGATTGTGAAATCATTTATGAATATGCAGGGTGAATGGTATTTTTGGATGAACCATTAGCTCAATAATTTCTACTAAGGAAGAAATAACTCTCAAAATGGAAACCTATGTCACACAAGAACCGGTGGTTGAAAGTAATCTGGAAACACTTGTTGAAATAGTCCTTGAGGAAAGAGAAATTCTCCATAATAACCGGTGGTCAGGATTAATGAAGAAAAATATTTGTCTCAACAGAATGAAGCCACCGTTACACAGGAACTAGTGGCCGAAAATAACTAGGAATCACTTGTTGAAATAACTCCCGAGGACAATACCACTACTCCACAAGAACAAATGGTCATAGATAATTAACAAAAGAAGCATATTCAACAAAATCAATCCAGTGAACAACAAGAACCAATGGCCAAAGAAAAAGGAGAACAATTTCAGTAGGGGGAACCACTATCACACAAGAACCAGTGGTACAATAATAAACTCCTTTCATGGATGAGGTCAACAGAGAAACACAATAGCCTCTACTAGAATTTGTGGAAGAATATTCCAAGGAAGAGGGACTACAAAATACAAAAGACAACACTCTTCTCTTAAGGGCCGAAATAGACAAATGGAGAAGGAAAGTAACCTTGTTTGAAGAAGGAGTGATCCCATTATCGGTCCACGAAAAATAAATTAGTGACCTCAAGGAAACGTGGGTCGGGGAATTGATGTTTAGAGAGCTCGGATGGAGAAATGTAAGGAAGGGACTGGGAGAACTAAGGAAGCTCAAGGATATGCATGAATATAAATATCAGATGTACTCCTTGATATAGGAGTTACTTAGTTTCAGTTGTCCCTCTCCTTGTTACCAAATATTTTTTCAATAACAATTGATCCTTTTTGAAATTAAGGCTATTAAAGAAGGAATACCTAGTCACATGGTTACAACCCATGAATTTCTAGAGGTATTCACTCAGAGTGACTTCGCTGATCAACACTTGTTATGTGAGCTTTACCTACACAATTTGGCTTGTATTATGGATGTCATATTTTATTTGGTACCTTACGCAGGGGATATACACTTAAGGGCCTTCACATCCTTCATGAATAACAAAGTGAGGTGGTGGAACGCCTCCCAGACCATATATAAGAGTGAAGAGAATGCTACATTATGGATTAGAGGGGAACCCACGTTTCCCACCATTTCCATATCTAAACACCAAGGATTGATTTCTTCCCCAAGTAGATTTGAATAGATTCTATCAAATCAAAAAGTGTTTATAGACTCATGTATTAAATAAATCAATCATCAATAGCCTTATGTGTTAGAAGAAAGTAATTATAGGTGGGAAGCATCTTCCACAGTCCTGAGAGCTAGGGATCCTTAATGTTATGAAAACTTCACCTATGCTCTTTCTCGAGTGCCATGATACATTAATTGTATACAAGAATGTGGGCCTAATTGGATGGGGTTGAGGTTTTGTTTGATCATTGAGTTTTCTCTCTATTTGGTGCTTTTACTGAAAATGTTACTATTGGGTTTTTTTACTGAAAGAATTAACTCGATTTCTAGCATAAGATATGATGCTTGGGATGTATGAGATTTTCTCGTATATTCCCTCCATAAATTGCAGTCAGGATTTTATTGATAGTTTCGTTTTGCTATATTTTATTACACCTTTTTGAGTTTTACCTATATTATCTATTAATGGATAGTAAATTATGTCATATCACCAAATATGTGTGTCTCGAGATAACAAAATTCTCTTATATCTATGTCTAGGATAATAAACTTCAAAGCACTGATAGAAGATTCTATAAATGTGGCAACAACCTAACCCTTAGCCAATAACTTGGTAACATCATGATGATGATTGCGATGATTCTAATGAAGATGAAGATGATGTTGATGATAATGATGATGAGGAGGATAGTTATGATGATGATAATGGTAATGATGATAACAATGAATATGATGAGGAGGAGGAGGAGGAGGAGGAGATGGATGAGGATGATGCTGATGAGGATGAAGATGATGATGATGATGATGACGAGGACAACGATGAGGATGATGATGAGGAGGAGGAGGAGGAGGAGAAGAAGTTGATGACAACGACGATGACAATGCTGAAGCTAATTATGATGATGGCGATGATGATGAGGAGGAGGAGGAGGAGGATGAAGATGATGATGATGATGCCATCGCTGCCGCCGCTGACGATGATGATGGTGATGATGATTATAACATTGATGATGATAAGGATGATGATGAGGATGATGTCGATGATGATGAGGAGGAGGAGGAGAAGGAGGGGGAGGAGGAGGAGAAGGAGTGGGAGGGGGAGGGGGAGGAGGAGTAGGATGATGTTGATGAGGATGAAAATTGTGATGATGATGATAACAACATTGAAGATGATGATGATGAGGAGGAGGAGGAGGAGGATAGTGATGATGATGGTGGTGGTGATGACGCTAACAATGAAGGTGATGATGATGCTAACAATGAAGGTGATGATGATGATGATGATCAGGAGGAGGAGGAGGAGGAGGAGGAGGACAATGAGGATGATGTTGATGAGGACGATGATGATGATGATGATGATGACGACGAGGAAGATGATTACGATGATGAAGATGATGATGATGATAACATTGAAGATGATGATGATGATGATGATGATGATAATGATTATGATGATGATTATGATGATGATGATGACGATGAAGCTAATTATAATGATGATGATGATGATGCTAGTGATGATGAGGAGGAGGATGAATATGATGATGGTGATAACATTGATGATGTTGATTATGATTATAACATTGATGAGGATGAGGACGAGGAGGGTGGTAACGATGAAGATGATGATGGTGATGAGGAGGAGGAGGAGGAGGAGGATGCTGATGAGGATGAAGATGATGACAAGGATAAGGAGGAGGAGGAGGAGGATGACGATGGTGATGATGACGATGATGATGATAACATTGAAGATGATGATGATGATGATGATAACGATGATGAGGATGATGATGCTGATGATTCTAATGATGATGACGATGAGGAGGAGGAGGAGGATAGTGATGATTATGGTGGTGGTGATGATGATAACAATGAAGATGATGACGATGATGATGAGGAGGAGGAGGAGGATGAGGATGATGAGGATGAAGATCATAATGATGATGATGATGATGATGATGACGATGACGACGATGATGATGATGATGATTATGATGATGATGATGATGATGATGATGATATTGATGACGACGACGATGATGAAGCTAATTATGATGATGGTGAGGATGATGATGCTAATAATGATGACGATGAGGATGAAGATGATGATAATGATGATCATGATCATGATAAAATTGATGTTGTTCATGATGATTATAACATTGATGGAGATGAGGATGAGGATGATGTCGATGATGATGAGGAGGAGGAGGATGATAAAAATGAAGGTGATGATGGTGATGCTGAGAAGGAGGAGGAGGAAGATGATGACCATGATGCTGATGAGGATGATGAGCATGATGATGACGATGACAATGATGATGACGATGACAATGATGATTATGATGATGATGATGATGATGATGTCGATGGTGATAATGATGATGATGATAACATTGAATATGATGATGATGATAATGATGACGATGATGATGATGATGATGAAGATGATGATGATGATGATAATGCTAATGATGATGATGACGACAAGGAGGAGGATAGTGATGATGTTGGTGGTGGTGATGATGATGAGGAGGAGGAGGAGGAAGAGGATAATTCCGATGAGGATGAAGATGTTGATGATGAGGAGGAGGATGGCGATGATGATGATGATGATAAAATTGAAGAAGTAGAATATGATGATGATGATGATTTCGATGACGACGACGACGATGAAGTTAATTATGATGATGGTGATGACGATGATGATGCTAATGATGAATATGATGAGGATGAAGAAGATGGAAATGATGATGATGATGGTGATTATGAAGATAACATTGATGATGTTAATGATTATAAAATTGATGATGAAGAGGATGAGGATGATGTTGATGATGATGGTGAGGATTTGGAAATTAGATGGTGTGTGAGAGAATATGATGTCCACAACATCCTAAAATATTTCCATGATGAACCATGTGCGGGAAATTTTGCTGATAAAATAACCGAACACAAAGCATTAAGGATGTGTTACTTCTGGCCAAACCTGTTTCAAGATACAAAGAAATACATGCAAGATTGTGATAGTTGTCACAGGATGGGTCAACCTAACAGGATGGATGAAATGCCATTACAACCAAAACTAATGGTTGATTCTTTTGATAGGTGGGCGTTGTATTTTGTGGGTCCCATAAACCCTCCTTCAAAGGAAAAAAGTTAATATTTTGGTTTGCACGGATTACATGACTAAATGGGTGGAAGACAAGGCCTTAGTGAGGGATACTGATCAGGAAGTTGTATATCTATTCTTTGACAAGATATTCACTCACTTTGGAGTACGTAAGGAGGTGGATACATATGGAGGGACACGGTTCGTGTCTCATAAGATAAAGGCTATTATGCAGAAATATCATATTCGACATATAATAACTTCTCCATACCATCCACGGGCCAATGGTCAAGTGGAAAACACTAAAAAGGTAATTGAATCTATTCTTACAAAGACTCTGAAGAGCCATCACATAGATTGGGATTAAAGACTCTTTGAAGCATTGTGGGCATACTAGACCATGTGGCACAACACTACATGTTTCTCTCCTTATGAGCTAGTAGATGAAAAAAGGTTGTATCCCTTGTTGAATTCAATATTAAGACCTTGAGAACTGCCCTAGAGGCCAATATGGACTTAACAAAAGATCAAAAGGTTCGGCTCAAACAGTTATATGAGCTAGATTATAAATAAGCAGATGGTTTACATCAGACTTTAGTGATTAATCAGCAACGTTCCAGATGGCATGATCGATTTATCGGGACATACCGAGTGGATACCATATTTTAAAATGGTATAGTCCAACTAACCGCAAATCAATGACTAGCATACACCACTATTTACCAATGGCCATCAGCTGCGAATTTATCATAAACCACTTTGAGGGACACATTTGTTTCTTACATTGCCTTAGATCTAGACTATTATATGGTCAATGAAAGGGTTGATAAACATGATTATCCTCCCTTTTATGTATTATTTAACCTCTCTACATATTTTACATAGAAATTGTACATAAATAAATCTATTTGTTCGGTTTGAGTTTTTTTTGTTGTTGTTGGTGTGATTAGGTGTCTACAGGTTCTGCGTATAGGAATATATAGGAAGGGATAGATTAAGAAAACAATTGAGAAGGGACATTCGATTATTGGAGCAATGGAAAAACCTCTAAATAAATGAATGCCACTTCACAAATCTTTTTAGAGGAAATTCAATATTTCTACTAAACCATTGAGCATAGTTGGGCACAGTTGAAGTTTCATTTTTTCCAGTTGAAACTCATCCTAATAAAACTCTGCTAATTTCTTTGCTATCTACTAAAACTCGACTAATATCTCTACTAATTTCTTCTCTATCTGCTGAAACTCCACCAATATCCCCCCTATTTTTTCGCTACCTACTAAAAATATATTGATTCCTCAATTGATTTCTCTGCTGAGTTCTCTTCTATTCACTAAAAATCTGTCAATTTATCTATTAAGTTCACCACTACAATTTCACCAACCCTTCATCCTGCACTACTTGTGAGATTCATAATCTTCCCTCTTTATCAATCCAAACTTGCATGAAATATGAATCAAATAAAATATCGATGGTTAGTAGTGATCTTATCCTTCCAGTTCAACGATTAGTATTAATTTTGCTACATATTTCTAGGAAAAGAATTGAAAGTCTGCCAATCTCCTCACAGTCGATCCTCTTACTATTTCTACTTGCACTTTGGGATTCTCTCTCATTGGTCAAACTATCCTCGGTAGTGGAGTACCAAGTGTTAAGAGAACATCTATAGAATATGGAAATGTCGCAACTGTCATTTCACCAGTCATGAGTACTTATATGCATTAATAGAAAAATCTCTTTAGTCACCATCCCAATAAATGTTAATGCCACATCATCTCATGAAGGATCCACCTCAGTAAATACCAAAAGTATGCACTCTTGTTTATGAATATAACCTTGCTATGATGTGATAGGTAATTAATGGGGGATTTACCTTTATCCATGTCAACACCCAATTGGTCAATCCTTTCATTTGGGGGTTTCGCCACACCTACCATATCTATATGAAGTTTTCACCTTGCCCATTAACCCATGCAATTGTTTCTTGCACACGTGTTGATCCGCAAAAAGACCACATTTTATTCATCATTTCACATACTATTTATCACCTTATTTCTATTTTATCCTTCCATAAAACCATTAATATTCACCATTTTCATAATGAATATGGGTTTATATTACAATTTTCCAAATCATTTATTTTTGAGTATTTTGAGTGAATTTGTGGTTAATTATTGAGAAAAATAACATATTTTCATTATACTTTAAGGTTGGATGAGTTTGGTGATGCTTACAGGTGTATTTGAAGACTTTAACAAGCTCAAAAGTGACCACATAGCCTCAAATTCGAATTTCATCTTCTAGATGTGAGCTAACTTCAAGGAGAATATCATGGAGTTGTGGAGAGAATATCTCATCCAATATTTGTTGAGAATTTAAAGGGATGAGTTTTATATTTGTTGAGAATTTTGAGGGATGAGTTGTATATTTGTTGAGGATTTTGAGGGACAAGTTGAGAGAATAGTGGATCTGTAATTATGATTAGTTATCTTGAATTCATGTATAAATAGGAGGGATCTCTCATCATTTTGGTTAGAGGCCTCTCTAGTGGTTTGGAAGCAGAGAATAGTTTAGAGTTAGTCATATAATGGATTTTTTATTGTAATGGAGATTATGCTTTGATGCAAATCTTGTACTCTTCCATGTTAATATAGATTTTCAACACTTTCTTTCTTATGAGTTGTTATGTTTTTCTTATGAATTGTTAGCATTGATTTTATGTGAGCTCACCAGTTAATGTCAATTGTTTTATACCTGTTTATTTCATGCAATTTTAGTATTTCTTTATCAAGTGAATTTATACAATTTCATGTTTTCTACAATTAGATTTATTTCCATACAGTTTCCTGTTTTCATAACTTAGATTCAATTTTAGTAATAGATTAAGTTCAGCAACAAACTACTCTTGCATATATTTTGTTTGTACCTCACAAGTTTACGCTCCCTCCGGGTTCACAATTAAATCGTTGGATACATGTTATAATATGTTTAATATTTTCCCCAACATTTTCGTGTCGTTTCCAGGGAGGTACTAAAAGGGATCAGAGTTTAGATAGGTAGATAGTTCGTTTTTACATAGAAAGGGGGAGGGGAATGAAAAGATGCAAGGACAACTTCACTATGGAATTTTTGGGATTTTTGTGGTGTAATAGCCAGACACATCCACTTTAGTGGGTCGCCCCAAACCCTTGATTGTTTTTTTTGCAAAGTGTTTATTTTCCTGCAAGTTCTTTCATTTTCTGCAAATGCAAGTTGTTTTTATGCAAGTTTTCTTTTATAGTTTTGTAGTGAAAATTTTTGGTTTGTTTTCATTTTTTGGTGCCATCATTTCATACTAACTTGCTTCTAACTTTGTATTTGTTCATTTTTTGTTTTGTACAGATTTTTGTGCACTTTTTATTTTTGTTTTTGCACTCGTTTTTACTAACCCATTTCATATTGTTTTTCTGCATTTGTCATATACTCGTTTTCTTTATTTTTATTTTTAGCCTTTGATTTGATGTTAGTAAAATGATTTTAGGATGAGCATAAGCCTAGAGAAACTCACTCAGATCCTCGCAAAAGACCAGGATCTACTCTTCTTTAGAAGAGGAGATCTTGATAGCAACCAAAGATATCATTACTCCTCCTGAAACAAGCAAGGAAGAATCAACATTTGAAGAATCATGCATATCATATGAAAAACACCTGTTCAAACTAGAGATTGAAGAGGATGAAGAAGGGATCTCGGTTGAATATCAAGTAATCGAAAGCTGCATCGAACAACGGTTCCAAGTAAGTACTAGGTTAGATCAATTTTGTTTTTGTTTTTATTTTATTAATTCATATTTTCAACATTTAATTTTTTATATTATTGTATATTCTAGGTTTAGTTTTTCAAAATTAAAAGATAATTTTGGTTTACTTCTTTTAGATGTATGGTTCCACAGGAAATTTCACTACACGTAAATGATTGTAAATTTCAATTATAATAGAATATGTAGGTTTTAGTTTCTATTTCTAATTTAACATTAGCATGTAGGATATTTTAATTTTATTAGGAATTAAAAATTAATTTTAAATCAAAAAAATATTTATGAAATTTTTTATCTCTTTTCCTTTTCATTTTTCTAGTTATACTAGGAATAAAAAATTGCATCAGAAATTAAGTTTTTAAAGCTATGAACAATTGGACAATAAAATAGACAAATAAAAAATATAACAAACAAACAAAACGCGCAGTTTTTTATTTTTATTTTCTTTATAGTCCTTTTATGCTTCTTTTATTGTTCTAGTTTAAAAAAAAAAAAATCTAAAATAAAATAAAAGTTTTCAACATCTTTATAATTTTATTTTAAAAATAAAAAAAATCTACATATATCATGTTTCTTAATTAATTTTGATTTTAATAATATATGTATTAACAAAACCTGCGATTATAAAAATATTAAAATAGATATATAAAATAAAAATGAAACTTTTAAACATTATAATATATATATTAAAAAAATACAATTTCTAATATATGTATAATAAAACTTTTTAGAAAAAAACAAAACCTTATTTATATTAAAATAAAAACTTTAAAAATAAAATAAAACCTGATGAAAAAAAACAACAGTTGTAAATCTTTTTACATTTCAGTCCTCCATATGAAATCTGCAAACAGTCCTCCAAACGCTTTAGCTTTTTCGCCCGCCATACGAAACAGTCCGCAAACAACCTGCCACACTAAAACCTACATTAAAATCAATATATCTTCTATGTTGAGCAAGGAGTTACACTTAAACCCGTAGCCTTACTAGTCTTAAATAAGAAAAAATGGATAAAGCAATTGAAATTATCAAGTTGTTAAATTCAGATATGAGAAATGAATGAGATACGCTTGGAACAGATGAGACATGGATTCAAATCTAAACTATATCGACCCTTTTAAATATATAAAGGATCCATTAGGAGATTAATCCATTGTTGAAGGCTTATCTTGGAGTTGATGCCACTCCCTTATTCACCCCCAAAAAAACTACGGACGTCAATATGGTTTTCCTCCAATTTCCATCCGTTTTCCAAAGCATTGGGATTATTTGGCATTCAGATGTTTTAAATCATGGTACTATATTTGTTATATTAAATATAGGAACAAACTAAAATGATAAACCCTCAAAGAAAAAAGAATTGCAAAATGAAGATGCCGTACCAAAGTACCGTCCGACAAATAAATAAATCTGTGAACTGTGGCTTCGATTCCAGTTCTGTCCTCGTCGATTAATAAGATAAAGCGACCCGAACCTAGAGAATAAAAGGAAGATAAAATCCTCTCAAAACAACCTCCAACCTTTGTAGTAATGGTCTCAGTACAAAATCCAACACACCCTCCTCTACTGCACTTCCAGAGACGTTTCTGAGATGATAGCTCTACTCACGAGTTTGGAATAGGATCCGTAACTATCCATAAAATTTTGGCGAGAAGTTCGTTCAATTATTTTTTTTAACAGTTAACAGCTAGTTCTATTTTTAGCCACCTTTAACAATTCATTTAATTCAATGTATGGACTAAAGGATCGCAAATTTGCTGCCGGAAGTTGCGAGATTGTGTATAAATTAACTGAGCGAGGGAGATGACTTGCCTTCTTTGTGGCAGTTTCTACTGCTACCAATCCTCATATGAGATTCCATTATCAGTCCATCATACCATCGCCAACTAGACTCCTCGTCACCCACTCAACTGTTCGCTTGTTTTCTGGTTACAAAGGTGAGTTGTTGTGAATTAAATAGAAATCTATACTCAATAATTATTTACTGAAGTCATGCAACCGTTGGTCACGATGGTAATGGTAAGTTTCTAGTATTTATAGTGGTATATTTATTGAATCTCCCATAAAATATTGTTGAATCGCCAATTGCCAATCTTTCTCCAGTGTGACCTTCCACCTTCTTTAAAACAATATCACGCGTCATTTTTGGGAGAATAATGTATTTTATGCCAACGAGCCTCCACAATGATATCCCTTATGTCGATGCTCTTATTTTAAGTTTTCATTGAATCACTTGATTAATTAGTATATATGTATAGATAAAAATTGAAATAAACACAATTTTTTTTTGTTTTTATAAATAAATAAAATTAAAAAATATTCAACCATAATAATAACAACCTGAAAATTTACATATATATATACTAATTAACATTAAGTTAATAAAAAAATAATAATAATAATAAATACTAAACAAGCATAAAACTAAAACAATGATCCTTTGTTTTATTTTATTTTTTTCATTATAAAAGAAGAAAAATATAAAACAATTAAAAAAAATTAACCTAATAAAACTTTATATTTGTATATATCAAAATTAATCAAAATTAAAAAATATATACGAAGGATCATATGAAGGGTCATATAAATACAAATTAACGATAAGTAAATAAACAAACTCATCTAAGAAAAACTAAAAATAATGTTATTAATAAAATTAATATGCGTCTTTGAAATCGAAGGTCGTTGTTGCCGCAGCTACGCCTTCTTTTTAATTTTATTTTTGCACAGCGCGACCTAACACATCTTTAGTTGGGGGGTATCCGCATATTCACTGAAACTACTAAAATTTATCATAAAATCGCTTGTTTTGCACACTCCTATTCCAAATCATTAAGATAGTTTTCTTTTAGAGGGGTCAACCACTGAAAGGATCGACCCTCTCTCCCTATTATGCAATCATTACATAAAGACGCGTATTCATATACATAAAAGCATATAAAAATTTGTTTTTGTAAATAAATCAAAATTTTAAAAATATATATACAAAAACAGTGCAATAATAACATTACAAAAAGAAAAATAAATAAAACTAAAAACTAAAAACATATAAATAAATAAGAAGTATTAGGTAATAAATAAAAACTTAAAATTATAATTATAAATGAACTTGGAATCTTGTCAATTTTATGATTGTTGCGCTAACTTGTTTTTGCAAGCCACTTAGAAACATGCTTTGATAGGAAGCATTCCTACTTTTAGGTATAAGCCTAATTTTTATTTATTCTCCTTAACTTTCTGTTAAGCACATGTTTTCATGTATTTTTAATGGTCTCACAAGTTGTTGCAGGAAAATGATAACCTTTTGCAGATTGAAAGACGAACGAATGGCATGCAGGATTGTAAAGCATTGAGGACAGTTTTGTTGTAAGGGGGAGGGGAATGTAACACCCTGGTTTTGACCCCATGGTATTAAGATTGTACATGATGTATGTATTATATTTCAATCATGGCAAGGAGCTCAAGGCCAAGGCCCTGCCATTAATTAGTGTTTTGTGGATAGGTGATTAAGGTTGATACCTATGGTTTTGGTGCTAAGTTAAGCACAGAGCATTTTGAATATCTTGTAAATGCACAATTTAATAAAATACCACAGCTAGCTATGGGACTGCAACATGAAAGATATGGGGGCATGATTCCATAAGGGTAGGGTGGGGAGTTAGTCAAACCCCCTGAGCCAATAGGGTGAGACTAGGTGTCAATGGGTAAACCCAAGAAACCTCAGCTACCTTTTGTCCTCTATCCTCAATCATTAATTTCTTCCAAAAGTTGTTTGAGGCAGTTAATTCCTTGGGAAGAGCAAGGCATGGCAGTCTTATTGTGTGTCTGAGCAATACCTACAGGTCTGCAGTCTGGGATTCCACGTTCTTGCTTCTACAGCAAGTAACCACGTGGTGCCTGCCCAGTCCATCCTTTCTCCCAAATGCGCAGGAGGTTTTGTTGTTCATGAGGGGTTCGGGATGGTCATTATTCATTCACTCTTGTTCATTCTTGTGCATTCTATGATTCACGCAGAATGTTCATTCATGCAGACATTGTTGTTGTTCGACTACCCTGAGTCGTGGAAATGTTGTTCTGCAGTGTTCTGAACTATGTGTAAGTGAACCCTATTGTTTTCTCTGTGTTACAGAGTGGTATGCAAACTTGTTATCTATGTTTCAGAGTGGAGCCATGTGTTGTTGAGTCTCCCTGTGGTTTGTTGTGATATGTGCACCCTAGTTTGGGTCTGAACTGTATGCAAGACTTAGGAGTGGAAGAGACATAGAATGTGCGTGTTAAACCTAGTGTGGAACCTCACAATAACATAATAATGGCTGGTGAATCTGTTCTACACATCCTAACTAGAAGCGAAGGTGTATCCCGAGGGACTGTGGAGCAGAGAAGGCGGCACTTCCTTGTGTTGGGTGTGTAGACAATGTGGATTCCAGACTAGATAGATCTTGTGAAGGTGTCCTTAGCTTTGTGGATGAGCTCACTAGCTTAGCAATTCTTCTTATCCACTTCCTTGGCAGCCTGTGAAACCCAAGGGATATTGGCTTGGCTGACAACCTGTGAAACCCAATTGTATATTGGCTTGGCTAGGCAGCCTGTGAAACCTAAATGGATCTTGGCTTGGTTAAGCATCCTGTGAAGAAGGAATGGGCAGCCTCCTTGATGCCGTTGGTGTCCTTTATTATTTGATCTTGCATCTGAATTTCGTTGATGGAGTTGTAGATTTTACGAGCTTGAGCCTGCTTGTGAAAAAAAGAGGTGTTTTTATCTCCAGATTGAAGCCAGAGCGTTCTTGATTTGACTCTCCAATAGGTTTCCTCCTCTCTACATGCTTTTTGGTACTGCCTTCGGAGATCAGCTTCCTTGTTGAGCAAGACAAGGGTGATAGGGGACTCTTCCATGGCCAGTTGGTGCCGCTCCAGAGCTTTTTGGGTTCTTTTCCTTTCATCTGTAGGGGATCTTAAATCTTTAGCCCAAGATTTTAGATCAGCTTTTAGCCTTTTTAATTTTCCTTCCCAGACAAAGAAAGGAGACCCATAAATCGGTTCATTCCAGGATTTGTTCACCATGTCAAGGAAGCCATCCTGATCTACCCATAAAGGACTGAACTGGAAGGGGATGGGGCCTAACTGAACTTCAGGGGAGAGGGTGAGCGAGATTGGTTTATGATCAGAGGTGTAATGCGCGTGGATCTTAGAGGAGGCCATGAGTCCAAGGGTGAGGAAGGAAGAGTGAATAAGGAACCGGTCTAGGTGAGCAGCAATGTGGCCTGGCCCAAATCTTTTGTTGGACCAAGTGAACTTTCCTCTGTCAGGTGTGATATCAACAAGGTCCCAGTCCATCATCAAGTCTTCCACCCATTCTCTGGCGGGATCCCGGACTATTGATCCGCCTTTTTTTTCTGCTAGGGCAAGGGTTACATTTAAGTCTCCAGCTACAACTAAATTCTCAGGATTACGCTGGTTTAGGAAGATTTTTAAAGAGTCCCAGCACTCTTTTTTTTCCACAAATGAGACAGGAACATACAGATTAAAGATACTTACAAAGTGACCGGAGTCTTTATGGTACAGCTTGGTGAAAATCCAGTGCGTGGTGCCTTCTTCTTCTACGAGATCAAGCTTTGCGGGGTCCCAGAAAGTTTCCAAGCCTCCCGAGGCTCCTCTAGCGCTCACAGCCCTACCTGGGCCTTTCTTCCAAAACGAGTTCCTAGCTTGGAGGAGGGCTTCCTCCTCCATTTTCGTCTCCTGGATTAGGAGGACTTCTGGCCTCAATGCTCTTACTAAATCCCTTATAGCTTCTTCTTTAAGAGCGGTGCCTAGTCCTCTGCAGTTCCAGGAGACGTATTGCATTATTTACCTGATTGAGGGGGATGGCCCCCTTTCGGGGTTCTCCCAATCTTCAACCCCGATTTGGTGTTCGTCAGCTCTAGAATGGTGTGCTGTGATCCTTGAACTACGTCCTTGAAAGACTGTTCTTCCCTTCTTTTCTTCTCAGGCTTTCGTCCCCGCTTTGGTTGGTTTGGAGAGATGGACGGGCTACTTACTTCGGTGTCACCTTCCTCAGAGGAGTCAGCACCTATTTTCGAGCTCTGGCTAGTGTGTTCCTTTGGCAGACTGGAGGCAGTCCTATGAAGATCGCTTGGGCTAGACCCCCGAGCTTCGCCAACTTCTGTACCAAGATCAGGGTTTTGGATCTCATTGGAGGTTTCCTAAAGGTTGGGCGCTGGATTGCCTTCCTTTGCTGGTTCTTGGATCGTTTTCTCCTTTATTTTGGTGTTGCTGGAGGTTTTCCCTTTCTTCGCTTTCTGCCATCCTTCCGCATCTTCTTTTCCAGCAGCCAGTTTGGGGCAGTATCTTTGAAAGTGGCCGTGTTCTTGACAGTTCCTGCATTTGAAGGGCAAGTGTT
Organism: Pseudotsuga menziesii; assembly: GCA_001517045.1. Taxonomy (NCBI): domain Eukaryota; kingdom Viridiplantae; phylum Streptophyta; class Pinopsida; order Pinales; family Pinaceae; genus Pseudotsuga; species Pseudotsuga menziesii. Next base: position 8,950 of record LPNX010929654.1, on the reverse strand, counting down.
CGTAGTCCAGCTTCTGGTAGTGGGTCCAGGATCCTACTGTAAGTTTGACTGCCTCAGGTAGACCGGCTTCAAGATCAATTTCAACACAGATTCTGGCGCAAGAGTATTGACCTTTGTTATCGGCTTTATCAATGACATGGCCGATTCTGTTCCCTATTCTCTTCAACGTGTCAAAGTCCCAGCAATGCATTGGGAGATTGGGGAGCCTGACCCACACTGGCACCTCTTTGGGGAGATCGATCGCGGGGTCAAATTCTGGAGTCCATTTGTTCAGATAGAGGCCCTGCGATCCCATGAAGTAGGGACCATTCCTGAAGACTAAGTCTCTGTCTTCTTCTGAGATGAATTCAAACACGAAAAACCCTCTCCCAACGGGGTAGCAGGCTACACTTTGTTTCAT
>LPNX010929635.1:0-148826 GCA_001517045.1 Pseudotsuga menziesii | reverse complement strand
GTTATTTACATGCGATGGATGATGTTCAAAGGAAAATGAAGCTAAGGAACAGAGATGTTCCCATAAATAAAGGGAAGGCAAATCCAAATCAGCCTTCCTCTAGTTCCTTAGATGTAGAAAAATGAAAAGAAACGCAACGAGAGCCCTTTGTGAGTAGAGAAGTTCAGAATGATGTACAAAGGGATAAAGTAATAAAAAAGGCGACTCCGATTGAGGTAGAGAAGATTAGTGCTGGTTTTAACCTGCAAAACGAGCTGTCTAAACTGAAGATATCTGTTCCATTTAATGAGTTGTTGAGAAATACTGAATACAGAGATACTATTTCAAAAATGGTCAAAGACCAAGGTGAAGGGCAGGCCGACATTTTAAATTTGAATGATGATAATCCTGCCATATCATTTGGATCAAAAGCTGAGAATTTAGAGGGCAAAGAGGTGCCTCCTTTCTACTTAAGTTTGAAGGTGCTCGACAAAGTGGTCCACAATGCCATGTTGGATTCCGGGGCGTCACATAATCTGATGCCCAAAGGAGTGGTAGAAAGTTTAGGATTGGAGGTAACAAGGCCCTATAAAGATCTATACTCTTTTGATTCCAAGAAGGTAAAATGACTAGGACTAATTAAGGACATGGTGGTAACCCTGAACAAACTGCCTTCTAAGACCATAGTCATGGATGTAGTAGTGGTAGATATCCCACCCAAATTTGGGGTATTGTTGTCAAGATCTTGGACTTCCAAGTTGAAAGGAAGTTTGCAGATGGACATGTCATATGCTACCATCCCAGTTCCAGATGGGAGCAGAAGACTGTATAGCGAAAAGAGAACTCCTTATGTGGTTAGCAGTCAAGATAAGCCTGAAGTTCATCATATATATGCTGTTGACACTGATTTGGGATCTTCCATCTTCTTTAATGACGCTGCCCCACATGATTTGGAAGCTGCATTGCAAAAGAAATCTGAAGAACAGGAGAAGTACGAGGTGAATAAAGAAAAGGAAGTTTTGGAATAGCAAGCTCTGGAAGCAAAACAGAAAAAGGAAGGCCAATGGATCATGTATTTTGATGGATCTGTTGCGAAGGTTGGTGCCGGGGCTGGTGTCTACATCATTTCTCCTATTCATGATTTCAAAGCTCTGTCATACAAATTACTATTTGAGTACACTAACAATGTAGCAGAGTATGAAGCCCTGTTATTAGGGTTACATGCTTTGAAGGGTCTGGGGCCTCAGAGGGTCAAGATATTGGGAGACTCCAAGTTGGTGATAAATCAAGTAAATGAGAGTTATCAAACTAAGCATCCTTGGATGAGGGCTTATAGAAATGAAGTATGGGATATGCTTGGCAATTTCTTTACAGAGTATATAATTCAGGTGGTTCCCAGGGTTGACAATATGGTGGCTGATTCCTTAGCAGTAGCCGCTGGAAAATTTGAAACTCCTATGACCAGTCAAAGGGAATACCAGGTGGAGATTTTGAACAGACCTTCTATCCTTGACAATTACAAATACTGGTAGGTGTTCGAAGATGATATGCAGATCCGAAGATTTCTACAGTTGTCAGGAGAGTTTGTGAATACTCGGGTTGAAAATGAAAATGGAAATGATAAGACCCCCGAAGAGGATGAAGAAATTGAGTCGGAAGAGGACGCTAAGAAGTTGAGGAAGACCTTGGGAGGTAAAGATATCATCCAGCTCAAAAACAATTTCATACCAAGAGGCCTGATCCCTTTAGAAAGACTCTTTGATCAAAATGATGTTGCCAAGAACCCCAAAGTGAAACCAGTTGGTGATGCAGTTGAAGATAAAAATATTGGCACTGAGGAAAATCCTAGAATCATAAAACTATCCAAGAAGCTGTCTGAAAGGGAGAAAAGGGAATATGTAGAGTTGATGAAAAGGTACACAGATGTGTTTGCTTGGAGTTATGAAGACCTCAAAGAATATGATACATCTATCATACAGCACACTATTCCTATAAAGCCTGGAGAGAGGCCTTTTAAGCAGAAGATCAGGAGGATCAACCCTAAATTGCTCCCTATCATTGAGAAGGAAATAAAGAAGCTATTTGAGGCCAAGATTATTGTAACCCTCCGATTTTCTAAGTGTGTTGCAAATTTGGTCCTTGTCAGAAAAAAGAGTGGAGAGATAAGGCTGTGCATAGATTTTCGCAATTTGAATAAAGTCTCCATGAAAGATAACTATCCCCTACCCAAGATGGATCACATGCTGCAGCAAGTGGTGGGAGTTGAAAGGATTTCAATGCTGGATGGCTTCTCCGGGTACAACCAGATCAAGGTGTTACCAGAAGATCAGGAGAAGACTGCCTTTACTACACCATGGGGCACTTTCATGTATGCAAAGATGCCTTTTGGTTTAATGAACGCAGGAGCCACTTTCCAGCGAGCTATGGACATCGCTTTCGTAGGGGAAATTGGAGTTTTTGTGGTGATCTACATGGATGATATCACAGTCTACTCTAAGTCCGACAGAGAACATCTACATCACCTTGAGAAGGTTTTCATGAAGTGCGGGAAATACGGTATATCTCTAAATCCGAAGAAATATAATTTTGCACTAGAGGAAGGAAAACTGCTAGGCCATATAATATCCAAAGATGGCATAAATATTGATCCTGAGAGAGTAAGTGCAATCCTGGAAGTGGGAGAGCCCAGAAGCAAAAAAGAGATACAGTCATTTTTGGGACAGGTAAATTTCTTGAGGAGATTTATACCAAGCTTTGCTGAGATTTTGATGTGTATCACTAATATGTTAAAAAAGGGGCATGAAATAAAGTGGAGTGCAGAAGCCAAGGAGTCATTTTGGGGAATCAAGAAATCTATTTCAGAAGCCCCTGTCCTGGTAAGTCCAAATTTTGCCAAAGAATTCTCAATATTCTCCTATGCTTCGGAGCATACTATAGCAGCAGTATTATTGCAGAAGAATGACGAAAACCCGGAACAACCTATAGCTTTCTTCAGTAAGATACTTCGGGATGGAGAATTGAAATATGACATCAGGGAAAAGCAAGCCTATGCTTTAGTTAAAGCATTAAAAGATTTCAGAGTGTATGTTCTGCATTCACATGTAATTGCCCATGTCCCAACCGCTGCTGTGAAAGCAATTTTGACCCAACCTGATCCAGAAGGCAGGAGAGCCAAATGGATAGCTACCTTATTGGAATATGACCTGGAGATAAAGCCCACGAAGTTGATCAAAGGACAAGGATTGGCAAAGATGATGACAAACTCAAATTGTGAATCTCTGCAAATAAATTTCTTATCTCATCAACCTGATCAGTTAGATACGGATATAGAGGTGATGGTTGATTTTGTAACTTCTCCATGGTATTCTGATATTGTATTTGTCCTCCGCAATCTGCAAGCACCAGAAGGATTAAGTAAGTCAAGAGCAAGATCTGTGAAGTTGAAATCTGCCAAATTTTGTATCATAAATAAATACCTCTATTGGAAAGACCCTGGGGGGGTCCTGCTAAACTGTCTCTTGGAGGATGAGGCCCAGCAAATTACAAGAGAATTTCACAGGGGAGACTGTGGAGGACATCATTCCTGGAAGGTGACAGCCAACAAAATCCTAAGAGCTGGTTATTATTGGCCTACATTGTTCTCAGATGTATATAAAGAAACCAGCAAATGTCATCAATGCCAAATTTTTGACGGTAAGAGAAAAGTATTACCTCTTCCTCTGAATTCGATAACAGTAGAGGCACCCTTCCAACAATGGGGTTTAGATTTTATTGGAGAAATAAACCCCAATTCATCAGGTCAACACAGGTGGATTTTGACGGCTACAAATTATTTTACCAAATGGATAGAAGCAATTCCTACCAGGAGGGCCACTAAAAATGTAATCATGGAATTTCTTGAAGAGAATATACTGGATCGGTTTGGATGTCCAAGAAGAATAGTGACAGACAATGCCGTTGCTTTCAAGTCCAGGAAAATGATAAATTTTTGTCACAAGTATCACATAAGCCTGAATCATTCGACAGCCTACTATCCTCAAGGAAATGGGTTGGCCGAATCTTCAAACAAAAGTCTGGTAAGGATCATCAAAAAGCTGCTGGAGGAGAACAAAAGATCCTGGCACACCAAACTCAAATATGCTCTATGGGCTGACAGGATTAGCACAAAAAGGGCAATTGGCATGTCTCCTTTCCAACTGGTATATGGAACTGAAGTGATATTTCCAGCGTCATTAGGGGTCCCAGTGATGAGATATTTCCAAGATCAGCAAGAAGAACCAAACCACATACAGTGGAGGATAAATCAGATCATTGAGCTAGACGAACGAAGGTATAAGGCCTACAATAAAGTATAGTCACATCAAGAGAAAATGAAAAGTACTTTTGACAGAAGGGTCAAAGAAGAACAATTTCAGATCGATGACCTAGTTCTGAAGTGGGATGCTCCTAATGAAGAAAAGCACGGGAAGTTTGACCCTATGTGGGTTGGACCTTATGTTATTGCTGGATATAGAGGGAAAAATGCATTCTTGCTGGAGTACACAAATGGGGTTCCTCTTGAGAGCAACCCTGTAAATGGGAGATATCTGAAGCATTACCTATCCTAGGGGAGGAAGGTAAAACTTGTATTATAGACTGTATATATTTGCTTTACCAGTCAATAAGTAGGGTAAGCCGAAGGCATTTGGAGCTTGCAGTGAAAGCCCCAAGGTCCAGGAGGCATATCATTCCTTTCTAAAAACATACATAAAAATGATATATGCACAAAAACGAAAAATGGGTTTTTTGGAAATTAGTATGTGAAGTGAAAAGGCAGGCACCTGGTCTACGAGTTCTTTGATAACTCGCAGGGAGGATATCATCCCCAGATGGAGCCAGCTGTTAGCACCTGTATTGAACAAAAGCAATATAAGATCATGGGGGGGGATAAGATTGTGCTGTTTAAATACTTTGGTTTAAAGATATGATACAAAGGTGACGTGATGGTCTAAAAGAGCAGCCAAGTTAACAAAAATCCTAGGCTGTGATCGAAAGAAGGAGCCAATCCATGGCTAATACTCCCTCCACCTTTCAAAACATGCGAGGAAGATAGCAGAAGTGCGGGCCTTTAGCCGCCTGCACAAATCAATGGTTACAAATTGATTCGGGGATGATCTGCGGTTCATAACCAATCCGCCGGGGGAAGGTGCAAGTTAGTTAAAGAAATGGGAGTTGGTGGAATCACATATATTCCTCATGATCCGACAGTGGAGGCGAGGAATCGGATCACATCGGTGGTTGGGATTGATTTCGCAGCCGGAACCTGCGCGACGGATAAACACCAGAGCTTCCAGCGGAAGGGATGCGTGGAGGTAAATCCGACGGCCGAGGATTAAAGATAGCGTGGATTGACGGCTATTTTGGTTTTCGGGAGATGAACATGCACGCGGGATAACCTTTGAGCCACCCGGCGAAACTCATTATATGCTGCCCGATCCAATGGTTGGAGATCGGAGGGTAATAGATCGACGGCTAGCAATGATTTCGGAGGTCGAACTAGCACGGCGGATAATCCCAGAGTGCCCAGCGGAATTGTGTACTCGATTGAAGATCCGACGGTGCGTAGCTGAAGGGATATCGCATCAACGGCTGGGAGCAATTCCGCTGATTAAATTTGCTCGACGGATAAAGCGAAGGAGCCCAGCGGAATTGGATGGGCGCCACATGATCCAACGGCCTGCCTGTAAAGGGAGATCAGATCGACGGCTGTAGATGTTTTCGGGACCCAGAGTTGCATGGTAGATAAAGTCAGACGGCTCAGCGGAATGTGGGACGTGGCGTTTGATCCAACGGTGAGGGGTGGAAGTACGCCACATCGACAGTCACGAGCGACCCCGGAATGGAGACTTACACGGTGCGTAGCGCCAAGATTCCTGGCGGAAAAGCACACGTGGTGTACGATCCGAAGGCCAGGAATTTGCACAGAAGAGATCAACGGTCGGAAATGAACCCGGAGGAGAAAGATGCACGGCTGTTAGAGATAAGTAGCGGTTACGGAAATAAATGCTTCCCATGTGCCTAATCGGGGGTGTCCTATAAAGGCAAAATTGACCTCTCCAGCGATTATTTTATTGTTTGGGACCCGGCGAAAAGGACCTATCGATTTGGGCGTTTCCAGTTGTCAGCACCAGGCGCATTCTGAACACACGCCTCCACAGTGAGCCAGGTAGGACCTTGATCCTGTAATTCCTTTGCTCAATTATCGTTATAAATTAAGAAATGGACCAACAGGGCGAAGCCTCTGTGTCTGGTCGAGTCCTAGATGAAAGAGAAGAATTCTTGGTAGATAGACACAGGGGTGTCTGCGAGCCTTTCTTGTCTACAGGAAGTGTGTCTGGTAGCAAAGAGAGGTTGTGGTCTTGTTTCTTGCAAGGTAATGATGTTCTGAATGTATGCAATTCCTTTTTGTACTTTTTTTCCCTGGAGCAAACCCTCCACTTCCCTGAATTTGCCGAATGGTGCGCAGTAAATTATTCTCCCTCTTAGAGAGTCATTGTGAGTCGGTCCGCGTCGAAGATACTGTGTAAAATTGATGCTTCGGCCATTAGGGGAAATCTTAGTTTGCCCGAAAGTTACCCTGTGAACCGTGAGTCTGTAAATGAGTCTGTCCTTGCCGAGTTTTTAAAAGTTGCAATGATGATGCTCGCTCTCGATTCCTGTCAAGTATCCTAAGGGAAGGTCAGTCCCTTGAAGGCCTTACCTTGCCCTACCCCTTGCACGTTTTTAGAACTGAAGTGCAGTGGGTAATGTCTTTGGTTTGTCAAGTGTTAGGTCTAGATGACGACTGTCGTATAGGTGATGTTATTCTTGGTTTCCTGCTAAAAGTAAATTCTTTAAGTCCCGAGTCCCAGTCAATTCCTGTGCTTAATTTAGACGGATATCTGGCCGAAGCGATCCACCTCCAGTTGACTAAATTTCCCAAGGTCTAGTTTTTTAGGTTTCAGACACACCTGCTTAACATGTTAGTATGTTCTAATGTTACAGAATTGAAGTTTGTAAGTACTCTATCCTCTTCTGATTTGCCAAAGCAAATCAACCTAATCAAATTTGCCAATTCGATCATGTACGAAATATACAGGATGCTGTTTGATCAAGATTTGCCCCGGGTCCTTGATGAAATGAAATGTTTGATGCAGTCTTCACCCGAGGGGCAGGTGGGAGACTGGTTTCTGTACAAATATTATACGGTTTTGAGAGTGTATGGCTTTACAGGTCAGCCTTATAGGTTGCCTTCCTTTCTGACCCCAAGAATTTTTGCTCTAGAGTTTATGAGGCAAAGGTTGTTATCAGAGGAGGAGCATTTCGGTGCTTTCAGAAAATCTTTGAATATTAAATTTCCATTTAAAGTCGGCCCTTTCATTTTTAAAGGCAAAGGTGCCCTGGCATGTATAGAGAGATTGATGGAGAATATGGATTTTGTAAAGGATGTAAATATGAACTATGACCCCCACCAGGTGGTATCATTGAGAAAGCAAGCAAACAAAAACAAACCATTTGAGCATCAAGCTGTTGAAGGGTTAGCTGAGATGGATAATTTGCTGCAGTTCACTGACGAGTCCAAAGCTGAGACAGAGACACATCCCGCATCTCGTTCAGAGACCCAAATCACAGAGGGTGTCAGCGTTGCGGTCAAGAGGAGTTTGGCAGAGGCCGAGAACATGGAAGTGGACAAAGAGACGTCCCGTAAGAAGGCGAAGCTGCTCGAGGGAGGTGATATGGTGAACGAAGAGATGCCCAGTGTTTCCAAAAAGGTTTCCTTGGTCCCCATCAAGACCGTACAGGTCAGTCAGTTTTCTTTTAAAGGTTCAGAAGGTGACGTTAACGGCCCAGAATCCGGTCCCTTGTTTAAATCAAAAGAAGAGCTCAAGACAAGCTACCTAGAAAAGAGGAAGCAATCCCTGGAGGAAACACGAAATCTGCTCCCTAAGGTAAGGAACCTGTACAGTTCTAAAACATCCCTAGTTGCTGCTAGGGATGCTGAGAAAAATACTTTCAAAATGGCCATTGTGAATGATAAGAAAATGTCTGAGATAGAAATCCGTCTGGACAAAATCAGTACTCCAGACAAGATTCAGTTGCATAAGCAAAGCAGCGACATTCTATATTCAGACCTGTTGTAGGCCATGATGAGGATAAGTAAGTTGCAAGTGTTGGTAAACAAGTTGGAAGTTCAACTGAAGCACGAAAGGGTCGAGAACAAAGCCAATGCCATTCAAATCAGAAAAATGCAAACGGACATCGCTAGCTCTGACAGTACCCAGGCTGTCAAGAAGTTGTTAGAAGAGAAAGACAATGCTCTACAGATCCTCAAGAAGAAACTAAAGATCCCCGGTTCAGAACACGTCCAATCGGCCGAATTGATGGCCTTGCAAGAAGAAAAGGAGAAAATTCATTAGGAAATGATGGAATACAAAGGGAAGGCCGTTGAGCTACAGGAGGAAAAATGCAGATGGGAGGTCGAAAGGGAAGAACTGCTGTCTCAAATATCCATGTTGGAAAAGGACCAAAATGACGAGAAGGAAATCATGGAGGAGATGATGAGTCAAACCCCCACTAATGAAGGTCTCTCCATTGTGAAAATAAACAAACCACTGGATAACTTCTCTGCTGATGACCTGTTGGTGTCCATGTCCCAGGTAAGTTTAAAAGATGAGGAAATCCGAGAGTTGACGACTGAGAATGAAAAGGTAAAGGCCGAATTAGTCAAAATGAGTGAAAGCAGAAGACAGATCTTGCAAGAAAAGAATCAATTGCAGAAGAAGCTCGAGGAGCTAAAGGAAAAAATGCATTGGGAAGGTCCCCCTTCAAGGGGCGAAGCATATTATTTGGGATACCCTTACTATAGAGATTACTAAGTTCCGACATTACTTAAGTTTTATTGATGATTTGTATATAGTGACAGAGTTGGCCCAGCAAAAACTGAAGCTCGTGAATGAACACATGGCGAGAAGACCCCTCTCCACAGCCCAAAATACATTAAATTTCCTGAACTCACTATCGTACCAAAAGCTGCACGACATGGGCATAAAAGACCGAATCTCAATAGTGCTGTCTGCGAAGAAGATCATCCAAAAGCACCAGTTGATGAAGACTGTCCAAGACAAGTCCGATGAGTTGGTCGTGCAATTCAAAGAGTTCAGACAGGAGTTTAGAGAGTTGTTCGAAGACGGATTGCCATCTTTCTGGGACGAAGAAGGTCGGCTGCGCTCAACGAAACATTATCATCAGCTGCTTGTCCGGGCTCGCATGGATCACTCGAAATTTAATAGCATGGAAAAAAGCCCGTCAGGGAAAACTATTGTGGACATACTAGCGGAAGATTTCAAAATCTTACAGAAGTTCACCGTCATCAGAGCCAGGTTACCCAAGAAATCTTATGAAACATATATGGAGCTCGAGGTGACCATCCGAGAGATGATGGAGTGCGACACCCCAAGTACGGAGCAGTGGAAATCCGTCGAGAGGTTTGGGAAAACAAAGCTTATCGTTCCCTCCTAAGAACAGGTGTCATGGTACCGAAGAGCTGACGGGGCAAAGACATGGAGCTGATGGTGCAAAGACATGGAGCTGATGGTGCAAAGACATGGAGCTGATGGCGCAAAGGCATGGAGATGTTGAGGCGAAGACGTGGAAGCTGTTAGGCCCAATTTTGTTATTCAGTTGATTCATACTTTGTGATCGGTTAGGAATAGAATTGTAACAACTTCCTAGTGGTGTAGGATTTCGGTTACAAACTCTAGTTTACGCCGGTCATTCTGTTATTGATCTGCTGGAGGCAGATTTATTGTTTGATCTATAAATTTGTATCTCTTTTATGAGATGGGGGTTGGAACCCATGAGATGAAGTAATTTGTGGAGAACATATCTGTCTTATTTTTAATACCAGAATGAATGCATGAGAGTTCTTTTTTCAGAGATTCATGTATCATTGACATTGCAGTCCGTGCTTTCTTTCTCTGTGTGATTTTTAATTTTTCCTGTGTAACGCTCCATTCTGTTTTTTCTGTCGTATCTGGAACATAGTGTTTGATGTTTAGAATTCATATGCTTATGCTCTATTCATCGTTTCAGGTATTATATGATCTTTTCTACTAAAGTTGATATGGAATTCGTCTTAGACGCTCTGTATTGATGGGTTGTTCCCTCATTTCTTCTAGTTTCACCTTGACAAATGAAATGACTGCAATTATGTGATTATCTTGCCTTTGAAAAATCCTGTGTATGCATTTTGGGAATCTTTTTACATGTATATGACTCCGTTGCCCAATGGATATGTGATTGTTTCAACCAAATAAATAAACCTTTAAATTTTGTTACCGTTTGGTCTTGCAATTTGTAAAGTTCATGCTGAGAGATCCCTCTCTGGGAGAGAATACCAATATCTTCCTAAAGTGGTTTTGCTGTTACCTCGGGGTGTACCTTTTACAACCTGGGTACATTCTGAGTGCTAACAATATCTATGGAAATATAGCATACCATCATCTAAAATGCATACCATATGTTCTCCAAGCTCTCTACTTCATCTTCTCCGAGGGGAATTTCTTAAGCTTTCTAGAATAAAGATATAATGAAAATGTCAAGATGACCTATTCGAAGATGATTAAAAAACCCTAGCTTCTTGAGGTCATATCTCCTAAATTATAATGAACCGGCATATGAAATTTTCACCACAGGTACTCACGCATCTACGTCCATCCCATACAAATTTCATTGTCTAAGTAATCCCAGAACAAAATTTAGTGAAAATTCCAAGATGACCTTAAACAAATTTCACAACAAAAACCCTAGAACAAATCATCACAAGATTTCATCTTCCATTGGAATTTGGCCCTTCTTCACTTCATATTCCCTTGGAAATTCGCTCCTCTTCCTTGTCTAGGTTGAATTGGTGTTATACAAATGTCAAATGAGGTTCCTCTTATTTATATGAGTCTAAGTCACTCTTTTAGTTCACTTAAGGTTAGGTCGGCCTATAACTTGTCAATAATTTTGTCTTCTACATTTTAGGGGTTTCTTCGATGGGTCTGTGACCAATTCATGGCTTCATCAAGGCATTTCAAGTGGACATATTTTCATTGCTTTAGGGGATTCTCTAATTTTCTTTAGTTCTTTACTTTTGGGCTTCATATCTTCTTCAAGGGGGTTACAATATTGCAAAGCCACATGAGGTTACTTAACCCTTCAAACGTTTTCCTTTCTTCCCAAGTGGGCACATACCTTGTCATTAATGCCTTCAATTCCAAACAAACTTGCTCATTGCAGTGTTTCATGATCAAGTTGCTTCCTCAATATATCAAGGTGTCCTCCTACACCCTTAAGGTTTTCCCAGCACATAATTTCTTCATATATCTTAGGGTTTCTTTCCTTCACAAGTGGCAAGTGGCGTGTACATAAATATATTCACTTAGCTTTAAGGGCTTCTTCTCACTTCTCATCATCATGGTCTTGCGGACACATCATCATCACTTTAGGGGCTTCTTTACATTTCACATCATCATGGTCATGTGGACACATCATCATCACTTTAAGGGAATCTTCAATGGATTTTAGGGACTTGCTCCATTTTTGTACCACTCAAAGTGGGCATGTGGAAGCAACCACATGTTATCTCATCATGTGACGTCCATGCTTAACAAATACACCATAAGGGGACCACTTTGGAATTATATACAGCTATGTCAAGGCTCCTTCAAATCTCTTCAAGGCTTCAAACATTATACCACATCATCATTACCATTTCCCCATTATCATCACCATTTGCACAGTGACATCAATCACGCCATCAGTTAGCAATCTTATAAGCTCATGGCACATATCTCTTGACCCTGTTGACATCAATGACAACTTTACTCAACATATACAATCAAAGGTATGTATTGATAAAGTTGAAAGTGGTGCATAGATGGTGAGATCGAAGGAGGACATGGTAAACTCTTGCTCGAAGAGAGTTTTAATGTAGAGGTGTTGAAGTGGGTGGAGAGGCGGTGAGATCCGAGGATGAGGCATAAGCAATTAATTGATGTCAAATGTTAATTGACATCAATTGAATGCTCAACACATGGACCAAGAATTTTGTTTCCAACAGAATGGTGAATAAGAGGTAGATGGTATTGGATAGTGGAATCACATAAAATACATCTAAAAACATAAAATCCATAATCTATTTAAAAACATAAAATCCATCTAAAATATTTAGCTAGTGACAACACATAAAATCATAGATTTTAAGACATTTGATTAAAATGTAAAAATTAACACAAAGTAATAAAAGACATACTATTACTTATAGGCAGGCATTACAAGAATAACAAATATAGGAGATTAGTTTCTATTCAAACAATGTCCAATCGAAGAAAATACATAATACCTCTAGGCATGTATAATTAAGATAAAAGATTAATTGACAATTCTCGCTAGATAAATAGGGCGACCTAGGTTCAATTCCCCTTAGCGGTGAGCTAGTTGGCAAGAGACACCCAAAATCCAGCGAGTTGAGGGTTGGTGTGGGCCAAGTTGGGTGTGATCCCCGGGTGGTTTTGACAGCTTAGATGCCCCTAGGTCGTGGTTTATTAGGCCAATACCACTCCCACAAGTCAGGGAGATTCTACCAAACAAACAAAAAGAGATAAAGGATCAATTGCTATTAAGCTTTTCCATATTTTAAATTAACAACAATAATTTGCATATAGTTAATATCGCTAAAAAGATATATATTTAATTTTAAAAATATCATAATTCCTTTAATATATAATTTTAATAAACTATATATAAATACCATTTACAAAGTTTGTGAATAAATAAGTTTTTGCAAATAAAATGTATTCAATAGTTTCACTTTAATTAACATTATTCATTTACATTAATAATCAATCATTCAATTAATATTATTATGAATAATTAATAATAATCAATATTTCATTTATGGTCCAACTTAGCGAAGAAGCAATTAAGTATAATAATTTATAGTTCTTTAAATTAGATTAATGCACACAATTAAGTAATAATGAAGCATTAATGATATTTAATGTAAACATATTCAAATGATGAATGAAGTTTTTGTGGAGAACTATTAGAATGTGTGTCTTATGCAGATTTTGGTGTAACAACAAACCTTACTGATATGCTAGTTTTCAAATGTTCATCAACATGTGAAAGTTGGTGTAACAACAAACCTTACATTATGTAGTGAGTTGACAAAAGAAAATTTTAGGGTTTGTTTTCAAAAATAAAAAGATTTTTCAATATGCATTTTTTTTCTAAAATGATTTGTCCAAATTCCACATGATAAATAATTTTACTTTAAAAATAGCTAAAATTATTCAAAAATTATATAAAATCCTTAAAAATTTGAATATTTTTATAAAAGTTTTGTCAAACATTTTATGGTTAGAAATTTAAGAATTAGTAAGACCAACAAAATTTTTACACTTTCTATCCTTAAAATTTACCTACTCTTAACATTTTCTATCAATACTTGTTATACACAATTACAATGCACACCTCCATTCTAAAAGTTTTAAAGATATGCAAAAGTGCTACTCATTTACTCAAATATTTACCACTTACCAAAACAAAAAATTCTGCAAATAATTGTAGCTTATCAAAAAATATAAAATTCTGAAAATTTATTAAAATATGGATGGTGAACTACACTACTCTGGGTGAACTAATATGGATGGTGAACTACACTACTCTGGGTGAACTACACTACTCTGGGTAGTGTGGTCCATACATGTGAACCATACAAACATGCTTGTCCAGAAATGGTGCTAGTCATCTTTGCAAACTTGAAGTATGCTAAGTTATTTAGAATTTTAGTTTGATTAAAATTATATTTTATAATTAAAATGACAATTTTTTTATAAATTAATATATATTTTTATATTTAATAAAAACAAAATCTTAATTATTAAAAAATAAGTGTAAGAAATAAACCATAAAAAAATATCTTCTAGTGTTTATTGACTAAGTAGGGACTACGCAAGATTGAAAATAGCCTTTTAAGTATTAATTAGTTAAGTCCATATCAAATTTATTTTTATATCTAAAAGCCATTTTTAATTCTTAAATTTTACTTTTAGAATTTAATGAGCTGAAACCCTATAAAATTTATCCCAACAACCAACAAAATATCCCAACAATAATAATAAAAATTAATAAAATATGAAGCCACTAGTAAATAATACGTAGTCTGCTTGTGGTTGTCTCTCTGTAGGCACTTTCTGTTGACACATCCATGGGCTTATCTGACGTCAGGCCTGCCAATGCCATCTACGTGGTCGATTTGCCACCGAGCATGGACAAATAACCATGTTTAAATAAAGTATTTTGGTTTTAGATTGTTATTTTTAACCACGAGAATAATAAATAGAAAAATGTATAAACCATTAACATTCTAATAATATAGAACAAATCAAGTTGTTTAATTACAATTTAATAATATTAAATAGAATGTATGGACCATTAACATTTAATAATATAAAATAAATTACAATTTAATAATATTAAATAGAATGTATGGACCATTAACGTTGTAATAATATTAAAAAAAATGAAGTTGATGAGTTAGAATTTAATAATATGGCATGTATTTATATTTTAATATGACAGTGATGTTACGAGGTGGATAAAGTTTATAAAGATGTTAGGAGGTAGCTAAAGTTTATAATGCAATGAAATTTAAGTTATAAGAATGGATAATAATATTAAAAAAAATGAAGTTCGATGAGTTAGAATTTAATAATATGGCATGTATTCATATTTTAATATGACAGTGATGTTACGAGGTGGATAAAGTTTATAAAGATGTTAGGAGGTAGTTAAAGTTTATATTGCAATGAAATTTAATTTATAAGAATGAATAGTAGTAATATATTTAAATAAAAATATTTATGATGATGATAGTTATATTTATTTAAATTAATTTTGGTTTATTTGATTTTAATAAAGAGAAGTAAGGAATTACTTTGTTTGTTTCATAGTTTTATTTATGTGCTCAAAAAATTTATAATTTTTATAAGACAAAAAGTTGGGTAAGTTTATATTGTAACAAAAATTTGAAACTAAGATTTTATATGAAGGTACTCACGGCAATCTAAGAGGATATGTATATACATATACAAATATATAATATAAAATTAGTATAGAAATTTAAAAAGAGACATATTATAGCAATACTTGAAAAAATATTATATAGAAATACTATAAAGATTTATTTATATATACATCTCATTACAATTTAAGTATAAATATCTTAATCATAATATATCAAAGTTAGTACTATTCTTGAAATGATTTTTTTAGCACAAACAAATATATGTGTGTGTGTCGTACACCTTGCAATCCTAGCAAAGAAGCTAATAATTGCTCATTTGTAGTAGGGAATAAACGTTGAGCAACAATTGACCAGTTAATTGTTTTGTTATGTTTATTTAGTGAGTGTTAGAGTTGGAGGAAACTGTGTTTGTGGGTTTTTAATTAGCAATGCTCTAAGAACAATCTCTCTCTCTCTCTCTCTCTCTATATATATATATATGTATATACCCTAAGAACACTATGTATACTTGTATTGGAATAAAGGTTTGTGTGCTTTTGGCCGTGGTTGTTTCTATTTGTTGGTAATCATATTGAATTGAATTTTGATATTGGCATTAGTACATTAGGGTCATCTCAAGTTGGCGAGCATAGATACATTTTAAATGCAGATCTATCAAGCACCAAGAGGGATTGAATTTCTTAAGGTGTAAATTTTTTTATCTTAAATATTTTACACATCAAGAAAAAATTTAATAGTGAATTGTACAGCATACTCTTGCACAAAATTTCATGGCATTCTAATATTTTTATTACATGTCTCAATTTACACTCACTTAAATTAATAACACATCAAAGCAACCACTATTGAAATAACTAAATAAAAAATATCCAAATTAACAAGATGGGGTGATAGGGAGGCATGGAGGAGTTAGTACGATACCCACATATTATAGGGCACAATTTTAGAGAAGCTTTAGAGAATTTGGGTGAGTGTACTTCTTGAAGGACTCATGGATATTAATGGACTCCGTGGATTATGAATGCAAAGAATGGGGGAGAGGGAAGAAAATTAACCTAGCAATGATGATGAAGGCTAGTGAAGAAATGGAATGCAAGACATGATAGAGCTAATGGAGTTTGGATATCTCCACAACTTTACTTGTTTTATGTTGGTTACTTCAAAAGAGGCCAGGGAAAAATGTAAGTGAAATCCTCTCCAGTTACTCTGACTTCAAAGTCTCCCTTTCTGCTATGTTTGGTTTTACATCTCAGAGACGAGGTCTGTATCTTTGTTTCAATGATGGGAGGAAGGCATAGTCATGTGGAAGGAGAGGCATAGGTAGGGAAAGGCAAACACAACTCTATCAATCCATTGTGATTAGCAAGGAGATAGAGTCCTAGCCTTGGATGGAGGCTCACCAAGAAATAATCTTCAAATTAGATGAGATACAAATCCAAATAGAACCTTAAATGCAAAAATGAGCATTTTAACTAAATCCACAAGGGGAATTGAGTTCACCTTTGTGAAGCATAAACCATGTCAATGCCACGAAGCTAAGATGATTTAATCATTGAAAGCTCAAGATCCAAGTATGAAATCATAGCCAACAGCAGTGATTCCTCCAAATCAAACACATCAAGATTAAGCCTCTTGATAAGCCTAGAGATAGGTTTTATATCATAGGAAATGCAAGAATATGCATAGGTATTATTAAACAAATTAGCTATAGATATAGTTCCTATTTATGTTGTTGGTGTGGTTTCCCAGTGGAAGGAAAGCAACATTACTTTACTCTAGTTCTCTTCTCTTTAATATAAATCTTCCTCTCTCGCTTACACAAAAAATTCAAATAAAAGTCTCAAGAAAAAAAATCAAATAAACATAATTATAACTTAAAAAAGGAGTTATTTTGTTCAACTAACTAAATCATAAAGACAATCTTTTGTTTGATTAACCAAAATAAACAAAGAACATGAAAAATATATAACAAGAAAATGAGGTTGTCTTGTTTGATTAGTTGAAAGCAAGCAAAACAATAACTAAACTAAATGAAACCAAGTACATTAAGTTATTTTTATTAAATCAAAATGATTTGTTTAACTTCATTATTTATGTAAACTATCTCAAATCAATTATATATATTCCAAAGCATAAAAAATAAAAATAAACAATTTCAATTAATTGTAAAAATAATAAACTGAAATCATATAAAATTAAAAACCATGAATTCCAAATACATAAAAAAAAAAAAACAATTTCAATTAATTGTAAAAATAATAAACTGAATTCATATAAAATTACCTGAAATGTTTTTTCCTATTAATATCACGAGAGATCAAATATTTAGACACCCCTACCTTTAATTTGTTTCCCGTAGCACTCAAATCTCGATTCACAATATTTGAAGTATGTATGTACGTATTATTCTCCTTATTTTAAGGCTTTCTTCCCATAATTGATTCTTATTTTATATGTGTGGGGAATGAGGGTAGTTGGAAGATTTAATGCAGGTAATATTGAGGGTTTTCTCTCCACAACCACATGTAAAAACATTTAAAATAGCTAAAATCATTTAAATTGATTATAGTATTTTAGCATTGATTGTAACTATTTTTAGTTTCTTATTGATACATTTGAGTATGCTTTGGAGTGTGGAGTTTTTTTCCCACAAGGGATTCCCTTAGAATTCATTGTCTAATGGTCCATATAAATTTTCTGAAAGGTTCCATCCCCAGGGGGCGTGGATTTGGTTGAGTAACTACCCCTTGATTGGCAAAGGGTTTTTGCAACACTGTTGTTTGGGGTTGTGGTGCATTTGGTGCTTGAGTAGGGTTGGTTGTGACCAACTTCTTTGCTTCAAGCATTAATGGAAAATGGTGTGTATAGTTCCCATACTCTCCACACATGTAGCATGGATAATTGGCCCTAAGTTTGGAATTCTTTCCTTGCTTGGGGGGGTTGTTTTCCCCCTCAATCGAGTTCCTCATATTCTGATTCTGGGGAGGGGGATTTCCACTAGTTCTTGCTACTGGTATTTCCTATTCTTTCCTTTATTACTCCTACGATTCTGAGGATTCAAGGGGTTATCCATGTTCAACTGCTGAAGTCTCTAAGTTTGTTGCATGGGAGCATGGGAGAAGGTTGTACTAGATTCACCCCCATTTGAGGCATGGGAGGAGGACCAGGAGGACTAGGAAATGGAAAATATGGATTGTATCTAGTCGCTGGAAGATATGTGTTAAGTGCTCCATACGATGTGGAGGTAGGAGTGGGAGGTGCAATTTGAAGTGGCAATACTTGAGGTGCTTGTCTATAATTTGGGTATGTATGGCTATATGGTACATAAGCTAACTGAACAAATGAAGGATTTGGTGCAGCAGGAGGTGGTGCTGATACAAATGGTTTTGGTGGGTACTATTGTGCCATGTTGAGTGATGGATACATCGAGGTTTGGGGGACATTTCCTTGGTGGTAAATAGTTCCAATAAGACAATCAATTGAATGTGATGTTCCCAAGGTGTGGTGTTTAGAGAACGATGTTGTGGGGCATGTGGGAGTACAATATCCAAATAACCATACTGTGCATAGATATGGTCAAAATGACGGGCCTTCATGATGGCCTCTTCTTCCAATTTAGGCAAGGAGGTTGCCACATCTTTCACAATCATGGGTTGCAATGACTTCAGGAACCAATCCAATATGAATTGGGGTTGGATATCTATTTTCCACAAGGTATGATACCTACGCCATTCATGGATATGATCCTCGATATGGGTGGAAGTTGATTGCTGAATTTTTGTGAGGATTTCGAGCCCTAAATTGTGACATATGGGTAGCCAAAATAAGTTAGGAAAATAGTGGTGATTGACTCAAATGTGGTATAAGTTGTAGATGGTAGGTTGACATACCATTTGGTCGTTGTTCTTGTGAGGGTTATATGGAAGAGATGAATACAAATAGGATCATTGACGATACTAATGGGTGAACAACACATGTGAAATGACATTACGTGGTTTTCTAGATCATCTCCCTGATTCCCTTACAATTTTGGAATATCTGACAAAATCTTGGGGTACATATCTGACCAATTCAGATCATGAAGGATGGGATCATTAATCATCTTAGCTAGCTCATGGAGGTTCAATATTTCCATGAAAGGCAGGTTTGTATTGCAATTTGGTTTCAACATTGTGTTATGTTTGTTTCTGCATCTAAGAGGTGAGGGTGGCAATAATGGTGGTGTCATCTATTCAGAAGAAGTATAAGTTGGGGGATTGATTCCTCCAGTTGGAGGAAATGATGAGGGGGTATTCCAACCAGCGGCGTGGATGGGGTATTTCTTCTTTGATGAGAGGAATAAGAAAGAGGAGTTGTATTAGCTCTAGGGGGAGAAAATGGAGAGTTAAGAAAGGACTGTCCTCATCTAGATGAGCCTAACAACGTTTCCTGGGAATTTCCATGAGTAGAGTATCTCCCTTGTGAATCATGAGGATTAAATGGGAAAAAACCTCTATGGAAAGGAGAAAGTACTTGTAGTATGAGATACCACCTCATATTTCTTTGTTCATATATAATTATGGCCTTATGTGATCAAGTGAGAGTGATGATAAACGGTAATAAACACAATTGAACAAATGCAAAAATATGCCAACCACAACATATGCAATATGATGCAAAGTGAGTGATAGGTTATTGAGTCTTTGTGTGGATAGTCCACAAATTAGTTCTTTTTAATTATGAGTCAAGTGATCTTGTAATAAAAAGAAAACAAAATGTAAATTCCCTATAAAATGTAATGTCCTTTTTTCTCTAAAATCCACCGGGCCTTCCAATAGTCACCCTCCTTTGGACGTTTGTCTAGTGAAGGTATGATAGAATCAGTTATCAAGTCGAAAGTTAGGGATATGTTCCAAAATGGATGGAAACATATTCCAATCAACAAATAAAATCCAACTCAGGATTCAATTGCACTCACACTTGCTATTGGTGATATCCTATATTTTGGCCACTCAGATATCCATGTGAAGTGTGGATAAGTGGTTCATCCTGGATGACAAAGTTCCATCTCCACAAAATGTTGAATGACTCTTTGTGGTGAGGAGATACAAATATACCTCATCTTTCATGTTCTTTGGCACCACACCTTCTTATCTGGGTTGTAATTTGACACTTGTTGATAACAATATTTAAAGTACCCTAAAAGTCAACAATGTTATGTCTCAAGCTTATGAAACTAGATTGATGGGCATTTTTTGGATGCCTAGCCCAGTCAATCCTACCTAGCTAAAATATTCTTTTGTGACCTCCTATGGAGGATTTTAGTTTGTTAGATATTTGCAATTGCAATGTTGATTTTAAAAGGTCAAAATTTGATTAGGGATTGTGAGAGCTCTATTTCAAACTTTCATATAATTCTAATCCATCCATATCACTAAGAGTGCGATATGGAGAGCATACTATATCTGAAAGAGTATTTAGGTCACTAAGTGCGTGCTTAAGTGTAAATCACAAATGTGTTTGGAAAGCAAATGAAATTGAAATTTTCCACTAATTTAAAAGAGAATAAAGTAAAGATACATGGGAATCCACTTTAATTCAACTCTTAGTAAGAAAACTAACAATTTTGTTCAAGATGATTAAAATAAATAAATGTGCAAAGGAGGTATTTCAAACCTATCACCCTTTTCTGATTTTCCAAGATCGTTGGAAGTGTAAGGAAAAGAGCATACTTCGGGTAAAGGAGTCTTTATGCCGTTTTATTATGTGAGGAAAGTGTACTAAATTATCTTGCATAAAACAAAGAAATAAGCAAGAAGATTTTTTTTTTATAACTAAGTATAGTCAAAGTGGAAAAATTCATTTTCATTTACTGTCTAAACACATTGAGGCTTTCAACAAGACTCTTAGTACTCACTAGTGAGTACTAAGAGGCCCATTGAGACTCTTAGTACTCACTAGTGAGTACTAAGAGACCCGTTGAAATCCTCAAAGACTTTTAGCCTAGATATTTCAATTAGTCACTTCTTTACTACCTATCTTGGGCTAAGTTATCTAATTACTAAAGAAAATTATACTGCACATGAGTTATAGTTTTTTGTTCATTAGGAATTCATTTAAACTGTAGATGATTTTGAGAAACAGAGATAAAAATCAAATAAACAAACATTAGCGTGGGTTTTCCTCTTACAATCACGCTAAGCGCGAGTATAGTGAAATAAAGTCATGCTAAACGTGAGTATAGTGAAAAACGTTTGTGCAATTCTACTGTGCAAGTTACAAAATATTTTAATCATGTGAGTAATGTGTCTATTTCTTCGACAACTGCATAAGGTGGCAGACATAGGATGATAGGATCCACGTTACTGGAAAATTTTTTGATCCCGGTAGAGAGATTTGGAATTCTGGACGATGATAGGTTGGACCTCAAGCTCCTGCACCTGCACCTGCACAACACCATAAATTAGCTACCTATAAAAATACAACCAATTTAACATAAAATGAACAAAAATAGAGTGGAGTCGCCATAAACCTTTTTCTGTGAAAAATATCCACAGGGGTGGAAAACCTTCCCACAGTGAGAGAATCCTTGAGGTTGCAGCAAGGACTTGGTGTTATGTTTGAGAATTAAAATAACTAAGCCCCAAATGTCCAAGCAAACTCTTGATTAGTAACCAAAATAAAAATACAAACAAGAAACAAACTAAATACAGAGATGGATAAGACATAGACCAAACAAGGTTGAATAAGAGTGTGCCAAACCAATTTTTTATTTCCCAATGGTCCAACTAAATACAATAGTTACACCTAGGAGGTGCAATATTCAAGGGAATCCAACAATCTCCCTTAGGGGGGTCCTTTTTGTCCACATAATTGCAAGATATCTAGGAGATAACAACGGAGAAAATATTTCCTCTTAGGGGAAGAGGACAAGGGAGCTTTGTGTATGACGATATGGCAGAGAAATGAGATTGAAATAGGAACTCACGATGTGATTCCAACCAAATAAATTTGTTGTAGTTTCTTCCTCTAGAATGCATGCCCATGGCTTCCTTTTATAGGCCAAAGGGTGGCCAAGAAACAACAAAATCAAAACGTGAACTCTCTTCTCCTTTGAACTGTTTCCTAATTACATAAAAGGGGCTATTCAATGCTCCCAAGCATGTGAGAGGTCCCAATTCAAATTTTGTATCCAAGAGAGTTGTTATGAGCCTTTAGTGCACCATGGAAATTTGTGGTCTCATCATTTTACCAATCACACATGGGTCTTGAAGGAAACCCCATGCGACCCATGTGGGGTCGTGTGTGTGATTGTACAAATAAATCATCCTATATAGCATGGACTTCTAGTGCTTATAGTCGTGCTACTGTCCCTTTAGACTATTTTTAGCATTCTAAGGCTCATATTCTTTTCTCGATTTGATGAGAATGTCTTCGGTGAGTTGCATTTTGTATGTTGATGACCCCTTTCTGCAATATTAGCTTAAATGTTGAAAGTATGCAATATTTAAGCATTAACAAACATCCTTTCTACAAGACCATTACAAGGTATAATTAGTAGAGTCAACTTTGGAAAATACTAAATAAACTTTGCAAATTCTTAAAGAAAACCTTCAAATGGCACAAAATAGGATGAAGCAGGAAGAAGAACAAGATCAAAGTGAAAGAAAATTTAAGAAGAGTGATCACATATTTTTAAGATTACAACCTTTATAAGCAGCCTACTCTCAAACAAAAGAAGATTAAAAAAATTAGCGCCAAAACACTTGGACCCTACAATATTTTTTACAAGATCGGAGAAGTGTATTATGAGTTATATTGAATTTATTCTTGTATTTGTAAGTTTTTTCAGATATCTTTCTTGAAAATAGTTCTAGCACAAACTATGTTTTATGGACCAAACTCTCAAAATAGCATAAAAATAGAAAGAACGAGTAATCCAATGCGCTAAGAATGAAATAAAGAGACAAATAAG
Organism: Pseudotsuga menziesii; assembly: GCA_001517045.1. Taxonomy (NCBI): domain Eukaryota; kingdom Viridiplantae; phylum Streptophyta; class Pinopsida; order Pinales; family Pinaceae; genus Pseudotsuga; species Pseudotsuga menziesii. Next base: position 125,799 of record LPNX010929635.1, on the reverse strand, counting down.
AATCCTCTCCAAATGGGAAACCCCCTTTTAAAATCTATTTAATGCACACGATGAGATGATCTCTAAAATTAGGTCTCCTTTTTATATATAGGAGACAAGTGATACAATTACAATTAATGTCATAGCTAGCCAATAAAGACAATATTGATATACTAATAGAAATTTAATGTCACAATATCCAGGGCTTAGCAGGACCCTCCCATTAAAACAAATATTTTCCTCAACACTTGATTTATTCTCAGATGTTTTTGCATGAAGAAATCATATTCCCATGTCACATGTTCTATTGGTAAGTTCTTCCACTTGATGAGGTACTCAATAATTTTGTAGTTGCTTGATTTGTGTTCCAAGGATTGTTTCAAGTTCTAGTATGATTTATTCTTCTTCATCAATCTCTGGTAAAATAGTCTAATCTAAGATCTTATCACCAATTAAATTTTTTAGAAAAAGAAACATGGAATACTAGATGTACGCATGAATATGGAGGCAACTCCAATTTGTAATCCATACTTGCAATCCTTTACAACAACTTATAGGAACCACAATACTTGGTTGCAAATTTATTCTCCTTATTTTCTTGCTTGAGGGACATCTCTTTGTATGGTTGTAGCCTCAAACATTCCCAATCCCCACTTCAAATTTCCTTTCACTACAATGTTGATATGCTTGTTGTTTCATTCTATTTTGTGGTATAGCCAAATTGTCTTTCAATAGTTGGAGAACCTCTTGTTGGCACTTTATGTCATATTCCACTGCTCGAACCTTAGATTTATATTTCAAGGATGATGTGATGGATGGAGGATGATAGCCATAAAGTGCCATAAATGGTGACATTTTTTATGAAGTAAGGAAGGATGTGTTGTGTCATCATTATTCCAAGGGAAACCGCTTGACCCATTGTGTTTGTTTATTGGATGCAAAGAAACAAAGATACCCTTCTAACAATTTATTCACAATCTCATTTTTTCCATTAGATTGAGGATGATAAGAGAATTTGTGAGCCAATTGAGTTCCTAAACAAGAAAATATTACCTATCAAAAATTACTAGCGAAAAGTATATCTCTATCACTTATAATAATCTTGGGGATTCCATTTAGCTTATGAACTATTTCTATGAACGTTGTAGCTATTGTAGTTTCTTTAAGAGGATGAGAAATAGATCATAAATGAGCATAAGTTGTAAGTTGATTCACCAATACCATCATGAAATTCTTCCTTCAAACTTGAGTATACCCATGATAAAATCCATTGAGACCTATTCACAATGTTGACTTGATATGGCTAATGGTTGTAGAAGACTTTATTGTATATCCCTTATTATATTAGCAAACGAAATATTCTACTACAAACTTTTGGACCTCATTTTTAAGATATCCCCCCCAAAACGTCCTCCTTGATATTGTGGTAAGTTTTCAATAATATTGAATGTCTTCCTATAGGATAAGTGTGCAATTCTAAAACGACATTCTATTTGGGTTGGTAGTTCTTACATAAATATAGGAAAACCTGGTACCTTAGTGAATCATTCATCCACATAAGTTTATATAATTCATTAGGGTCTGCTTATAGTTGTTGGATTATGTTGCATGCCTTCTTATCCTACTTCCATTCTATCCTTCCTTCTTCTCCCCAATCAAAAAACGAAAATAACATAAAATAAGCCCTTTGTGTCTTCTTATGTCCTTGAAAGTGCAAATGCCACAACATTTTTTTTTATTTTTTTTGTAGATAATTTCAAGGGAATAATCTAGCATCGTTGTAACTTATTTATTTTTCTCTTTTGAAGATAAACAGAGCTCCAAGAAGTACTTAAGACTATCATGATATTTTCTTACCTTAAATTCATTGGTGTAGATGCACACTCATTTTGCATCACTTTTTCATTTCTAGGGTCAATAATACTCCTACTAGATTTATCCCCTTAATTTTAGGGTCAAGGGTGCACTTGTATGGTAAAATCCCCCCTTTTAGGGTAAAATCCATTCAGGGTCAAATGTGCCCTCATAGCTAGTTAACCCCATTTTTAAGGGATTTGCGCCCTTAAGTTAGTAGTTTTGGCTTAATTAACTATCTAATGTGCTCTAGTTGGTTAGTTTTTGCTCAATTAACTACCTAATTGGATTATTTGGCTTAGTTAACTTCCTAATGCACCCTAGTTATCTAATTTGGGCTAGTTATATTTCATTTTCACATGCATAATCACGTTAACTACCTCATGAGGTAGTTCTAGGACCAGTCAACCCTAGTTATAGATTCATGACCTAGTATATTTCCTAAGGAGGTTGCACTTGTATAATATTGGCAAAAAAACACCTCACTTATGAGTTGTAGGCCTATTTAAAGCCTAATAGCACTTGCATGGTCAGCATAAATCCATAAGTAGAGCGTGCTTGACCATTCAAGGTGACTTCTCTTACGTTTAACTAGATTTTGTGATTTTGCATGCAATTAATCCTAGCCTGGTTGCCTATATATGTAAGATTACATCTCATTGATATAGCACTTATGAAATTCATTCATTGATGTATTATATTGAGCATATGTGATATTATGAACCAATGGATATGGAAGTTAAATGGAGGGGTAATATACTTAAAAATACATAGAAGAGAACAAGAAGGTATTAGAGTAAAATAATCTTCCATAACCTAAAAAGGAAAGCTCATTAGAAATGAGACTTCAATACAATTGCATAAAAATAAAGAGAGAATTCAAGCGAAGATCTAAGCTAAGTAGTCTCCATTAATCAATTGAATACACTTTTGTAATTCATTCATTGATGTATTCTATTGAGAAATCAATTGATTAATGAAGACTACTTAGCTTAGATATTTACTTGAATCCTATCTTGATGTTTTACAATTGTATTGAAGTCTGATATTTGATGAGATATCTTTGTTAGGTTATTGAATATTATGTTACTCTAATACCTTATTGTTCTCTTCTAGGTATTTTTAAGTATATTATTGCTCCATTTAGCATTTAGATCCATTGGTTCAAAATCTCACATAAGTATATTCTTATTAGGCAGGGGAACCATTTGTTAAATAAATACAATATGGCCAACATTTATCTTTCACAAACTGCTTTGAGTAAGTTTTTTCCTTTAAGTGCAACTATAAATTTCAATGGGCCTTCCTTATTGCATTAAAATTGCACGATTTCCTTTCCTTGGGCCACCACATTCCATAATACAAGTTTTTTGTGAATTCAGGCATGGCTAATACAAGATATGTACGCTAGCCTCATTAAGTTTTTCAAAATATTTTGGTTGCTTCTTGAGTCTAAGAAAATGCCTCATTTTAAATAAAATTGTTAGAGGAGTTATTATTTGACCATACTTTTTTACAAATTTATGGTAATATCTTATCAATCCTAAGAGTCCTCTAAGATTCTTCAAGGTATTTGGAGTTGGAAATTCCATCATAGATATAATTTTGTTAGGTTCCACATTGATGCATTCATGAGATACAATATGACCCAAAATTTTCACTTCTTGAACCCCAAAGGCACATTTAGAAGGCTTGGAATATAGTTGTTTCTCCTCCAATAGTTTTAAAACCATGTCAACATATTGTACATGCTCTTCCCAATATTTTATGTAGATTAATATATCATCCGATAAAGACTAACACAAATTTCTTGATGAAGGGTTTAAAAATAGAATTCATCAAGCTTTGAAATGTGGAGGGTGCATTGGTAAGGGAAAATGGCATCACTAAAATTTAATAATGACCTTCATTTTTTCTAATTTTGTATTTAAAAATGTCTTCTTGCATCATTATCATTTGATCATATCCAAAATGGAGATCCAAATTGGTAAACAAAATTGTTCCCTATAATTTATCTATTATTTCGTCAATGATAGGAGTTCGAAACTTATATTTAATGGTCATCTTGTTGAGCTCTCTATTATCTATACAAATGTGTCATAAGCCTTCCTTTTCATGAACCAACACCACTAATGAAAATATATTAGTTTTTCTAGGTTGAATGATGTGATCATATAATATTTCTTGAACCATATTATCCATCTCACTTTGTCGTGAATATGGAAACCTATAAGGTATGATGTTAGGTGGTAAACTCCCTAGTTGCAAGTGAATTTCATGTTTATTATCTAGAGAAGGTGGAAGAAATTTAATAATTCTCACTAAATACCTTGTATCAATTGTTAATAACTCTTTGGAGGTCCACTAAAATAGAGGGTATAGTTCTTGAACATCTAGTGAGTACAATTGTGAAATTACAACATGGTGTCCCTTTTTTTAGAAATTTTGTCATGTTTTTAGATATTATCACTTTATAGTGTTTCCCTAGAACATATTTGAGTTCAATTTCCTTTCATTTTGACGATAATCTCATGAAAAGTTCCTAAAAATTAAGAGCCATTGTTCCCAATTATTATAACCATTGGACCCCTAATACAACATCAACACCGCCCATTTGGATTGGATTCATTGGACTATCTAATAAATAATACCCCATAGTAATATTAATACTATGGAATTTCCTTGAACAATTTATGGTATCTCCATTTGCAATCATTTCTTGAAACTATGATGCTAGATATATAAAGCATTTGATAAGTTTGGCTAATTTTCAATTAATGAATTTATGGGTACTACCAAAATAAAACAACAATATTTCATTTTTCATTTGGATATATCCTTATATATTTAGAGTTTGAGGAGTGTTAATGTTTACCAATGAATGGAAAGATATGGTTGTAGTAGTATCCTATAGTTCTATATCTTGAAACTATTCCAATTCTGGATCTACTCCCTCTTTGTAATCTATGTGGAATAATTTCATCTCATTGAACTTATGCACCTTATAATACTTGTTATCACAATTGAAACAAAATACTTTTTATCTACTTTCCTACTCTTAATGAGGACTCAATGTTGTAGGTTGAGTGATATTGGGGATAAGGGGGACATTTCCTTCTCTATATGTGTTAGTGGCAACCTTTTTAGTTGTCAGATTTTAACTTTCAAATTTCCTTGCCACACTAAAACATATCATTCTCCAATGAATTAAGTTAAAAGAGATTTAACTCATGTTGAATACTCTCCTTTAAATATTTTATAACTAAATCCAACAAATTTTCCTCTAAAATGTTCTTCACTCAACTTTTGAATGTTCTTAATGTGATTTGTGACTAGATCTTTTTGATCATGATTTATCAATTGGTAAAATAAGGTATTTATCTTAATATATGTATAATGTGATATCAACTCATCTATAAATATAGACCAATAAAAAATAAATTCCTTTTTACAATCACAAATTGTAATGTCCCTTCTTGGAATTTTGGAGAAAATTACAATTTGGGCAAATTCAAGCTTAACTAGTCATGACTCTAGGGGTTCCAGCTGACACCAAATGGTATCGAATTTGTAATTTAATGGTATGTTTAGTATTATAAAATACAAATATTAAATTTTAACACTTTTATTCTGACTTCAATACTCTGTAACTTTGTTTGGGGCTAATGAGATAAAGTGCAAGTTTCCTAGGAAAAAGTAGTAAACTAGTATTTCTTCGTTTGGATCCAAACACCACCGAACCTTTCCAAATTCATTATGGAATGATACTATTGGATTTAAAATATAATAAAATAACTAATACACTCAATTTTCAAATATTAAAACTCATTTTTACATGTTATTCAAGTTTGCACAATTTTGGCCAATTTCTAGCTTTGGACTAGTGAAATGCAAGTTGATACAAATGCACCCAAATGGCTTAAAGTTCTGTATGAAATGGATTGACGGGTATTAGGAAATAATAATTCATATTATTAATTCTAATAAACTTTCCAAATTATTTTGCAACTTTATTTTGACCCTAGGGAAAGAAGGACAAAAACGCTAGGAAAATCGATGTTAAAACCCCTAAGGGTAAATGACACTCTTGCCTCTTGAAATGTTGTACGACCGTAAAAAATTTCAAAAAAGAGTACAGGGATGCATATAATACATAAATTTATGTCATTATTTATGGTTATTAATCTTTTCAAACTGTTTATGAGGTGCAACATCTATATGGTAACATTCAATGCATTTGCTTAAGGGGGAATGGTATTAATAGCTTGATTTCGACTCATGAAAAGTAGATTGAATGGTTCAGATAATGACATGAAATATAATAACATTAAAATAATTCATATGAATTCCAAATAAACATTAAACATCATATAAATTCCTTCATACAAATCTCATATACAACTCTTTCAAAGTGGAAGCCAAATACATGAAAACTAGTCGTTCAAGAGCATGGGAATGCAAGCCTTTGACACTGGATTTTCTTGTATTTCAAGATACATAGAAAATGTTAATGAAATTAAAGAGTCATACATAATTTATTTCTTCCCCATAATCATCAAAATCACATAAAATTCCTCATACAATATGATATAGAATTCTTTCAAAATGGAAGCCAAATACATGAAAACTATTCATTCAAGAGCATGGGAATGAAAGCCTTTCACACATTTATTTCTGATATTTAGAATTACAGAGAATATGAAAATAATAGTACAGAGAAATACATCATATACCCAATATTTGGCATCATCATCAAAGTGCAAGAACCACTCCAACAAGTGCGTCATCAACATGAGACTGTGGGGGGATGGAGAAGAAGGAATGAGAGAATAGAGAGATAGACGAGAATTTGAACTATATGGAACTTCAAGATAAAAATAAAACACCTTCATTCAGCTCCAATTATAGGTATGAATTTCCTCCTCATCAACCAACTTGGAAAGGAATCCAACTCCCTCGAAATCGGTTCACAAGCAGGGAGAGTGAACACCCACCGTGCAATGGACAAGCAAAAGCTCTCCAAAATTCCAAAGGAAAACTAAAAAATGATAAAAATAAATTATCCTTCCTCATGAAATACTTTTATTAAATTTATGAGGCCTCCTAAGGTCTAATTTCCCTCCATGGGCTTCCTCCAACTCATCTGAGTGGTTTAGTAACTCCTATGACACTCATCCTCCTCTTTCATGCTCCAATTATTTCCCCAATTTTAATGGATTCCTATAACTACCAAATTATATCTGTTGGTGTATATGTTTATTCATTTCACGTTATATTTGTTATATTTCTTCAATCAAGTCTAAATTTTTCATATTTGTCATATAATCTTTCATCATTAGTTGTCATAGAGTGCATGGAATCTCCTTCCAAGTGGTACACATTGTCTTATTAGTCTCTTCCTCTTCACTAGGAATTGATATCCTTTAATAATTATAATTCATTGGCTCATTATATTATATTTGACACCACATCGCCCTCCAATAATGTTACATTCCCCATGGATTCGAATTTGGATGAAGGTCGTGCCAAGAGTGTGGGGAACCAAAGGCGCCACAATATTCCAAGTGTCTTCATGAACCAATGCCACCTTATTTTATTAGAATTTATTATTTATATGACACATTTAAATTTGAATATGGTAAACTAAATTACTTTTGGTTCCCATATCCCCTTATTACAAAATTTATGTCTCCATCTCAACCTAGGGAACTAGTAGGTTGGTGAAACATTATTTTCAAGTAGTCTTATTTGTATGGGGACATGACAGTCCTCCCCACCAAAGATTGCTTGTACTCAATAAATGGAAATTTTGGATGCTGAAATTTTTTTTCATCTTCCCAAGTGGTATATTCACTTGGTACTCCTTCCATTGCACCAAGTGCTCTCTTATGCAACTTCTCTTTAACTTTCTTTAGCTGCAATTTGAGTAGTGGAACTCATGTACTACATTTTTGTGTTCCCAAAATTAAAGAGATGTGGATGTTTCATATTAATATATGCTACGAAATCACCACAAAAAACCAAAATATGAATTGATTCCATAAAAATAAAATTGCACAAATAATCTTTACCTTCATATTTTGGAAACCTTTTCTGAACTTTCAACCCCTTTTTGCTCACTGTTTAATTATTTGAAGTTGTACCGATTTACCAAAATTTGATTCTTTTAATATCTTAAGAACATTTCATAGAGGGACCACCATGGTTTTTGTGTCACTACTTTGATTACAATCATCTTCTTCAGTGGCGACTCAACCTCCCATACTGCTTGTTGCCCCTAAATTGAAACCAAGCAATACCAGGATCCCATTTCTTGTATCGCACCCTTCCAAACATCACGAGTACAAAATATAGATCATGAAAGTACATAACAACATCATAAAAATGTACATAAATAAGGTACCTCATCAAATAATCATGAAATTGCTTGTACATTTGACTAAGTAGATCATTATGTGGCCCATACACACAAGCATTAGGTATCATGTCAAATATGATCCAATAACATAGGTGAGGATCCAATATCCTATAATTCTACTCCAAAATAATGTAAGTTGCATCAAAATAATCATCCATGTGTTCTTTCATCCAAGAAGTGAATGAACATCATCCATCAAAATCTAAACCAAATAAGGAGCAAAGAAAACATGAAGACTTCAAGTGTCTCAGAAAAGTCTCATCAATATGCCCATGAATATGTACATCATCAAGAGATAACAAAGGATGTTTTTTCCAATAATAACATGCTTCAATCATATATCTCTTCACTCAAGTGTGGGATGAAGTTCCTCCAACATCAAATGGACTAGGAAATGAGCAAGGAAAATCATGAGTCTCCAAGTGACTCAAATGAACATCATAGGTGCATCCATGTAGATGTGTATCATCATAATGTAACAAAGGATTCTGCTGCAAATGTAAAGAACATGGTGCTCTAGTAATGTCATCATTAAATGGATATATAGAAGTTTCATGTGGAACCATCAAAAAGAAATATTTCACCCAATTTTCATCCCCAATTGATGTGTCTGAAAATGAAGTAGGGAGTGAATAATTGTGAACCATACTTACCTCTTCGCAACTCTTACCCATCAAAATTTTGAATGCGTATTCTCCATAATTGGTTGTTCCAATTGTTTTGAGATCATGTTCCTCCTCCAAGGATCTGCAACTCTCACCAAGAGGCAATTCATAATCTCTCTAAACAAGAACAAGTGCTTGGTTTTCCTATTGTTTGAATGTAGCCTCTTCTAGCACCTACATATAAACATGTACCTCATGTTCCACCATCACATGAGGTTCCTCCTTTGTAACATAAATTATTTCAGGGATTGAATGATTGTTTGATATGTAGGAGCGTGTAAAGGACCCTTACAACCGCTCTTGAAGTTGCTCAATATGCACCATAGATTTTTGGAGACCATTTTGGGTGGAATCCAACTCATTTGAGAGCTTTTCATTATCTTCTACATTTTTCAAGGTTAGTCCATGATGCAAACCAATAAGTTCCATTAAATAATCTCTATCACAAAGCAAATTAAAAAAATTACCTTTCATGTTGGATATTTCCTTTTGAATTTTTTCGATGTCCTCCATGGAATATTTCTCCTCCAAGCTCCAACAAATTCTTGATACCAAATAATGTGTTCCATGGAGAGTCTTTAGGGCCTCTTGAATGTTCTTTTCATCCACCCTCTATGTCCCTTCAATAAAAATAGGTCCTTTTTGATGAACCTTGTCTTCTTCTTTATTCTTGATTTGATCAACTTCTTGAAGCTCAAGTGCTGATTGGGAAGTTGATCTTGGTTCTTGATTATATGCTACAAGGTCTTCATCTTCAGGCTAATGAGAACTTTGGCTTACAGAAACATATTCAAAAGTGGTCTCTATGTCACAAACATAGAGGCGTGAGAAACCATCAATAGGGATTCCTTCACAATTCAAGCATCCATAAATATATGCTCTTTGGTTCATGTCCACAATAGAATGTGTCTTGGAATGATATTCAATAGTTTCAAAGGACTCTTCTTAATTCTAATGTGATTTTTCTTCATCTTTTTCAGAGTCTCTTGGGAGTGAATTTTGATCCTCTTGATGTAATTCCTCTTCTGCTTCACCATCCACAAAACTAGGTGTCTCCTTAGTCTCCTCCATAATTCCTTAATGAGTTCACATCTGTACTATTAGGCCTATATCCAAACACCCACTCAACAAAGTATTCAAAAAGAGTGGTCTTATGTGACTCTCCCATTACATCAAGATATGTTTGATATTGTTGGGGAAAAGTTTTACATGTTGCACTCAAGATTTATAATTTATTCATAGGATTTTCTCATGATGGTATGGCACATACATATTCACTTATCTTCTACCACTCATCTACTTCTTCCTTCATTCCATAAGGAGTGTCAAAGTTATCTTCATGATGGGAACTAGCACTAACCCCTATTGCCAGCTTACCCCTAAGTTGGATAAACATCAATTCAAACCCTTGCATAATATGCTTGGTAATATAATCAAATATTACTTCATTATTTTATTAAATTCATTCCTATCATCCATACCTTCTACTCCTACTTTGTCCTTAATCACCACTAAAGCATAATGGACTTCTTCACCTTATTTTCTTCCACTAATAGTGTCTTCAGTTTTAGTCTCGAATGGAGGGAGATAATCATCATGAAAAATAAAATGATTACTTAAATAGGTGCCAATACCATGCTCTAATAACATTGTAACGTCCCTTCTTAGAAATTTGGAGAAAATTACAATTTGGGAAAATTCAAGCTTAACTAGTCACGACTCTAGGGTGTTGCAGCTGACACCAAATGGTCTCAGATTTTAAATGCAATGGTATGGTTAGTATTATAAAATACCAATATTACCTTTGAACACTTTAACTCTAACTTCAAGCTTCTACAACTTGGTTTGGGGATAATGAGAGAAAGTGCAAGTTTCCTAGGAAAAAGTAGAAAACTAGTCTTTCTTCGTTTGGATCCAAACACCACCAAACATTTCCAAATTACTTATTTAAGGACCCTATGGGATTTAAAAAATCCTTAAATACCTCATATACTTAATTTTGGAATCATAAAACTCATTTTGACATTATATTCAAGTTTGCACAATTTTGGCCAATTTCTAGCTTTGGACTAGTGAAACCCAAGTTGATACAAATGCACCCAAATGGCTTCAAATTACGTATGAAATGGATTTATGGGTATTAGGATATAATAATTCATATTATTAATTCTCATACACTTCCAAATGCTTCTACAACTTTATTTTGACCCTAGGGAAAGAAGGACAAAAACACTAGGGAAATCAATGTTAAAACCCCCTAGGGTAGATGGCACTTTTGGCTCTCCAAATGCACTACGAAACTCCAAAATTTTGGAACAGATTATGGGGATGAATATAAAACATAAATTTCTGTCATTATTCATGGTTATTAATCTTTTCAAAATGGTTATGAGGCACAGCATCTATATGGTAACTTTTAGTGAATTTTCTTTAGGGGAAATGGTATTAATAGCTCGATTTTGACTCATGAAAAGTAGATTGAATGGTTCATATAATGACATGAAACAAAAATATAATATAAAAAATTCATATGGATTCCCAAAAAATCATTAAAAATCATATAAATTCCTTCATGCAAATCTGATATACAGCACTTTCAAAGTGGAAGCCAAATACATGAAAACTAGTCATTCAAGAGCATGGAAATGCAAGCCTTTCACACTAGGGTTTCTTGGATTTAGAGATACAAAGAATATGTTAATTAAAGTAAAAATTCATACATAATTTATGGCTTCCCCATAATCATAAAACTCAGATAAAATTCCTCATACAAATATGATATACAACTCTTTCAAAATAGAAGCCAAATACATGAAAACTAGTCATAGACAAGCATGGGAATGCAAGCCTTTCACACATGAATTTTTGATATTTTGACTTACAAATAATATGGACATAAGGGTACATATAAATAAATCATATACCCAATATTTGGCATCAATTATACTCAACAAAGTTCAAGAACCACTCCAACAAGTGCGCCATCAACATGAGAGTGTGGGGGAATGGGGAAGAAAGAATGTGAGAATAGAGAGATAGATGATAATTAAAACTATATGGAAATTAAACATGCAAAAAAAATAAATTAATTCATCTCCAATTATATTTATGAATGGCCCCTCCATCAACCAACTTGAAAAGTGTTGCCGCCTTACACACACCTGGGTCACGTGGCAGAAATCTTCAAGCCACTCGGTGTGTCCTTGGGGGCAAGTCTCGAGTCAAGGCTGTCACCTTGTTCTTGAATCCTCCGTTTAGGCTCAACTCCTAACGAAGACAAGGGGGGTAGACCCTATTGAGTTACTAAGGATAATTACTTAGTATGGTGATGTTAAACTGAATGAGTTACATAGGAGTTTGAAATTTAACTATAGACAATCAAAGATGACAAGATACAAAAATGAACACATGAAAGCACAATGCTAAGACACAATATATATATAAAGAAAGAAAATAACTAGTGCCTTAGAATGGAGTCAAAAAATAAAATCAATGTACTTTCATGTGCTTGGAGTGACTGTTTTGCAATTGCCTCTTGGTACGTTTTAAGTTAAATTTGAGGTGTGAGTTGATTAAAATTAGGTGAAGCGGTGGACTCCAGATATACCCGAGAGTACTTGGAGTACGTCCAAAACTAAACCTTCACGGCTAACCGCAAGGAATATGTGGGCTGAATGGAGTATCTAGGGCTATTGTTCATAACGCACCCGTTAGGGTGTGACAGAGATCGACGCCCCGAGGTCACTTTTTAGAAGTTCCCGCTTCCTTTGGGTATTTTGCCACCGTGATGGTTTGATGTAGGTGTTGGATTTTCACCTGTTGGTTTGTTAATTTGGGAGAGTGAGTCCTAATTATACTAGTCACTCAAGTGCTTTTGATACAGCTTGACTGATCAGACGAACCGCAGCCAAGTGCAGAGCATACACACCGGAGTCTTGTCAATTTTAGTGAATTTTACAATGGGTGTTCTTGTTTAAAGAAAACCCTCCAGGAACCTCTTTCGATCCAAGTGAATCTCAATCAGGGAATCAAGGAGGTTTTAATTTTATAATAGCTGAAAAACAAATGATAGAAAAGAAAGCAGATACACAATTCCAGTTTTCTAATTAGTCCTACCATGAATCTCTTTCCCCTTTCGGGTCAATCGGGAAGTTGTGGGGTAAGTATTAAGATTACTTTGAAATGTCAAATATGGAATATGAAACTGATAATGAATTAAATTATACTACCTTGCAGATTATATCTATGCTATATTTAAAAAAGATGAACGAAAAAGCGAAAAAAAAAGGAACACGGACGCAAATCCCCCCAGGGGGGATGGGGAATGGGCTCGAAAGAGCCTATTCAAAAATTATTTTTATTAAAAACGGTTACAATATCAAAGAACTGATATAATCCCTATTTATCCTTATATGGATTGAAATCAAGAGCTTACAAAGTGCGAAAATTAAAGGTTTTAGTCAAATGGGAGACCCCTGGGGGGATTTGAATGCTCCTGAGGCCACTTCCGAACAACAGCTTCCTTTATTTTCTGTGAAACCTGCTAAAAACCAGAAAGCATATTAGACTGAAATATTCCCAAAAAAACTCTGAAATCACCTTTGGGTCAGCTCACTTTCAACCAAAAAAGGTAAGCTGAAAACTAGTTAAAAGGGTAAAACGGGAACCAAGGAAAGCAGGATTTCCTTGGGATCTTGGCTTGCCTTTTGGGAAGCCAATAAGATGTGCACTTTTATTGCAAAATATTAAATTTTAACATAAAGCAAAGGAAACTACCTTAACAGCAAGCTATGAATTTTCATTAAAATGCTTGCGAAAATATGGTAATTTCAGCTAGATCTCTTAAAATGTAACTTTATATGCAAAAAAAAACTAAGATATAGACTTAGGAAGGGATATTAATAACTATATCTAGGTGTAATTTTCTTAATGGGACAGATCTGAGCAATAAGAAACCTTAATAGTAACCAATTTGAAGAAAATTTAAGATTTTTAAAGGAGGAAAAGGGGAAGAGAAGTGCTTGTTGTTGAAGCAGATCTGCAAAGGAAACTTGGTAGTGAAGCACCAAGGGGCACGATATTAGAAATATCTGTTGGAAACCAATGGAATCAAACCTGAACCATAGATCTTCCAATCACGGCAAACCTATAAGCTACACAACAAATCCTGCAAACAGAACCATTAAATCTGGAGATACATATGAGAAGTAGATGATACATCATGCAAATAATCTTATTTAGCATACACGTATTAGCTCATTTAAACATATGCAACAAAATAGAAGTAAGTAAGCTTACTTACAATGATCTATCCCTATGATTTCAATAACCATTCAGGCAGACAACATGTAAGTGAAAAAAATTGAAAAAATAGCAGTTTCACCTCGAATGCAGCATGATAATGATAATCCACACATGAAAGGTACTCCACAATTGAGCCTCCAAAGCTTCTCTTTATTTCAACAATGATTATCAATACACAATTACAATGGCAATCCCTTCAATCCAGCTCTCACTAGCTTGGAAGAGGGAGCCTCAGCTAGGATATATACAAAATACAGGACATCCAGCCCAGGGGGGGCACAATTCCTCATGGAATCAGATGAAATCAGCTGATGGGGAGTCAATCAATGCAGAAATGAAGCTGAACTGAGCCTACTTGTCAATCGGGGGCTTGATTGAGCTGACACATCAACCCATACACTGACACATCAGTCCACAGAGCATCCAGGAGAGTCCACATGTGTGGAGGAGAGAGAGAGGGCTCAATTCCCCATTAAGACAGCTGAAGATCAACTTTGGATCTGATTTGATCACCTCCTTTAGTCAAGGATTTGTCAGATCCAGTCAATCTGCTTCAGATCTGATTGATTTCAATCAAATCGGCTGAGAATCCACTGATTTTGGATTTTGGATTTGCTGCATTATTCATCAATTTATTAATTAAAATAATCAATAATTGAATTTTGGGGCTTTCTGACCTGAGTGATGGAAAATCACTTAAAACTAGGAAATAGTGGGTCCATGGGTTTACATGGTGCTCTTAGCTTGAAAATGAGCACCTACATGACTGAAACTGATTATTTGGCCCACTTTTATTACAAAATAAATTTTTCCAATTAAACTATTGAAAAAAGCCTAAGTTTTGGAAAAATTAAATTTTTAATAAAAAACATTGAAAAAACTAAAAATTTGAAAAATTGAAAAACACCTAGGGGGACTTAGACATGTTCATATGACTTGATCATGATGTCTAGCATGCTTATACATTGACACATAGACTCTAATAACCTCAATAGGCCTAAATGCCAAGCCGACCACCCCAACTTTGGAGGTATGGAGTGAAAAACTCAGAAATTATCAGTCATTTATTCAACAACCAATAATAACCAAGGGAAAAAACACCCTGGGCTGATCGGATTGACAAATCAAGTCTAAGAGACTGAGTATTTTACAGACACTATCATGCTAGAACATTTATTACAACTCCCCCATGGGGTATGAAAATGTGATATAGTACAACAAGCACTTCCCAGAAGTACTTCCACAGGTCTTCTGAAGTCCGAACAAGTTAACCATGTCTGGTTCACAAGGCTCACTTGATAAAAAACCACTAAGTATAACTTAGGTGGTAAAAAAAAGGAATCCAACTCCTTGGGAATTGGTTCACAAGCAAGGAGAGTGAACACCCATTGTGCAATGGACAAGCAAAAGATATCCAAAATGCGAAAGGACAATTAAAAAATGATCAAAATAAATTATCCTTCCTCATGAAATCCTTTTATTAACTTCATTATGCCTCCTAAGGTATAATTTTCCTCCATGGGATTTGTCCAACTCATCTTAGTGGTTTAGTAACTCCTATGACACTTGTCCTCCTCTTTCATGCCCTAATTATTTGCCCAATTCAAATTGATGCCTCTAAGTCCCAAATTCGCCCTCTTGGTGGCTATTTTTATCCATGTCATGTCATATTTTTCATAGTTATATAATCAAGTCTGAATTTTCCATATTTTTCATAGAATCTTTCATCATTAGTTGTCATAGAGTGCATGGGATCTCCTTCCAAGTGGCACACATTGTCTTCTTAGTCTCTTTTTCTTCCATGGTAGTTACTCTTATTTAATTATTATAATTCCTTGTCTCATTATATTCTATTTGACACCACATCACCCTCCAATAACGTTACATTCCCCATGGATTCGAATTTGGATGAAGATCATACCAAGTGTGTGGGGAATCTAGTCACCCAAAGGATCCACAAGATTCCAATTAGTGTCTTCATGAACCAATGCCACCTTATTTTATTAGAATTTATTATTTATGTGAGCCATTTAAATTTGAATATGGTAAACTAAAGTCATTTTGGGTCCCATAGATCCTTATTACAAAATGTATGTCTCCATCTCAACCTATGGAACTAGAAGGTTGGTGAAATATGATTTACAAGTTGTATTATTTGGATGGGGACATGACACAAATCCATTAGTAACACACAAATTCATCAGGTTCTAGATACAAGGATGCATTAGTTACCTTTTTTTAAGTTTTAACTTGGTGTAGATCAAATATTTCTCCATATAGAATATCCATGTTATGGGATCATTACCATCAAAATTATTCATATCTATCTTGGGAATGAAGTAGTTCCTTCGTCCCATGTTTAACCCACAATTATGTGGATATTGGAGTAATGAGTGATCACGTGTCTAGGATTCAGAGCTCTTGTTCTTTGAGTATTATATAATTTAATATTGAGGTGAATGGAACTCCACCACCTTTTTCTCTTTATCATATTCTTGAGGAGTTATATTTTGGGTAAGTAGGTCTCTTATATCCTTCACAAGTTCACCCATCATGCTTTCAAGGTTATTTTTTAGATCACCTTGCATATCTCCTTTGAATGTTTGGATTTCATCCTTATTTACCATATTCATGATGTCCATATTTATTAGCATTGTAGTTTCAAGGTTCTCTACTCTGTAAGTAATATTTGACAACCCAAATTCCACATAGTTGTGCTCATCTTTTGTCATGGATGAGCCTTCAAGAAGTTTAGTGGGGGTATATGTTTTTCTCCACCTATTTCTATGAGATAATAAAAATATTTACTATATTTATTCTTTTTTTAATTACGCATTTTGAATAACTTTAAACAAATATTCCAATCAAAAGTAATGCAAGTTTCAAGTTAATATATATTTAAAAACCCTAGTTTGTAGGTTTCCTTGATAGCTAAATTTTTTTCTAGAGTATATCTAAATTTTGTCCCCTATGAGTATGAAATTTTAGCATTCAGTAGATTGGTATGTCTTCTTTTTATTTCCATAGGTTTCATGAAATTATGAAATGCCAAAAGAAAGTGATGGTAGCATTCCCAAAACTTGTTGTTTTTCTCCCTTTGAGGAGGGTGTACTTGTATGACTTGCCACATGTCTATTTTTTCTGATTTGATTCTTATTTTTTTAATACAAAGCACTATGGTATGTATTCTTTCTAATAAAACTAGTGGCACCTATTTTAGATCTTGCAATATTCAGATATGATAGTTTGACCTAGAACACCTTATTCGAGACTAAATTTTGAACTAGTAAAAAACCCTAACTTCAATAGAGTGTAACTCTGAACTTATAGTGAAATGGGAATTGAAATATTTAATACAAGTAATTTTAGTATGTATCCTTAGGTGACTCCAAATCATACTATTTTAAACATCTCTGAAAAAATATTATAGTGAAAACGACTCTAATGCCAAATGTTATGGACCAAATCCCCATAATAGCATAAAAAATTAAAGAAAGAGTAAGATGCCTTGAAAATAAAATAAAGAGGTGATTAAGAGGCCGCAAATTCCTTGAAAATAAAATAAATAGGTTATTAATATGCCTCTTCATAGTGGAATCCTCATTTTACAATATATCAAATGCACAAGACGAGATGAAGTCTAAAACTAGGTATCCTTGATATATATAACAGACAATAAAAATAAAATTACAATTAAGGTCCCAGATGACCATACAAACACAATTAAGGTCCTAGCCAACCAATAAATACTATACTATTGTAATAATATAAATCCATGTCATAATATATAGGGATTAACACTACGCCAGTGCAAACATAACTTCCATAACTAGATGAAAAAGGGAAGTTGATTCTTGAATGAAAAAAGTTAAAGATTGACATTCTCTATCTCTATGAAATATAAACATTATAGAGTACCTAATAAATTGGAATAATATGCCTCGAGAATAATCTACATCGGAAAATGAGCAATTCATGAATAAAAACCCTTAATTACAAACTTAGAGTGCAAAGATTTTCTAAACAATGGGGCTATGTTAAGTCCCTAACTATGATGTCCCCAACCATGAATCTAAGGCCAAAGACACCTGGAAACCCAAGGGGAAGGTTGAATCAAGGTAATGCATAGCAAAGTAAGGGTAATTAAGGCTAGTATATAATGCCAAACAACCACTAAAATAAAATATTCGATCTTTTAAAATGAAATGCATGGATACAAATGCAGATCATTCCCCAATACACATGCTATGCAAGGTAAATGTAGGAATGAAATGAAACCGGATATGAGCAAGCCATTAACATGATTTCAAAGATGAAATATTAGATCTATTACATCCTTTTAAAATTTAATATAATCAGATCTGCAATCCACCATAAACAATGTAAATAAATAGATCTACAAGATGTCATAATCAACCATATTAATAGTGTTAAAAATCAGATCTATTGACTGCCACCTACAACCATATTAACATATAAAAAAATAGATATGAAGGATTCCATATAAATCCATATAAATGATAAATATACCATACCTCCTAGCTTCCACCTAAATCCATCTAAACGACAACAAAATCAGATCCATGAGCACATATATTTCATATCTTGCAATAAATAAACATATAACAAAGCAATTAGCTTCAACGGGATAATGTTCCACCCAACCATAGACATTCCATGATTATGAATATTTCAACATGATAGTCACCCCCGAGCTAAGGACATAGATCCATAGGAGAGCTACTCTCAAACCAAAAGGTATGGTGCGTTCATCTCAACACCAAGAACATTGCCACACAAAAACAACTGTATCTCAGTCAAACGAAAACCTTTTTCAATGAAACAAAAGGTATTCCTTACTAGAAATGAAATTCCAAATGCAATGGAATATTTATCACAACCCATTAATTTATTAGAATTATCTAAACCAGAATATATGGTTACGTCCTTCTCAACACCGTGAGAATACCACAACTACACATTTCACCATATCAACTTTCCGTTCCATCTACACTACCTGGTGAGTTGTGAATCCCCTTGCTACACAATCCCTCAGGATAGAACCTCCCTCATCCAATATTTATGAGTTATATTGGACAGAGACAAGCAATGTGAGAAGGACTCATGTTGTGTAAGCATAGATCAATCTTCAATCCCCATTATAGGGTCCTCAAACCTCATCACAAGGCCTTGAATCTTCCAAAAGTACAATGCATATCCTACTCGAGAGCATGTATTTACCAGACAAGAGAGAATTCCACTGCACTAGACATATCAAAGAGATAGAAAAGAGTGAAAGAGAGCTACTTTGAATCCTTACATAGCCATTCGATTTCCCAAGAGAATAGTGACTCGAATTCCATTAGAGGTAACTCAAATTCATTGGGGGGTTACTCAATTAATGAATTAGTGGTTACAATTAGAGATTCCCTTTCCCATAATATCAAAAGGTAAAACAAGAGGGGATTTACACTTTTTTAAGGAGTGTAGACTAAAGTTTTCCAATGAGAGTGCATGAGAGCATGAGGATTACAAGAGGCTTGGAATAGCCAAGGAGGGTGCACTAGGAAAGAGGGTCCCACCAAACATCAAAGAGGATGTAATAATACCTCCATAAACCAAAATAATAAAAAATAGGGTCCAAAAAGTAATGTTAGGGAGAGAAACAACTCCTAGTCCCCAACCCCTTCACATGTGGAATCCATAGCCCCCCATTCTCGTTAGTTGTCCACATTTAGATAGATATTTAATAAATAATAATAATAGTAATAATAATAATAATAATAATGTCTAAGTACATGGTCCATAAAATTTATGCCACAATAACAAAAAAAATAATGACATATATCTAGGGCTTAACATACAGGCATTANCTAAGTACATGGTCCATAAAATTTATGCCACAATAACAAAAAAAATAATGACATATATCTAGGGCTTAACATACAGGCATTACCCCCCCCCCCCCTAAAAAAATGCATCGTCCTCGATGCATACTTCTTACATAGATGTTGCAACAAAAAAATTCAAAAAATATGAGGGCAAGCCTCCCGCATCTTCCAGCTCCCAAGTAGCATCTTTAGGATTGTAATGGTTCCATTGGACCTTTACCTTAATGATATCTCTATTATGTAGCAACTTGACTTTTATGCCCAATATGGAAACCAGTTTTACCAAGAAATCCCCTTCTAGTTCCACCTGAATCACATTCCAATCAGTCACGTTATTAGCATCAGGTATATACCTTTTCAACAAAGATACATGAAATACATTATGCGCTTTTATGGAAGAAGTCAATGTAAACTCATATACAACAGGACCTATCTTAGCTAAGATCTGAAAGGGTACACATTATCTAGCATCTATCTTGGAACAATTCCCAAAGTTCAAGTAGCTCTTATTGGGTCTAACTTTCAAAAATACATGATCGCCAACTTTAAACTGTCTATCAGTTTTTTTTTTACCTGCATAACTTTTTTGTTGATCTTGAGTTTCTTTCAAATTATGCTTGATCTTAATCCTCTGATCTTCCATGTCCTTTAGAAGTCCAGGTCCAATGATGATTTTGTCGATTGTATTATCCCAACTGATAGGAGTATTACACTTTATCCCATACAATTCCTCAAGAGGACTCATCTTCAGAGAGGTATGATATACATTATTATAGGTAAACTCTACCAAGTGAAAATAATCCTACCACTTGGATGGCTTATCCATCACATACATTCTCAACATATCTTCAATGACCTAATTGACTCTTTCTATCTGACCATCTGTATAAGAATGGTATGTTGTACTCATGTTAATATTTGTGTAAATCCTTCGAATAACCCTTTCCAAAAGTTACAAGTAAGCTTTCCATCTTTGTCCGACACTATAGCTTTTGGAATTCCATGCACTCTATCAACCTATTTCATATAGATGTTTGCAATGTTAGTTGTATTATGAGTTGTCTTTACTGGAATAATGTGTGCAACTTTAGTCAACTTTTCCACCACCACCATTATGGCATGATTTTGTAGTCTACAATCTTAATCAACTTCGTGATGAAATATATAGTCACTACATCCCACTTCTATTCAGGCATTGGTAATGGTTTCAAAAAAATAGTTAGATGTCGATGCCCCACTTTAACCTTTTGACATTCCATGCAACTGGTTATGTACTTTGCAACATTAATCTTCATTCCTAGCCAATAGTTTTGCTTCCTAATTGTTGCTATTGTTTTCTATTTGGAACATAATTATGTCCTTATGCATGAAAATTCCATTCTCTTCCAACCTATACATTTCAAAATTTTATGGTACTTTATGTTGCTGTAATCCATCTCTTACCTACTAGTAATGTTCATCTGTAGCATTGGATTCAATGATCTTATCTTTCAAATATGATGTACCGATATTGATAGTTTCTACATATATCACATGTATCTTCCTACTGAGGGAATCAACTACCTTATTATCCTTGCCTTTTATGTGCTTTATATCAAAGTCATACCCACATAGAAATTCCATCCACCTTGTCCATCTTGCATTCAAGATAGGATTCTCAAACAAATACTTCAAAACATCATGATGAATCCTTAATTCAAACTTATTACCCACCAAGTAGTGTCTCCACATCTTCAAGGCATGAATAATGGATGCAAGCTTCAGATCATGAGTGGCATAGTTATTTTTAAGTTCTTTCATCTTTCTGGATTCATAACAAATTACATGGCCATTACGAGTCAACACTCAACCAATTCCTTGCTTACATGCATCGGTGCATACTACAAAGCTTTCACTAGGATCTGCAATCTTTAAAACTGGTGCACTAGTAAGCATTTCCTTGAGTCTTTGAAAATTATATTCACACTTGGAATTCCATTCAAACTTTAAACCCTCACTTTGCAAATATGTAATGGGATGAGATAGCTTTGAGAAACCTTCAATGAATATTTAGTATTACCATGTCAACCCCATAATATATTTTACTTCTAATGCATTCTTTGGTACCTTCCATTCCATTATAGCTCTTATATTTTCAAGATCCACTGTAATGCCTTCTTCTAATATGATGTGCCCCAAGTATTGGATTCTACTCTGATAGAATGAACACTTACTTATCTTGGAATAGAAATGATGTTCTATGAGTACTTTCATCACCAATCTCAAATTTTCTTCACGTGACTTGGAATAAATAAGGATGTCATCCAAGAATGCAATTACAAACTTATCCAAATACTTTCTGAAAAATCCGATCATTGGACACATGAATGTTGTCGATGCATTTTTCAATCTAAAAGGTACCACTATATACTCATAATGACCATACTAGAACTTGCATATTGTCTTACCAATGTCTTCATTCTTGATTTTGACTTGGTGATATCATGATATTAGATCTATCTTTAAGAATACTTTGGATCCTCTCAGTTGATCAAACAAGTAAACACTCCATGGCAAGGGATACGTTTTTCTGATTGTTTCTTTGTTAAACTATGTGTAATCTATATAGAGTCTTAGAGTTCCACATTTCTTCTTTCAAACAACACAGGAGCTCCGCAAGGTGACACATTGGGTCTTATGTAACATTTAATCAATAAATCTTCCAACTACATATACAACTCTTTCAATTATGGAGTTCCCATTCTATAAGGTGCTTTAGATGAAGGAACTACACCCGGTACCAAATAAATAGTGAAATTGATCCCTCTCTCAGGTGGAATTACTTGCAATTCTTGAAATACCTCTGCAAATTCATGTAAAGTTGGGTATTCTTGTAACAACTGGAAACCTTTTCTGAAACCTTTTCTCAACTGTAGAATTGTGATTTGTCTCGTATATATGGATATAGGTATACCTCTCATTGTCACTTGATTTCCTTCTTCATCCAGACAAGTATAACTTTTATTGTGGAAATCAAGTATGGAATGATGTGCATCCAACCAATCCATGCCAATAAATACATCATATGAACCTAAAGGTATGATGTTCAAGTCTGTAAAGGTCTTCAAACCATTCATTTCCAAATTACACTTTCTTACTGCTTTTGTGACCTTCCTCTTGGTACATGTATCCAACTGCAGTATACCTACTATCTCAAGCTTTATTTTATTCAAGTAAAATATCTCAACTATGTTAGGTGCAATGTATCTATGTCTAGCTCTATAATAAATCAGAATAGCTATAGGTACATTTGCAATCTTACCTGCTACCTCAATCATCTGGGACTGATGATCATCTTTTCTACCATCCAGGGTTGCATATATTCTTGGGATATTTCTTCCAATATCACCAATAATTGAGGCTTATTGAATGTTTTTAATGTAACTTCTCTTATGTGGACACTACCTGGCATTGTGATTCTCCTTACATATCCAACATTCAATAGGTGATCTTGGTTTTCTATCTGAATGTTCTTCCCCTTTGGTTTTTCTTAGATCTTACTGATAGGAATTATTACTAGTTCTGAATGATGGAGGCTTGAATCCTTTATTTCTCCATTCTTTCATGTATCTTTTCTTATCTTTCCAGTCTTTAATGTCCCCATCCCTCAATCTGACCAATATGAGGGGACATTGACTAAATCTTAGCTTCTAAATTTCTCCCATAACCATGATTATGAATTTCATAACAATGAAAACACGTGTGCATATGCATAGTGAAAATACATAGCATAAATAAATATATACACACATCTATCATGCATATGCAAGCTTAATCATTATAGGCATATAAATAAAAATCATTGCACATCATAAGCCAAAGTATACTTATCTTTAACAGAGAATATCCAAGCAACTGGCTGCATCATAGTATCTTTCCACCCAACTGTAGGCACTTTGTACATCATATACTCTTTCTGCTGATATGCCACCCCCAATTTTGGCTATGATGCCACTGAGGCCAAGGAAACACCTACATGCTTCTCTCACTCAACCCACAACCTGTTTTGCTCTCTAGGCTTAGTCAACAACTCATACAAAGCTCTATAGATATCTCACTCATCCATCACATCATGGCACTCCTTCTAACTGCCCCACACAATAGAAGGAATGAATTTTCCTTCACTGATCCATAGTTCCCTTAGGAAATCCAAACCATTGTAGGTATTACTAGTGTGTGCATTAAGATTCCAACCCATTGTATGATGTTGGAGAACCTCATGTAGCACAAATTATGGGTTCTCAAGCATCCAAAAGTGGAAGAACTCCATGGATAATGGTTCCTAGCTTTCCCAACCTCTATTCTCACCTACAACCATATAATTTCCCTTACCAAAATTTAGCTCTATATCCAAATTCGAATTTTTGAGTTATGCACAGCCTAGTAATGGACACATAGGGTTTTGTTTTGCCCAAAATGTATCCTATTTGAAAAAGACCAGAATATTCCAGGAATATTTCGTATTTTGGGAATAAAGTTTCGCTCATAACTCGAAATTGGGAGGAATTTGGACCATTGGAAAGGTCTTGAAATTATCTACAACATTTCTGTTTTGAGGTTTTCCTAATTCCTTACCATTTGTCCCAGGAAAACGTTTTAGAAACAAAGCATCTTTTAAAAGATGCTTTGTTACTAAAACGTCCTCCCCAGACAAACGGTAAAGAATTAGGAAAAACATAAAACAAAAAAGTTGTATATAATTTCAAGACCTTTCCAATGGTCTAAAGTTCACCCAATTCTGAGTTACGAGCAAACAGTTATTTTCAAAATACAAAATATTCCAGGAATCTTATCACTTTTTGGTAAATAGGATACACTATAGAAGAGGGTAGAATGTTATGCAAGAACATCAATGGGAAAACTCTATGTAGTGTAGTTACTTTCACGAGAGAATGATAGATTGAGTGTTGAATCCAAGGGATATGACACAATGGTGAAAAGACAACTGGCATAGTTTCTAATCATTAAATAAAAGGAATACAAAAAATTGGCATAGCTGTCACAACCCCCGTGCTTCAGTAATTGCATGAGCTAAATTTTCCCACCAACCTCCCACATGCATTCAATGATTGGGTTTAATAGTTAAGATCAAGTAATTGGATCATTACAAACACATGCCATATTTTTTATGAGTTCTAATATTGACACTTGTCAACATAGGATTTAGTTTCCCCATAGGCCCCTTTTCCTCTTCCCCTCTGGTGGAATCATAACCCCTCTAGTCCTCTTTACACATCCATATTGGACCATTTTATTAATTTCCAATGTAATATTTACATACATATTGAATTGGCATGATGAGACAGTAATATAATCCAATAAAAATATATACATGATAGATTCCTAGCCATTCACTAGTCAGGTCTTGGCCTTGAGCTCCACACTAGGAATCAATAATAGCATATTTACATGATTTACATAATTTTGTAAATGCATTCATATTCAAAACTAGGGGTATTACACAATCCATCTGATATGTATCTTTGTTCTTATTCTAATCATAAATATATTTTTCCTTCCAAATGGATTATTTAACGGTCTTTGGTTTGTCATACTAGATCTTGTCTTTATATTAATATGGTATACCACTAAGGAACCTTTGAATCTTCACATTCTAATCCTTTATGAAATCTACATACTTCAAGAGTTATAGGAAACTTTTCTCATAAGATTCCATGGTTAGGTTTCCCAACTTGAGTTTAAAAAACTCCTCCATCTTCTTGTCATACTACTTCTCTTAGAGATAATCCTTCTAGAAGTATTTCTTGAGCTTTCTCCAAGAAATTCTATCTTCATCAATATATTTCATCTTGACTACCTGATCCCCCCAAACGGATGCTTTACCTTGCAAATGGTAGATGGATACCCCTTCTTCATGTTTGATGTGTACTAATGCAACTGGAAAAACTTTCTAAGTCCCAACAATCAAGATTCTGCATCTTCACCTTGCTTCACTTCTCCACTAAAGGTTGGGGGTTTGAATCTTCGTGGTTCTCCCACAAGTTCATTCTATGCAAACCTTCTCTTATTATTTCTTACTAGGGATCTTTCAAGGATGCTTGATGAATAACTTTTCTTCTTCATTACAGAGTCCATATGATGAGGTCTTCTTGAGGATGATCTAGATATTTCATAATATCTTCTTGGTACATGTCTTGTGGCATCCTGATTGTTTCTTGGATATGTTATTTGGGTTCTTTGCAATTTTTTAAAATCATGCATTATTTGTTCTTAAATGCAAATGATCCTTTCATTATATTCTCTACACTTTCCTACTGAATCTTTCAGACTTAAGGGTTCATTGCTTCTCTTGTGTCCATGTGTACTAACTTCTCTTCTTCCAAACTCGTCTTTAGGGATGGATGGTATTTTTCCTTCTTCGAAATCCATCTTTGATCTTTGATATATTGTTGTTGTTGCTTCCTCTTCACTATACTTACTGATTCTTTGGTCTTCATTTCTTTGATTAGGGTTTAAAATTGTATTTCAATAACCACACTACATGCTCATTCATTAACTAACATAACTGGGGCTGTAATGTGTTCATTATCAATAACTGTTATTAGCCTACACATCTCTTTCACAATACATAGATTATGATTCAAAATACATAACGAAGGGTTACAAATATGTAGAAGGCCCAACAGTCGCAAAGTTGAAACACTCACTTTGATATCGCTCTGTGTGATGTCCCTGGCCTCGAATCCAAGGCCAAGGACACCTGGAAACCCAAGGGAAAGGCTTAATCAGGGTAATGAATAATGGAACAAGGGTATCTAAGGCTATTCCAGCATGCCAAATATTCACTAAAGTAAAACATTCAACCTTTTAAATGAAATGGATGAATACAAATGCATATCATTCCCCAATACACATGATATGCAAGGTAAATGTAGGCATGAAATGCAACCATATATAAGAAATACATTAACATGATTTTAAACGTGAAACATCATACCTACTACATCCATTTAAACTTTAATATAATAATATATACAAGACACCATAAACAATGTAAATAAATAGTTCTACATGTAATATTTTCCATCAATTCCAATGTAACTAGTTAGCATTCATCGTAAGGAATTGAGTTTAAATCACTAAAACAAAATTTAATGAATCCATATGTAAATCATCACACCTTATAGTTATCCACCTACATCGCAATAACATGTTAGAAAAGAGCACATGGCTGTAGCATTCCATTTTGACGAAACATAGATTTCAATCCACAACTAGTTATCCTACTTTCACCATAGTGTACCTAGTTTCCAATTTAACTCTTCAAATTCAAAATAAAGAGAAATATATGATTACTATAGCTCATGTAAAATGTCACAGGATTCACCTACATTCATATTTCTGTATCTTTCCATCCATATACAATCCATTAAATAACTCACAAAACTAACTAATTCTACTCATTTGAATTGACTAGTAATTCTAGGAATCACTAGAATAATTAAATCCACAGCTCATAGAATCATTTAAATTACATTAACAATATAAATATCATGGTTTATAATTAATAACATAGGTATATATAATTTCAACATTTCTTCGAACACTTCATATGCAAAGTCACAAATCTACTCAAAACAATTCCATTGAACGAGATAGAAAATGGAATTGATCTAGAATTTTGGAAGACATTTACCAAACACTATCAAGAAGATTTATCATCACATTATCACACACATTTAAAGTGTATTAATCACATAATAATAAGATAACACTCAAGCATTTTAGCAAAAACACTTCATGTTCCAAGTCTCCAAACTATGAAAAACAATCTAATCGAAGAACTTGATTTCAAAAAATAAGACAGAAGTATCAAAGAGAAGAATATTAAACCATTTTGAGGATACTATACTATCAAAATAAACATTATATAATGAACAAGGGAATAAATACCATCTCTTTAGTATAGTTTCCAAAGAATCATTTCCTCAAATAATTTGTGCACAAAATCCCAAAAACTAGTTTCCAATTCCTTCACAAAATTTACATGCATAAATAGATTGAATTCCGTGAGAAGTTTCTTCCACAAATAACTCATGCATTTCATCAAAACATTTCATGTGCGTCTATAAATAAATCATATCATATCCAAATAAATTAAATAAACACAAGATAAATCACTTAACTTTTCCAAATATGCAACATGAATCGATCGTTCCACGTTCCACCCAGCCATATATCTCCCATGCAAGACAAAAATCACTTTGCAATGGTCACCCCCAATCCGGAACCATGAATCCAGAAGAAAGGGCACACTCAACAACAAATTATCTCAAGAATCATTCCGAACACAATCCAATGGAAAGTATGACCTCTACTTCCACTCTAGGGAAATTCCAGTGGCTCTAAGACAACAGTCCAACAAAAAACCAATGGAAAGAAGCACTTCCAATCCAGGGAAATTCCAGTTGCTCCAGGAAAAATACTAGTGGCCCTAGAGTAACTCATCCCGGGCATAGTTTTATAAAGGATCTCATACCAAGAGAAGCAAAATCGAACCACAATTTCCAAACACAAGCACACGAGAAGGAGAATGAATCAACACACAAGAGTGAATTCCATCACAACAAAATAAAATTCCTTCGTGACAAATTGAAAGTGAGAGATAGAGAGGGACAAAATGGATGAGAGTTGCATTCCAAAAATAAATAAAAAATAGGAGTTACACATAAAGTGTCTACACCAATAGGCACACTAATCCAACTCACGAGGGCTCACTGGGTGAGAGAGGGACTCTAATACTCAAATACAATTAATATCAAAGTAAATAAAACCAAGGAGTAACAAAACACATGAGGGTACATAACCAAGAGGGTCCATCAAATACATAAGAAGTGTGTATAACATCAACATAACATCAACACACATACGTAAACACTTTTCCACAACCCCTTTATCGTAACATCATGGTTCCTCATACTCTCTTTCATGGCATCGATCGTCTGGTTGTTTTTATTTTATTAATTATTTTATAAGTTCAACATAATAATAATAATGTGCAAACCAAATTCCAGGAACCTTGTGCCACTATGATCAACATAACAACAAAAATAATATGTCCAGGGGCTAAACCAAAGGGTATCACATCCCTCCCCCCTTAAAGCATGCATCATCCTTGATGCATACACATACATGTTACAAAATATCAAAACAAATGAGGGTATGCCTCCCACATCACATCTTCCAATTCCCAAGTCGCATCCCCAAGAGTATAGTGGATCCACTAAACCTTAACATGGTGGGTTTCTTTGTTCCTGAGAAGCTTGGTCTTCTTTCCTACAATGGAAACATGCTCTACTGGAAAGTATCCTTCCGACTATACCTAGTCATATCAAATATGTATACAAAACATAATCAACATCATGTATACCCGTTGACATGAAATCATATATATATATGCTAATAAGCATCATATGCATGTATAAAAATAATGTAAGCAACAATATATCATATTATACGCATCATCATCTAATGTAAAACAAAATCATCTACTCTACAATTTACTTGTATCATATTCTAGTCAATTATATGCCTAGGATCATGCACATACTTTTTCAACAAAGACACGTGAAATACATAATGAAATTTTATGCTAGGAGGCAAAGCTAGTTCATAAGCTATTAGTCCTTCATTTTCCAAAATATCAAAGCGACCACAATATCTAGCTGCAAGTTCAAAACAATTCCCCAAGTTAAAAGTACTCTATCTTGTTTCACTTTCAAAAACACATGATCCACAACCTAAAACTATCTGTCAACCCTATTATAATCTTCATAACTTTTCTGTCTATCCTATTTTGTTTTCAAATTTTGTTTAATCTTTACCATCAGATCTTGTATTTCTTTTAATAATTATGTCCCAATGATAGCTCTGTCTATCATATTGTCACAACTAATAGGTGTGTTGCATTTTCTTCCATACATTGCTTCAAAAGGACTTACTTTCAAAGAAGAGTGATAACCATTGTTATAATCAAATTCCATAAGATGCAAATAATTTTCCCATTTAAAAGGATGATCCATTACATACATTCTTAACATGTCTTGATTAACCTGATTAACCCTTTCTTTCTATCCATTTGTCTAAGGATGATGTAAAGTAGTCAAATTCAAATTTGCTAAAAACTTTAAACAAACCTTTCTAAAAATGACCTATGAATTTTGAATGCCTGTCTAACACAATTACTTTTGGAATACCATGCAATCTAGATACCTCTTTCATATAAATATATGATATTTCAGTTGCTTTATGTGTAGTCTTAAATGGTATAAAATGAGCTGCTTTAGTTAATCTTTCTACCACTACCATAATAGCATCATGTTGTGACCTTGTCTTAGGTACTTTCATGATAAAATCCATACTGACTACATCCCACTTCCATTCTTGTATCTATAAAGGTTGTAACAAAATTGCGGAGTGTCTATGCTCAAATTTTACTTTTTGACAATCTAAACATCTAGCTATGTAATCTGCAATTTCCTTTTTCATTCCTAGACATTAATAATCCTTCTTAGTTGTTGCTACTATATTTTGATAACCATAGTAATCTTCATAGGATACATCATGCATTTCTTTTAAAACCAATTTCTTTATGTTTTCTAAGTTAGGAATATATACTTTGTTCTTAAACTTAAGTATTCCATCTTTTAGTTTATAGAGTTCAAACTTATGTGTTATTTTGTCTTGCTACAAACCTACTTTTACCTATTGAAAGAATTCATCTGTATTGTTTGTATCTTTTCTTCGATCCTTTAAATCCGAAGTGCTAGTATTGATAGATACGTGCATCACATGCATTTTCCTATTGACTGCATCCACCAATTTATTTTATTTTCCTTTTATATGTTTAATGTCAAAATCCTATTCACGTAGTAGTTCCATCCAACTTCTTTGTCTTGCATTTAGATAAGGTTGTTTGAACAATTATTTTAGTCGATGGTGATCAGTTCTTAATTCAAATTTCTTTCCCATTAATTAGTGTCTCCATATATTTAAAGCATGTTCTAATCCTGGAAATTCCTAGGCATGTGTACCATAATTTTGTTTGTGTTCCTTTAACTTCCTAGACTCATAACAAATAACCTATCCATTCTTAGTTAACACACCACCTATACCATGCTGACATGCATCTATACATACCACAAAATTTTCATCTGGATTCGCAATTTTCAAAACCAACGCACTAGTAAGCATCTCTTTAAGCTTCTGAAAACTTGTTTCACATTTAAATGTCTAATCAAACTTCATATGTTTCTGTTGTAAAGAAGTTATCGTATGTGCAATATTTAAAAATACTTCTATAAACCTGCAATAGTAACCTGATAATCCCAGAAATGATCTAACTTCTGACACATTCTTAGGTGCTGACCAATTCATAATTGCTTCTATCTTTTCAGGGTCAACTGAGATTCCTTATTTTGATGCAAAGTGTCCTAAGTAGTGAATCTTGTTCTGATAAAGAGAGCACTTAATTAAATTGGCATAAATTTGATTCTCTCTGAGTACCTTCATTAGTAGTCTACAATGTTCTTTATTTTTCTTAGAGTAAACTAGTATGTTATCCAAGAAAAAAATTACAAACTTGTCCAAATATTTTTGAAAAGTCCCATTCATCAAGCACATAAAGGCAACTGGTGCATTCATCAAACCAAATGGAATAAATGTAAAATCATACTGACCATATGTTGTTCTAAAAGTTGTCTTATTGACGTCCTCTTCCTTAATTCTGACATGATGATAACCCAACATGAGATCTATCTTTGAAAACACTATGGAACCCACTAACTTATCAAATAAGTCATCAATTCTCGATGAAGGATACTTGTTCTTGATAGTTTCTTTATTTAACTCCCTATAATATATGCAAAGTCTCAAGGTACCATTTTTTTTACAAACAAAATTGGTGCTCCCAAAGGTGAAACACTAGGCCTTATATAACCTTTCTTTACTAACTCCTCTAACTGCATCTATAACTCTTTCAATTTGGGTGTACTCATCCTATAAGGGAATTTAGATGAAGGAAATGTACCAAGAACTAGATCAATAGTAAAGTCTATTATCTTCTAGGAGGAATTGCAGTTATCTCTTGAAATACATCTACAAATGCCCAGAATACCTGGTAGTCTTGTAACTTAGGTTCCTTTTCCTTAGATTCTTCTATGTGAGTTGGATAAGTCTGACACCCTTTTCTAAAACACTTCTTTAACTGTAAGGATGTACTTTTTCTTAAAGATATTGGTCTATGTATTACTTTAACTATTACTCTGTTTCCTTCCTCATCTAGACATGTGTAAGACTTATTCTAACAATCCAAGATAACTCAGTGTGTAGTCAATTAGTCCATACCAATCAAAACATCATAAAATCCTAAGGGGATAACATTCAAATCTACTAACGTCTTTAAACCATTCACTTCCAAAGGACATTGTCTTATTATTTCTGTGAATTTTCTTTTAGTTCCAGTTGCAACTATACAAGGTTTTCTACCTCAAGATTACTTTTCTTAAGAGAATAATTCAAAACTACACTCAGTGCAACATAATTGTTACTAGATACCAGATCAATTAAAATAGACACATTATATTACCAATCGTACCTACCACTTCTATCATGTGAGAGTGATGATCTACCTTCCTACCTTCCAAAGATGCATTAGAGGAAATTTCAACTTAAAATGGGCCTCCTAAGGAAAAATAATAAAATAATATTTATTAATTTTGGAGGAAGAAAAGAAAAAACTATTTTTTTGTTCGTATTTTTGACATATCTCCCTCTGCTTTTACTCAAATTTCAATCGGGAGAGCTCGTTGGATGAGGAATTAAATTACACATCCAACGAGTACCCACTAGGCATACTTTTGATGTGCCCCACTACCCAAAAAACAAGAAATACCTGAAAAAATGTGATGATGACATCATCATCACATTTTTTCAGGTATTTCTTCCTTTTCGGGTAGTGAGGCCCGTCAAAAGTATAATGAGTGGGTACTCATTGGATGCGGAATTAAATTCCACATCCAACAAGCTCTCCTGATCGAAATTTGAGTAAAAAAACAGGGAGATATGTTGAAAATATGAACAAAAAAATAGTTTTTTTTATGATACCTATCCCCAAATTTATATTAAAAAATTGTTCAAGAGGTGCTCCCTTTTTTAATTTTAAATCATTTTGATTGGATAATACATGATGACATGGAATTTGTATTATTTTTGGAAGGCCCATTTTAAATTGAAATTTCCTCTAATGCATAAATCCTCTGAGTCTTATCAACATCACCTAATGTTGATTCCTAAATGTTGTGAATGTTGTCTCCTTTCTTATGTGGACAATACTTTGCATAGTGATTCTCATTACAATTCCAACATCTAACATGAGGCCTTTTATCTGAATCTGGTTGCTTATGAAAATTACCAATTATGTTGATAGGAGTTCTGGTTCCCTTCTTTATTTGGTCTATGTTATAGCGTGATTTTCCACCCCCGATACATCATGATTTGATGGCCTATCCATGTCCATATGCAGATTCCTTTTATCCCTTTTTCTCACTATGACCTTGATGATCCAATGGAACCCCTTATAAGACATTTTTATATGTATACGCTGGTCACAAGTCTACAACCTGTGTATACACAGCTTGCACCATTTTCACCCGCGTACATAGGGAAATGTGTTTAAAAACAAAAAATATTTGGAGTTATCCCCCACCAAGTAATGACATACTTGTACCTTGTCCTTCCATATGCCGAGAAATGCTCCACTTCGACCCTTCACTTCCTATTGAAGTGCTATATATTGGGATACTATGAAGCATTAGAGGAGGAGAACTTTGGAAAGAAAAGATACTATAGTGGAATTGTGCCCCATTCTTATGTCCTTGAGTCTACATCGCTTTTTCCTTGAAGAAGCCCTTAGTGCTATTTCCCAAGATTGTCTTGATCTTTGTGAGCTTGCCTTTTATGGAGGATTGAAGTGGTGGAGGCCTAAGCGGAGGGACTCCATTTCTTGATTTCGATGAGGTGTCGACAGAGTTTGTATTCTCTATCTATGTTCATATTAATAGAAATATCCATTTCCCATCCATTGCATGTTTAATTATAAATATTTTTATCCATGGATGTAATTACTTTGTTTATGTATTGAAATATAACATGCTATATTATATTCTAACGCTTTACATATAACATGCTTGTATATCTTGTTGTTGTTGAGGGAGATGTGTAGGTACAAATTTGATTGAAAGCTATACGGATGTCTACTTCGAGTGTCCGGAATAAGGTACGCCCCTTGTCCCTTAGTGTTAGTTTCACTTGTATATTTAGCATGCTTGGAAATGGGTTTATTTCTGGTGTCATCCTGTCTATTGTGATCCACCCCAAGCCATAGTAGATCTTCTCTGTAACAGTCTCATATAACACTCTTCTTATCCTTCAAGTTCTTATTTTCCTTATTCCTATTCAACTTATACAAATGTTTCGCCTTCCCAATTACTTCTTTCAGGGTCTTGGGCATATCAATATGAATATTATCCCTGTAAAAGGTTGTTAGTCCACTTAGAAATATTTGAATCTTAACTTTCTCATATTTTATATAGTATGCATAATTTAATAGTTCAAGAAATATCTTGTCATGTGCATCCATATTTAAATTTCCCAGCTTAACTTCAAAGAATTCTTCCATCTTAATATCATAGTATTTCTTCATCAATATATTTCAGTTTAACCAAATGTTCCCACCAAATAGAGTCTATTCCCTACACATGATAGATAACTATTATTTCTTCCATGTTTGATGAATAATTATGGAATTGGAAAAAATTTCAGAGCCCCACTAACCATGTTTTTGCTTCGTCGCCCTGTTTAACTTCACCATCAAAGGTTGGAGGTTTAATATTTATTAATTATCCCATAAATAGATCATGTTCATATATTATCCTTCTACTATTATGGTAATTTTAAAATATGGTTGGACTAGTCTCGGGACTTCTAGCCCTTTTTCTCAAGGGAGACGTATGTCTGGTGGAAAGTCCATCCTAGAGTAAGTTTTGTTGATTTTCCTTTCTTTCTTTTCTTGGGTAGTCTTTAAGTATTTAGTTCTTTCATGATATTTTCTTAAAGGTGAGTGATCCTTTCATTACATTTCTTAATCGAGTCTTCCAATCCAAGGGATTAACTCCTCCTCCTCCTTCCTACATACTCCTTTTCATGGCCATAAGGGGTTTGTCTATTTAAATTCCATCCTCTATTGTTTTTCTCTGCAACATATTCTTGGGTTAAATTATTTACTGTGAGCTGCAATGTTTTCATTCCAAGTTTTGTTAACATTCCATTATCAAATTTATTTATTTTCTCAAACAGTAATAACTTTCTGGTTGAGAAGAAACAAGGCATACTATATTAGTCTTCAATTTTATAAATAAATAACCAAGTAAAATGCATACAAGGATATAATTTTTTCAAACATCTTCCACATATTGAAAATAAAAAATAATTTTTCATCTTTCACAAAGATAGCATCACTTTCATAATTAACTTTCATATAGGCAACATTTAACTTTTATTCAAGCAAGCAAATTTAAAATGACCAATAGGCCCAACAGTCGCAGTGTTGCAACCGCATCTTTGTTACCACCTATAATTTCCCCTAGGGATATCAAATGGTTTCAGGGAAATATCATTAGATCTCTAAGGATAATTAGATAATTTTATCACATAGGATTAGTTAAACAAATATTTAATTTCATTTTTCGTTAGTAATTTCGACAAAATACCTTTAATTACTAATAAATTAAAATAAATTCAATAATTATTCCAACAAAAATACAAGGGTTGGGAAATTTTACTAACACCTTTTAAAATCATAACATATCCATTCCAATCCAAATCAGACATAAATTCCACCTCTAAATTCCATCTACTCTTAATCATGATTAACTAGTAATTAGTGTTCTAATTACTATACTTCAAATGACACTTAGCACACAATTGACTATGCTTAATATAATTTCATTTGTTTAAAAATAACCATAGATTATCAATCCCAATGGATTAATAACATCAAATTACATTTAAATAAGTCCTAATTACCAAAATTACAGTAATTAATCATTGTAATTACAGAAGAGAGCCCACAAGACTAGTTAACTAGTTTTCCAATATCAGCAGCTAATCTTACACAAAATAAACTTGTAACCATGCCATTAAACCCAGAATAAATACTGAATCCATTAAAAAAATATTTAATTTTTCACCTACATCCAATTAAATGATTATTTTCAAATCATTCCAATTGCACATAAGGTGATATTTTCTATCGATTCCAATGAAACTAGTTAACATTCACTGCAAGGAATTGAGTTTAAATAACTAAACCAAAATGACATTCATCCATAACTAAAGGATCACACCTGATAAATATCCACATAGAACACAATAATATGTTATAAATAGAGAACATGGTTTTAGAATTCCATTTTTACGAAAACATAGATTTCAATCCACAACTAGTTATTAGTTTTCACCGCAATGTACCTAGTTTGCAATTTAACTTTCCAAATGACAAACAAAGAGAAATATATTACTATTGTATCTCATGGAAAATGTAGCATGGTTTACCTAAATTCATATGGTTGTATCTTTCCACCCATATACAGTCCATTAAGTAACTCACAAAACTAGCTAATTCGACTCATCCGTATTGACTAGTAATTCTAGGAATTGCTATAATAATGAAATCCACAGCTCATAGAATCATTAAAATTCCATTCCAACTCTAAATAACATGTTTTATTAGTCATAAAATAGGTATATTTAATTCTAACATTTTTTCAAACAATCCTTATGCAAAGTCACAAATCTAATCAAAACAATTCCATTGAAGGAGCCAAAAATTTGAGTTACATTCCAAAAACAAGTAAATAGGAGTTACACATCAAGTAGCCACACCAAGAGGCACACCAATCCAATTCATTAGGGCGCACTAGGTGAAAGAGAGACTCCAATCATCAAATAAAATTAATCTCAAGGTAAATAAAACCAAGGAGTAACATAACATGTGAGGCTACATAACCAAGAGGGTCCATCAAGTACCCAAGAAGGGTGTATAACACCAACATAGGATCAACACACATAGATAAACACTTTTCCACAACCCCTTGATCATAACATCATGGTTCCTCATACTCTCTTTATTGGCATCGATCGTTCGATTGTTTTTATTTTATTAATAATTTCATAACTTCAACATAATAACAATAATAATAATGTGCAAACCATAGTCCAGCCACCTTATGCCACTATGTCCAACATAACAAGAATAATAATATGTATAGGGGATAAACTAAAGGGTATTACTCTTTAACAGTACAACGTTCCACCTAGACATATAAATGCATTGATCATGCATATTTCAACATGATAGTCACTCCTGAGTTGAGGCCATAGATCCATAGGATAGGTACTCTCAAACCAAAAGGTATGGTGCACTCATCTCAACACCGAGAACACTTCCACACAAAAACAATTGTATCTTAGTCAAACGAAAACCTTTTTTAATGAAATAAAAATTATTCATTACTGGAAACGACATTCTAGGAAAAATGGAACAGATCTCACAACCCAAAAATGATTAGAAATATACGATACAATACATATGGTTTATCCCTTCTCAACTCCATGAGAATACCACAACTAGACCTTTCACTATATCAATGTTTCCTTCCATCTACACTACCTAGTGAGTTATGTTTCCCATCAATACACAAGTACTAAGGATATCACCACCCGTACCTAAGATTTATGATCTATATTGGATAAAGAGGAGCAACGTGAGAAGGACTCATGTTGTGTAAGAATACATCAATATTCAATCCCCATTATAGGGTCTTCAAACCTCATTCCAAGGCATTCAAAATTCCTAAAATATAATGCATATCCTACTCAAGAGCATGTATTTCCAATACAAGAGATAATTACACTACATTGGAGGGCTCAGAGAGAGAGAAGAAGAGTGAAAGAGAGTCAATTTGAGCCCGTCTATAGCCATTTGAATTCCCAAGAGAGTGACTCGAATTCCAAGAGTGATAACTCAAATTCACTGGGGGTTTACTCAATTCAATGGAGGGAGGTTACAATTAGATATTCCCTTTCCGATAATAGAAAAAGGTGAAACAAGAGGGACGTTACACTTTTTCAAGGAGTGTAGGATAAAAATAGCCAATGAGGGCACATGAGAGCATGGGGAGCATCATAAGAGGCTTGGAATTGACAAGGAGGGCGCACTATCCAAGAAGGTCCCACCAAACATAAAAGAGGGTGTAATAATACTTCCATAAACCAAAATAATCAAAAATAGGGTCCAACGGGTAATGTTAGGGAGATCAACAACTTCTATTACCCAATCCCCACACATGTGGATCCATGCCCCCCCATACTCGTTAGTTGTCCATGTTGAGTGTTAATATTTCATATGCTAAGCTAGATATCATTAGTGTTTAATCCAAATTCACAATAGTAGCATATGTAGAATCACATAAAGAAACACAATCACATGATAGACACAGTATTTATCTTGGGAAACCCTCAACGGGAAGATAACCCAGCAAAACTTCCTCTGTAAAATATGTATAAGATAAAACCCCAAAATAGGTATTCTTCTCCTTGTTGATATCTCTCTCTCTCTCTCTCCTATGCGCTACACAACTGAGTGAGTATATGTTATAATGATGAACACATATCCTCTATTTATACACTTTAAGTCACTTGAATTTCACCCTAACAAGTCGGACCCACTAAACTGACTGGACCAACTTCACCTAGGAAGACTCAAAACAATATTATATTATCTTCATTGGGGTACTATTGACCCGACTTACGATGGAGGATTTACCTCATGACTTTATGATGACCAATTACAATAACATCATCTCGTTGGAAGAATAATAACATGTCCCTTGGGGTACATCAGTAAAGTACATTTAGAGTATCCTTTGAAGTTACAATACTTCAACACTCCCCCTTAATGAGAAGGGTATTCTATTGACAACATAATCATCAACTGTAGGAGTAATGAGAGAGAGTATCTTCAGTAGTGTCAAGGTAACACATCTATACATCATAGGAATTTTTCAACAATCATTATTAAGTGGAACAGTTACTCTTCAATGTCTTCATCTTCTGCAGCACAAGATCACTTGATCCTTTTGCAACAACACTTTGATCTTCTGATCCTTCATAGAAGCACTTCAATATTATTAATCCTTTGTAGAAATACTTTTATCTTCTCGATCCTTTGCAACAACACTTCGATATTCTCATTCCTTTGTAGCAGTACTTCGATCGTCTTGATCCGTAGCAACACTTCGATCTTCGTAATCCTTTTCAGCAACACTTCAATCTTCTCGATTCTTTTTCCACCACCCTACCTATAGTACACATGATCTCTTTGAGGGATGATCAATCCCTATAACTTTAGGAAATAGGTCCAAGGATGATGCAATCCTCCACCATCCTAATCCCCCTTAATGAGGAGGGTTCATAGTATCAACCAGTTGAATCATCTACAACTGAGTGTAGATCTCATCCGTGTGTGAATGCAGGACCTGCCGTCCGTAAGACTCATCGTAAACCATCCTCAACCTGTTAGAGTTAGGACCACTCCAAGAGATTTTTATACTATGGAATATACATGTACATGTAGGAATACTCTCCAAGTAAGAGTATCGTCTGCAACTGCAGATATCGTCTGCACCTAGATGCAAGCCCTGATCGTATGACATCCTCAGTGTGAAATCTAGGACCAGTCCATGTGATTGTTATACTACAACGTCCGTAAGGACTCATCATAGGACATCCTCAGTGTGAAATATAGGACCATTCACAAGTGAATTTTATACTATGACATCCACATATAAATTTAGGTACACTCTCCATGCAAGATTAACGTCTACAAGGCAGATATTGACCGCACCTAAATGCAAGCCCTGTCGTCCATAAGGACTCATCGTAGAGCATCCTTAGCTTCAAAACTAGGACTGTTGTTCAGGATTAATAACCCTTGTAACCTAGGGTCTAGGGTTACCAACTTACTACTAACCTTGCAAAGAATCATCTTTAACAGAGAACAGAAAGGAAATAGTAAGAACGTCTTGAATTACTCGATTACCGACAGTTGATCCAAGATTGATCTTCTTTTGTTCCTCTTCTCTCGAAAGCTTCCAGGGATGCACTTGCTTCACCTGTAAAGAGCAAATTCTCCAAGTAATATCTTATGCATGTATATATAAGGGGTTAGATAAAAAATATTTCTAGTACATAATCAAGAATATTCATTAACCATGATACATGAAAGAGACTCAACACAATGTTGGAAGAAGAATTCTCTTTATTAACAATTAGTGAATGAGATAAGAGTACAACCCAGCTTCTAAGACAAGGACTCCTCTGTAACCAAAGGAATTTGAGTTTTGCTCCTCCAAGACTTTTGAAGATATATCACCAGCATAAATTTTCTCTCCAACATTGATTGATTAATGCCCTCCCCAAGGCCTCTATTTATACTTTGGGAAATAGAGTGGTTTTGAAGGTTGGGGAAGTTGAAACAGTTGAGATAGTTATTTATTAGGGCCCAACTAATCTCCATTAATCGTGTTTTATATTTTTAAGGTCGAATCAAGATGTACGCGACTATTGATATAGGAAACCCGCGTATGACACGTGAGTTGCTTAAAGGAAACCTGCGTACACTGATGTATGCGGGTTGCAATGTAGATAGTCACATACAGTACACGAGTTGTCAATGGAAATAGTCGTTTACGTACGCGAGTTGCAATGGAGATAGTAGCGTATGAAACTCAACACTTAGAAAAATAATATGGCAAGCTGGTTCAAGGGTAAATGCATCCCAAGTCATGCCCATCTATAGTATTTTGGAAAACTTCAATCCTAAAATGTCCTTTTGTGTACCAACATAAGGAATGTCAGCACTCGGACGTAGAAGTGCCATTTGGGTTGATAACAGATACCCCCTAATGTGTAAGATCAGAGGGAAATGATGGCCGAAATACATTATAATCAGTATCTTGGAGAACCTAGAAGTCCAATGGAGCAGAGGTAGTACCTAAAACAAATACATAATAATGTCATAT
This sequence comes from Pseudotsuga menziesii, assembly GCA_001517045.1. Taxonomy (NCBI): domain Eukaryota; kingdom Viridiplantae; phylum Streptophyta; class Pinopsida; order Pinales; family Pinaceae; genus Pseudotsuga; species Pseudotsuga menziesii. The sequence continues at coordinate 84,488 of LPNX010929635.1, read as the reverse complement.
ACAAAGTCATATCTAAGGATGCTATGTTCAATATACTAGAACACTAGCTCCTTTACAATATTTGAGTACATAATATGATATGGGTACAAAACCACGTATATTAAAAAGGTGGATCGAAGCCACAATATACAATAATGATGAATCTTCAAAGATTTGGAAACTATGTAAGTGATCACAACATAATATTACGCAACTTAGTCCATAGATATGAACCTAAGGTCTTCGTCAAAAATCCCAAAGAACCAGTACAATCCAAGCCATGTGAATAGATGTTATTGAAGTCGAACATGATAGGATTCAACAGATTGTCAACCAATAGGTGATAATTGACAACTAAAGCAAAGGAATTCACCAATAATCAAAGTGAATCCTAAGGTACGATCGTCAAAAACTCTAGGTCTTCGTCGTCAGGAAGTGCTGATGCAGAACCATACTGTGATGAGGAAGGCAATAGATCCTGCAATGGATCACAAGAGTGACTAGGAACTGGGTAAAGGAAGGGGAACGCAAGTAATAATAGATAGGACAATGATGGAATCAAGATATAGATCACATATAGGGTTAAATCCTTGAACAGTGAGCACGGCACAAAGATGACCCAAGGCAGCTTTTAACTTTGCAGATAGGAAAACTAGACTTATCTGTCATGTAGGAGACATGATCAGATTCCCCAGCTATAATTGATAAGAGGAGGAGTAAGAAACTTGAAGTAATAGGTGAACTGAAAGTGAACAATGAGACATGAGTATCAGAAAACATAGAGAGTGCTATGTTCAAGGAAGACATGCTGCCACCGACTGAGAACCAAAAGAAAAATTCTTCCTAATTATCTTTCATGTTAAATTTTAACGAGTCCAGGAAAGTCAACTCAAGTCTCTCTTCATTTTCTGACAAGCTTGAAGAGAAGAGGGAATAATGCTTGATAGTGTCACTGATTCGTGGATTTTATGAGCCCGAACTAGTACATGCTCACTTGGTGTTTTCATGTTTAGAGAGTCTGAAAACTCTGAAGAAGACTCTAGGGGGGTCCTTTTTTATCCAATTTAGTCTCCTGAGGCCGAAAAAGTATAAAACATACCACAGAAGAACTCTCTTAACTCCCGTAGAAGAAAAGGTGAACCTTTTTCGTACTTAGTTAGGGAGGTCAGAAAAAGGTTAAATTACCACCTACCCAACGCTCCTTCGAGAGCAGCATATAGCTTGAGTTTTACTATTATGAAGGAAAGCAAGATCACTCAGAAATATCCATTTGAGTACGAGAAATGGGGCTTACAACAATAAACTTGATGTTTTGTTCTTGGTTTTTAACAAGCATGACAAAGACATCATTAGAGGAATTTTGGGGTCTAAAATGGGCCTCCTAAGGAAAATAATAAAATAATAGTTAAAATAATAAAATAATATTAATTAATTTTGGAGGAAGAAAGAAAAAAACTACTTTTTGTGTTCATATTTTCGACATATCTCCTTGTGTTGTTTCTCAAATTTCGATCGGGAGAGCTCATTGGATGTGGAATTTGATTCCACGTCCAACGAGTACCCACACTGCATACTTTTGACGGACCCTGCTACCCCAAAAACAAGAAATGCCTGAAAAAATGTGATGATGACATCATCATCACATTTTTTCAGGTATTTCTTATTTTTGGGGTAGCGGGGTCCGTCAAAAGTATGCAGTGTGGGTACTCGTTGGATGCGGAATCAAATTTCACATCCAACGAGCTCTCTCGATTGAAATTTGAGTAAAAACACAGGGGGATATGTCGAAAATACGAACAAAAAAAGTAGTTTTTTTTAATGACAAATATGTCAATTCAACCATTATGGTTGACTTATTTTATTGAAATTCTATTGGTTCTTGAATTCCAACTCACAAAAACTTATTTTGGCATGTTTTCTTATAAGGCCCATTCTAGACCCCAAATTTCCTCTAATGTGAAGTACACTTGAAATCTTTTTCATGTTTAGGTCTAGAGCACAAAAAAGAGAAAACTGAGCTCATCCTGGGTGTTTCTTTTTCATAAATTTAGTCCCTCAGGTCCAGAAAAGTGATAAACCTGTACTTGAGAATACTCTTCTCAATTTCGTAGAAAAGAGAGTGATCCTTTCTCATATTATTCCACATGGTATGAGAAAGAGATAACCTACCACCAATGCAGATTCCCATTCACATATTCTTAACGAGCTTGAATGGACAAGTTTACTCGGCAGTAAAGTCTATTTTAAGGAGTTAGACCTGGGCCTAAAGAAACTCCATAAGGGTGGGGAGTCTTATAAAGGGGTAGCTTGTAAAAAGAGACCAAAATGAGGCTCAATTTGGTGTGAAAAATAGCTAAGAAGACTCCCCTGAACCTATGACAACTGCAACATGAGTATCGAAAGACAATAAGTAGGTTCTAAACGAGGATACTCATGTGAGAAAAGTCCTATCCACAGAAGAACAATGACATAAATGAGGAACTAATGGTTAAAAATACCATAGTTCGTGGTCAAAGTGTTGATGCTAGGATTAAGATGGATTAGGTATAAATGCAAAATGTGTGTGAAATGACCAAAAAACCATCCTATATGAACGAAAAACAACTTTAAACGACCATAGACCTGTCACATTGAAGAAAAAGAAATGGCATTAGTTTGATTTTATATAAAAATATTAACTATAGGGAAAAACCCCACTTTGAAAATAATATTTCTATAAATAGTTCAAAATATAAATTAAAACCTCACCATTTGATTTTTTACCCAAAATAAACAAGTTTTACCTCTACCTTTGATTGCTCGGTGTGGATGACTCGGTGGACAATTCTCAAAACCGCAAGTGCCAAGTAAAACTACACTCCATGCTCTTTCATTTTATCCAAGCAAATTTCAATTTTTGGCCCAAATTTAATGTTTTCCAATGCCCTTAAAGCATGAATGTTGTGTATGTGGGTATGGTATATCAACAGTCGTGTACACGGGTTCTGTACGTGGGTTTCCCGAAGGAAAGTTGCATACGGTACACGACTTGTCCAAAGGACAATCGTGTACACTGCATGAGGTAGAAAAAGATTATGTAGGGCCAAAAAAACAAATTTTTATATGAATTTAATGGTTTATAATGGCTTGTTTATCATATTGAAGTATGGTGCTTGAGTGGAGGGAAAGGGAACATGAAGACATGGACCAAGAAGCTCTACAAGATGCCCCCATGGTAAATGATTTGCAGAAAAGTGGGTTATTGAAATTCTTCTGTACCTCACCTATGCGATCAAATGTCTACCTATTATAGTTTTTGATGAACTATTGGGATCACGATCTTGGTATGTTTGACCTTCAAGGTGAGTTTCTAGAGGTTACTTCGAAAGATGTCTATTTTATCTCCGGTTTATCATGATGGGGAGCTCTGATGAACTTGGAAGGTACCGACAGAGGCGGTGACCTTCTAAGTGTATAGAAATACATAGATATATACTGCGAGCCTGGCACTCAAAAGAAGGGTAGCTGCATCCCTATTGTTCATATTCACAACTTTCCTTTACAGGTATTGGTGAGTACTGTAGTGAGGGTTGCAAGGTCGTCATCATTTCACCTTGCAACTCGGAACCAAATGAGACTTGTAGTGGACTGTCTATAGGGAGCTCTATATGAATGGTGTTCGGGAATAATCCTGATAATGAGGAAGCAGCTCTCTGATTGCAAAAGAGGCAGGTGAAATTTTTTGGTTATTCCAGCATATTGATAGCCTTTTTCTTTGAGAGGGTGCTCGGTTTGAGTCCTGCAGTACCACTACCAGTTCGTTCTCCCCGTCAGCCTAGACTAAGTAGGTGGGGAGAGATATTCCTCTGCCAAGGAGGTGGTGGATCTGTCCAGAGCGTATACGATGATGACTTCTACTTTTTGTGGGAGCGACAGTTACCAGCCTTGGAGCATTTTCCATATGCTGGACTAGATTTTCGAGGTGATACTGACCTTGTCCTCCCTCCTGGAGGAGCATGGGGAGAGTCAAGTATTTTTGTTTTCAAATTTAAACTTTTTATGGATTTTAATTATAAAGATATATACATATGCATAAGAGTTTTTAATCCTTTTAAAATGTCAAAATGCAGATATTGGACCAGTCCGCCCTGCTGGGCATCCACGCATGTATGTGCATCCTGTGGTGGGAGAGGACCAAGGTTTGGTTAGGGTTCTTGAGGGAAATCTGGCCAGACTTACCCAGAGAGTACCTACATTACGGATTGAGCATATCCCTGCCATCATGCATGAGCTAGTGGTTGGTATACCACCTGTTTGGATACGCCTTATGAGGCAAGTAGCGAGAGTAGTACTTGTGTATATTGATGTCGTTGAGGCTGCTGCAGCTAAGGAGGCTGAAGAATCCTGAGAGAAGGGTGATCAGGGGGACCATGGTGGTCCAAGTGACCAGGGTGGTCAAGCTTAGAATTAGGATCATTTTATGAACTTTGATCCATGTTTTGTATATTTTTTGTATATTATACAGTTATGACTGGATCTGAGGATTAGAAACTCAACCTATCTATATGGACATATATTCACATATATATATATATATATATATATATATAGTGCCGGTTTTATTTACAAGTGTTTTGTTATGTGCCTGCTATATATTTTTATGCAAAAGGTGTTAAGTGCCAATCCAAGATATAATTATCATACGCATCAGTTAATGAATTTTGATTTCTTGGAATATGATTGAATGTAAAAAACTCAAAATTTATTTCCAATAATCTAACTTACATAAACTGACGTAGTTAAATAGGGTTCCACACCTGATAAGCTTGATTGAGCTGGGAAACCACCAGCTAAGAGTAAAGTCGGACTTCCAGCTGAGTGATACCACGTGACAAAGCATCCCATAAAATCTCAATGACAACCCTGTAGTCGGCCACATTATTGGTAGTAGGACCTAAGCAAGTGCCTCCAGAGGCGATTAGTTGTCCCGAGGGTGAGTAAATGACCCATGCGGTTGAAGCTAGATTACAAGTGGCGACTGGCGCCATCAGCGAAACGTATGAACCACTCGAAAGACATCTGTAACAAACAGTAGATGTTATAAAAACATGAACCGATGAACTATTGTATATAAAAATACATACAATAAAATACAAGAAAAAGCGCTAAGCCTAAGCATAGTACTTTTTCAAGTAGAGCCCATTTCTAGGCTTAGGAAGCTTATTCCCTTCGAAATATGTTAGTTCATATGCACCCTTCTTCAACACCTTTGACACAACATAAGGTCCTAACCACATAGACCTGAACTTTCCTACCCCCAGGGGTTTTTTGTCTTGAACCCAGAGCAAGACAAACTCCCCTTCAGAAAAAATCCGAGGCTTGACCGATTTATCATATTGGATTTTTACCCTATTTTTATGAGCTTCATTTGCTATCAGTGCATCTCTACGTTGCTCATCTAGATGTTCTAAATTTAATAACCGTTCTTCCAGCTCAGTCATATCAGGTAACACATGAATAGCAATCTTTAAGGACAAGATTTTGCATTCGACTGGGGTGACTGCTTCCACTCTGTGAATGAGTTGGAAAGGAGAAAACCCTGTAGCAGTTTTCACATTGGTCCGATATGCCCAAAGTGCAGGATACAACATGATGTCCCAGTTGGAACGGGCTACATTAATAGTACGTTTGAGAATTGTCTTCAAATTTTTATTTACAGTCTCGACTTGACTGTTTGCTTGAGGATAGAATGAAGATGAATGTTCTTATTTAAACCCTAGCATAGTGGTCAATTCAGTCATCATACTATTTTGGAAGGGATTGCCATGGTCAGTGACAATCTCTTTGGGGATACCGAATCGTCCGATAATTTGGTTGAAAATGAAAAAAGCTGTAGTTTCCCCGTCAACTTTAAAGGTGGGCATTGCCTCTGCCCACTTCGTGAAATAATCAATAGCAATAATGATATGTTCGTTCCTCCCAGCTGAGACCTGGTTTCATGTCACATAATCTATCCCCCACTTCGTGAGGGGTCCCACTAAGATGACGGGAAATAACGGATCAGGATGCGACCGCATCTTTCTAGTGTAAAGCTGACAAGGATGACAGCACTTCACAACTTCCACACAATCTTTAAAGATCATGGGCCAGAAATAACCGACACATAATATCTTCTAGGCCGTTGCTAACCCAGATAAATGGCCCCCACACGGTCCACTATGGAAATCATTTAGGACAGTCTCTACTTCTTCGTGGGTAAGACATTGATGCAAAACAGAATCTACCCCCCTACGATATAAAGTATCTCCAATAATGAGGTAGTTCTTGGCATGTACGTGTAGTTTACATTTTTCTTCCCGCGAGAAGGCTACAGGGTACTTCAAAGTCTGGAGATACATAAGTATATCTCCATACCAAAGGTTAGAGGTGGAAATCAAAAATATATGCTCATCTGGGAATGAGTCTTCTTCAATGGCTACATCTTCCTATACTGGAAATTCTGCAAAGATCTATGCAAAAACTAAGGATTTCTTAGATTTGGCGGATTGGAAATCTAAGTCAAACTCTTGAAGAATGACTATCCATTTGTTGAATTTTCCTTCAACTATCCATCAAGACAAAACATATTGAAAAGGATTAACATCCACCACTACCGTCGTGGTCCTCAGTAAGATGTAGTGATGCAACCTCTGAACAACATACACAGCTGCCAAGGCCAACTTCTCGACATGGGAATACCTAAGTTCAAGGTCGGCTAAAGCACGGTTGAGATAGTAGACGACATGCTCTTGGAGCTTATTGTCCTCCTGGACTAGTACTACCCCTATGGTCGACTCAGATGTGGCCAGATACAATATAAAATCTCAAGAGTAATCTAGCGGGCACAATAACGATGCCGAAAATAAAGAATTTGTTAATGCCTCGAATGCAAGTTGTGCAATTTTATACCATACAAATGGGGTGTCCTGTTTCAACGGGCACATGAAACCTTTAGTAACTTGGCATAATTTACAATTAAACATCGAAGGAAGTTGGACTTCCCCTGCAGGATTTGAAGCTACCTGATAGAACGAGGAGGAGGCAGATTTACAATGGCCTCAACTTTCAAAGGATCCACCTGAATGCCTTTGTTGGAAACAATGAATCCGAGCAGTCTCCTTGACTCAACATAGAAAATGCACTTGTGGGGATTCAAATGAATTTTGTAGTATATGCATCATTAAAAAATCAAACGTAAGTGATCTGGATGATCGATCCTCTTACGAGAATGTGCTGGCAGATCATCAAGGTAAGGTTCGAAAATGTCTTTAATTTCGTGAAAGGAAAATTTCATTTCCCACTGAATGGTTGCCCCTGCATTTTTCAATACAAAGGGAATTTTCTTGTACGCGAAGGTACCCAAAGGAAAAATAAAAGTTGTTTTATGTTGGTCTTCTAGTTTAATTTGGATTTGATTATACTCGGAGAAACCATCCATAAATGAAAAGATTCACTTCCCGCACAAGCATCAATAATTTGATCTATAAATGGCATGGGGTAGTTGTCCTTAAGACAAGCTTTTTTTAGATCTTGAAAGTCAGTACAATTGCGTATAGTCCCTTGCTTTTTGTCAACAGGAATAGGGTTGGATACCCATTCTGTCAAAGCTATGGGGTAAATGAAACTGGCTTTCATCAATTTCTCAACTTCAGCCTTAACCGCCACCGCTTTACGCGGATTGACAGGTCTCAACTTTTCTCAAACGGGTCTAGCATCAGGGTAAGTTCAGATTTCGTGCTTGACTATTGATGGATCAATGCCTAGAATCTCCTCATATGACCAGGAAAATACATCGTGGAATTCCTTAAACAAGGCTATATAGATCACAATCTCCTCTAGAGAGAAATTCGTGCCAATGTGTACATTTTCCACAATGTTTGGGTTTACAGAGATGTTGATAGGAATTGTAGAGGAAATGTTTGCCATGTTCCCCTTAGCAAATATTCCTTCCCTTGGTAAGGGATTAATAGATGTATCAACATCACTTGCCAGTCTCATATGGAACTCCTGGTTCTTGAACCTGCTTAAATCTGGAAGAAAATAAGATCGATGGTGAAGATATTTATAGATCTTATCTCATCCGCACATGGCTTCTAGAATGGCTTCATCCGAAGGTAAAACCATATCTAAGAAATATCTAGAATGTAAAGACTTCTCTGCCCAAGAAAGAAAATAGGCTTCTTCTGGCTCCTCTGAGACTGTGAGAGGAACCAGAATGGGATCAACAGTAGTATGAACGATAGCTTGATAAGCTACTTCCAATTCTAATAAGGGCACTTCAGGTTCATGGTGGGAAGGAATAACCCAAGGATATGTTCTATCAACAATCGTTGCTATAGACTTCCCTACACTAGTAGAACCTATATAATTAATCGGAGCTGGAATATCAAATGTGCCCATCAATGATGCGTACATTCCAGCCCCTAATCTCTATGAATCAGGTCTAACCTAATCAACCAATGGTATGGTGGATTCATTAGTTTCCATATGGCCTTTTTGAGTAAAACTGAGTTGGTCTATAGTAACCAACTTCCCTTCATGTGGAAACACTACCACCCGAAAAACGACTGATGCAATAGCCGACATGGCGTAAGTCCAACTTCTCCCCAAGAGCAAGTTATAATCCAAATGTGCATCAATCACCTCTACCTCAACAGACACTGCTTTCCCTGCCAACTTAATTTCAAAATCCAGTAGGATACCATGTGGACGAAATGACCTTCCGTCGAAAGTAGTAAGTAGGGTGTTCGATGGAACCAGCTCTGGAGACCTAAGAGCTTTCCAACAATACAGGGATATGACACATGTAGAAGCACCCTCATCGACAAATGCCCTTCTAATGGTCTTTGCACCATGGATGACATCTATTGATAAGGATAGATGATATGGCAGGCGAATTTTGACATCAGACAAATTAAATTTCACCATGAGGCTCGATGAGTCCATACTTCCTAAGGCTACTAAGAGTGCATCTCGCTGAGCAGGACAACTCTGTAACACCTCTAAAGCCGACATCACAGAAGGAGTATGGGATATGTATTCAACTACGGAGTAGTTTTCTACATCCCTAGCATTAGGATTGTGCAAGGTTTTCTTGAAGACACCTCTCGGTATCTTGGGCATAATTTCGGCAGGCTTCTCAATTGTGAGAGGGTTGGAAGTTTCACCTATTGACTTACCCTTCTCTGAAGCCTCTTTAAATAGTTCTTGTTCCTGGTCTGTAGTAAAGTCTCGAATCAAACCATGTTGATATAATTGGGGTCAAGAGCATTTGGAGTGCCCCCTGGTGCATTTGAAGCTGAAGCAAAATTTTGTCCTTGGAAAAAAGGATCCTTCAGGACAACCAGTTGTTTTCCTTCTAACAACTTCTAAGCTTGTTCCATAAGGGGACATAGATGGGTTAGGTGATCTTTTGGCACAACTTACATGGGAATTTCACCTTCTTCTTTTCTTTTTTCCCCCCATCAACATTGTTTGTGGGTTTTTTCTTGTTTTGGTTTCCCTCACCCTTTTTTCCTTTCTTCTTTTTCCCATCGGGCTGTTGATTTCCCTTCTGAGAGGATTGTGCAAAAACATTCGCATTTTGGGGTGAGGGAGCAGCCTTTGTTGCCTCCACCATAGAATTTTTACAGACAACTAATGGAGTTGTTTAGCCAAAGATTCTACAGTGGGAGAATTCACAGAACCAACCACACCATCGGCATGGGGTCCATGCTTAGGTTTCTCTACATTGTGCATTGGCCTCAGTGCCTCAGGGATAATTTCATATAAAATCCCAAACTGAGAATATATCAAATCTAGCTGTTGGGCCCTGAGGATAACTTCTTCCTCATTGGTCACTCCCGAAGTAGATACATCCTTATATATATATGGCAATAGGGATTTAAGGAACCATTCTAATAAGAACTTGGGAGGAATAGTGGCTTTGATAAGGCTCTTCTGTCTTCTCCACTCTTGGATGTGATCCGAAATATGAGTGGACTTGTCCTGCTGAAAGGTAGACAACAAGTCTGTCTCGAAATCATATTGGACAGGAAGTTGGAAGTGACTAAGGAATACATTAGCCAAGTCCCAAAAAATGTTAAACGCATCAGAAGGCAATTCAATATACCATTTTGCTACAGTACTGGTTACATTTCTTTGGAATAGCCTCAACTGAATTGAACCTTCGTTCAGTGAGTTGGAAGAGCACCACAAATGGAAATTGGTGACATGAGCTCTTATATCATCACCAACTTTGCCTTCCAATTTTGGGATATCCGAGGGCATCTTGGTAGGAACGGGTGGCCAGGAGGAGTTATGTCTCACCGGGTCATTCATTAGTTTTGAAAAATATGGAAAATTTAACGTTGCCAGGAAAGGGAGCTTGGGTCTAATCGGAGCACTAAAAGTACCAGCTTGGGGATTAGAGGGACTTGCCCCCATATTCCCGTATGTGAAGGTGGGGTTACCCCTTGTTATCGGTTGCGAAGTGGTTGGGATACTTTGGAAAGGATTCCATCCATAAGCCAGTGGATTGTTTATGTGCGGTGTATTATATGAGATTCTAGCTGCCCCGGTTGAAGCTGGGGTTTGGAATACAGGAGTAGGTATCCCTCTGCTAAAAAGCAAAAAAGGAGAGCTCGTGAATGAAGTTGAAACCGGAGTTTGAAAACCTTGACCATAAGGGTTATGGTTTTCAAACTGCACCCCTACATATGGAGTGGATGGCAGAATGTGCCCCCCATCCCAAGGAAAACCTTGGACAAAAGCTGAGGATCCTATAGGACCACTCTGAGCAGTGTGTGCGAAGGAAGTAGGAACTGTAGGTACACTAGTAATCCCAGTGACCATACCACCAGAAGCACCTGCTAAACTTGTGGGAGCCGGTGTTTGAACCACTCGGCTAGCTAGAGTTAACAGTGTAGTAGGTATACTTGTTCTAGGGGAACCTATCGGGGGAGGTGGCATCCCTTCAGCCGGAGTGGCTGAGGTGGAAGTAGAAGAACTTGCTCATGCAGTATACATTATTCTGCCCAAAGGGACACCAATCACGAGTGGATTGAAAGGACGAACCTGAACAATCACCGGATCGTTTAAGTCAGTTAGAGGTGAATTAAAATTCCTTGCAAACTTGTCATCCTGCAAGTATTCTATCTCAACTGTGTTTAAATTAAAATGGTTTTCCCTAAGTTCTGGTTCACCCGGAACTTCACTAACTCCTATCGGTTCGAAAGAACCATCTATGTCCAATCTCCGCCTTTGAGGAGGAGGTGGAGGTTCCAATGTGATAAGCGGAGGAAGGTTTTGCAACCTTCATGACCTTCTGACAGATTGGTCCTCCATGATTTTAAATTTGACTCTTCACATCCTAAGGTTAGCTAAAAACACAGACAAACCACAAAGCAATCACTACAAAATTTCCTAATGTCTCAACAATCACAAGGGGTATAGGATATGCTTTCCTGACGAAAGCTGAGAGAAAGTTTATTGGCATCCTTGAAGAGGTTCTTAGGAACAAGTGGAGGAATCACCCACCACCCTCCTACACTTTCAACAAGGGTTACCTTCCAAGCCCATCCAAGGTGAACCTGAAATAACCTTCCGGTTTACCTGTGTATAAACCCTAGAAATCCAAGAGACTAGAGGCTACCTTAACCATATAAATAGTCTGGGGGGATAGTCGTAAGCCTGATTCATATGCATGGGCAGGGTAGCAAATCCCGAAACTATGTCTAAGACAGAATCCCCAGATGCATAAAAACCTTGCTCTACATTTTGACAAGGAATCATAGGGTTATCTCCTCAATCCAATGCCTCCACGCGGCCTCGTGCTTAGCTCCCATTTAGAGGAGCTTCCTAGATGCTATCAACACAGAGAAGGATTTACCTATCGATTGGCCAACTATGTCTGAATTTAAGTACTTATGGGGATTTTACACTTCCTATCCCACAAGTCTAGCCTAAGCTAGTAGGTGTATGACCCTACAAAACAAAACTTACTAATAAATTTTAAATTATAGCGTTCATTTTAAGGGTTGTTCTTAGTCAGAGGGTAACTGGCGTGAAGGACTATGACATTATAGACTCAATAAGAAAAGTAAAAAAGGTGTATAAATGAATTCCAAAGAAAATTATAACTACTTAAAGCAAGCTTCTTTTTCTTTTTTTTTGTAAATATGAACTAATGAAATTGCAACTAGGAAAGAGAAAGCTAAGACTTATTTTTGTAATTTTTGAGATTTTATTCAAAAACTGAAAATAAAACTACAATATGCAATTCAAATGCAAATGTTTCCAATGCTTTTCTTTTCACTTTTCAAACTCTTCAAAAATTACTATGCACCTAAATGAAAAAATTCTTGAGTATGCTAATCAAACTATATAAAGCAAGCAAAATGAAGTATAGCGGACTTAAAAGAACCACAAATAAACCACCTAAGGAAGAAACTTGGCGAACACCTAGCTTGGGAAGACACAATGAATGAAATCCACTGAAATCAATAAAAGGCAAGTGACAAACTGAAAATACTTGGAAATAGTATGGGGTACAAGGTATCTAGAACCCTGATCACCAATTCAAATACACAACACTTGTACCTATCACCCAACAAGATAATCCACCTTAGATTGCTAAAAGAAAGAAAATTCAAACAAAAACAACTCAAGGGCTTACTAAAAAGAACAAAGTATGGTTCACAGGGCTTTCAAACCTATAGTGAAGTGCCAGTACTAGAAGAACCCAAAGCAAAGAAAAATCCAAAAAAGACAAGGACAAGAAACCCTACCCAAAATTTTGCTGCTAAGGTATGTACGCAACTGTCTAGTTGAACAACAAGCGTACTGTACGCGATTGCTCAATATAGCAACCCGTATATACAAGCTTCTGTACGTGACTGTGTAGCACAACAACCTGCATACATAACAAAAAAATTTCAAAAAAGAAAAAATTATGAAGGTCTCTAAAACACTACTACAAGTCCAAACCAAGACATAAAACCACACACTAAATCAGAGCAAAGACTGGGCAAGGATCTACAGGACGAACCCATAGCAGGCTGGACTCCCTAGTGGAGTCGCCAGTTCTGTTGTTCAGGATTAAGCACCCTTGTAACTTAAGGTCTAGGGTTACCAACTTACTACTAACCTTGTAGACAACCAGCTTTAACAAAGAACAGAAAGGAAATAGGAAGAAATTCTTGACTTACCCGATTATCGACGGTTGATCCAAGCTTGATCTTCTTCTGTTCCTCTTCTCTCCAAAACTTCCAGGGATGCACCTCCTTCACCTGTAAAGAGAAAATTCTCCAAGTCATATATTATGCATGTATATATAAGGGGTTAGATAAACAATATATCCAGTACATAATCAAGAATATTCATTAACCATGATACATGAAAGAGACTCAACACAATGTTGGAAGAATAATTTTCTTTATTAACAATCAATGAATGAGATAAGAGTACAACCTGGCTTCTAAGACAAGGAATTCTCTACAACCAAAGGACTTTGAGTTCTGCTACTCCAAGACTTTTGAAGATATATCACCAGCATAACTTTGCTCTCCAATCTTGATCGATTAATTCCCTCACCAAGGCCTCTATTTATACTTTGGGAAATATAGTGGTTTCGAAGGTTGGGGAAGTTGAAACAGTTGGGATAGTTAATGATTAGGGCCCAACTAATCTCCATTAATCATGTTTTATATTTTTAAGGTCAAATCAATATGTATGCGACTATTGATATAGGAAAACCGCGTATGAGACATGAGTTGCTTAAAGGAAACCCACGTACGCTGATGTACGTGGGTTGCAATGTAGATAGTCACGTACAATGCACGAGTTGTCAATGGAAATAGTCACGTACGCACATGAGTTGCAATGGAGATAGTCACGTACGCAACTCAACACTTAGAAAAATAATATGGCAAGTTGGTTCAAGGGTAAATGCATCCCAAGTCATGCCTATCTATAGCGTTTTGGCAAACTTCAATCCTAAAATGTCCTTTCGTGTACCAACATAAGGAATGTCGGTACTCAGACGGAGAAGTTCCATTTGGGTTGATAACAAGGACCACTCCTAAGAGAGTGTTATTCAATGGTATCCAAAAATGAATGTGGCTACTCTCCATGCAAGAGTAACGTCTTCAGGTCCATCCTTAGCTAGTAAGGACTACTCTTAGGAACAGAGCTAGTAAGGACTACTCTTAGGAACAGAGTGTTATTTCCTGCAAGACCATCCTCAAGAGAGGATATTGTCTTCCACAAGTGAATTTCGAACCTTGTCATCATATTAAGGCATACTTGGCCTCTTTCATACTGGAACTTCACTGTCATCCCATCATCTATGACAGCCTTGTCATCCCCCCCCCTTTCCAAGGAGGATCCATATCATCAACCCGCTCCCCCTTTGTTCGAGGAGGGTTAATATCTTCGACCTGTTCTTCCTTTCTGAGGAGAGTACATATCTTAAACTTGTTTCTCCTTTCTGAAGAGAGTCCATATATTCATCATTCCTTCTTGCAAGGAAATTTTGTAGTATCGGCATTGTTTCTCCTTGTGAATAAAGTCTTTTCTGACTACACCAAGCTTGTCACGTAAATATTCAAATTTTACTCGAGATAGAGGCTTGTTCAGCACATCAACAACTTGCTCATCAATACACACATATTGGAGTTTTATATCTCCCTTTTGTACCATATCCCTTATATTAAAGTATCAGATTTCTATGTTCTTTGATTTATCATGGAACACTAGATTCTCTGTCATATTTATGCAACTTTTGTTGTCACAAAGAATCACTGTGGTATCCAACTCCATGTCAAATAGTCCTGACATCATTTTTTGAATCCATATCACTTCACAACTAGCGGAGCAAGCTGCTTTGTACTCTGCTTCAGCTGTGTTGAGAGCAACACTGGACTATTTCTTACTTAATCATGAGATCATGGTGGATTCCAGAAAACAAAATCCACTTGAGGTGCTCTTTTTATCTGTGACACTTCCTTCCCAATACGAATTTGTATATCCATATAATTTGTAGTCATGATCTCTAAAATACTAAAGTCCCAAGTCTATCGTACCTTTTAGGTACCTCATCACATGCTTTGCAGCTATCAAGTGAACTCGTCTAGGTTTAACTAGATACTGACTTAAGGTGTTCACAAAAAAGCTTTTATCTGACCTTGTATTCATCAGATACATCAATGGACCAATAATCTGTCTGTACTGAGTCTGTTATAGCTCAAAATGACACATCTTTTCTTGTGATCACTTTCCCATGATTTAATCGCTTGTCGACACTTCCATGACGACATGTCATGAAAGTCACTGAAAAAACACCTAAATTGTAGGACCCATATATTGAGTTTTGTAACTCTCTTTGACCTTATCTCTACACTGTTGGAAAGATATTTCAGTTAGATAAAACTTTCTAGAAGACACCAAAGTCTGAAAATTCCCAAAAGTACCCTAAAAATGATATTTTTTGATGTATACGTGAGTTGCCTTAAGGAAACCCACGTCTGGGTACGTGACTTGCTATATATAATAGTCACGTATGCCCTAAATACACAAATTTTTGCATTGGAACCCATGCATACCTACTGCATACATGACTGATGTCTCTGCAACCCACGTATTCCCCTTAAAAATGTAAAAAAATACATTTTTCGAAATTTGGGTAGTTTGGTTAGTTATGCAATTGACTCCTTCAGTTGTAAATACTTTGTCTTCGATCCTATCTCTTCATGGTCATGCTAGAGGAATTTGGACTCTCTTTTCCCACAACTTTTCCCTAGAAGCTTTCTCCTTGTGTTGCAGAGCTTGGAGGTTGAGTTCCTTGGAGAAGAGAAGCAACAGAACCAAATCAAGGTTTTGTGAGGCGTCGAACTTGAAGAGAAGGTATATTTGTACTTCATTTCATGATTAATAAATATGTGATGTCCTTGTTCTTTCGAAATAATTGTTCAATGTGTGATTGAATCTTTGTTTATGATCATATGATGATGTTAATCAGATTATTATTTCATGTTATTTGATTATCATTGCTTTATATGTGGTCATAATGGTTTGAGGAAGGTATAATCATTTTGCAGGTCTCTTGGAGCAAGAGGAGCAAGAGGAGCAAGAAGAGGATTGAAGGGCTGCTTGGATCAACCTTCGTTTGTCAAGGTTTGAACCATTCTAATCTCTCAAACTTGCTTATATATGCTTGTTGAACATTGTGCATCTCTCTTTCAACCCCAGTACGTTGATGGCCTCTTAAACCCTAGCCATAGGATACTTTCCTTTACAACAGAGTCATATCCACTAACTATGATGATTCATCGGATTACAGCTTCAGGTTGGTGTCTGAAAGGAAAAAAGCAGGTGAAGAAGAACGTAATGTAGAATATGTATATAAGATAATGTATAATATGATTACATAAGAAGGGCCTCAGGTAATTTATACCCTAAGTGGAGAAGGGAGGTGACTTTCCAAGTCACCTCTTTAATTTAATTACATTAATTACTAAAATTATCCTAGATTAACCTAGTTTGGTGTTATAAATTTAGCATTTATAACAATGCCTTCTCCTTTTAAAATGCTTTGTCCTTAAAGAAGGGTAATGATGGATAATGCTGAACGAATTTATATGTTTCCCATGATGCGTCTTCTTCTAGGAAATTCTTCCATTTAATGAGGTATTCCTTGATCATTCTAGTGCGTAATATCCATTATATGATGTTGATGATAGCTTCTCGTTCTAAGATAATTTTCCCTTCTTTTTCTAGAGTGGGAAGTGTTGTTTGAAATGATTGATGTTGACCCAACAAATTTTTTAGATTTGATACATGGAAGACGTTGTGAATTCAACTTGTCTCTAGTAACTTTAACTCGTATACTACATGGCTAATATTTCGTATGATTTGGTATGGACCATAGAACTTAGGTGATAATTTGTTCTTTCCTTGTTGTTTTAGTGATAATTGTTTGTATGGTTTAAGTATTATGAATACCCAATATGCTAATTCAAACTCTCTCTCGGTTCTATGTTGGTATGCTTGTTGTTTCATATGATTTTGTGCCATAGCTAAATTATCTTTGAGTGTTTGCATGATTCAGTGGTTGTCTTCCAGTTGATCTTTTACGAAGGGTAGTTTTGTGCTTCCTTGAATGATTTCCTTACATTTGGGTGGTTCATAACTATATAATTCTTGAAATGGATTCATCTTAGCCGATGTGTGATAAATAGCGTTATACCACCATTCTGTTAGGTGCAACCATTGTAACCATTGTTCTGTTTGTTTGTGACAAAATTACGGAGATAGGTTTCCAGATATTTGTTGACCACTTCTCTTTTCCCATCTGTCTATGGGTGATAAGCTGAGCTCATATTAAGAGTGATCCATGTTTTCTTTTAGAATTCCTTCCAAAAATTTCTTGTGAATTTAGCGTCTCTGTTGCTCACTATAATTTTTGGAAAACCATGTAACCTGTAAATATGTTTACAAAAAACTTCAATGATTTGCTTAGCAAAGTCAGTTTTCTTTATGCCCATAAAATGTGCATATTTCATTAGTCAATCTACTACCACAAGGATTTTATCCTTACCATCTGATAAAGGTAACCATTCAATAAAATCCGTAGAAAATTCCTCCCACTTTTGCTTCGGAATGTGCAATCGGTGGAGTAGCCCTAGAGTCGTGACATTTTCACTTTTATTCCTTTGACACGTGTCACACTCAGCCACATATTTTTTAATGTCTTTATGCATTATTTTCCAATAGAACGATTGTATGGAATTGTAATATGTCTTGAAAAAACCTACATGTCCTACGATGGGTGAATCATGAGATTCTATCATCACCTTAGTTTTAAAACTTGATGTTGGGTTTAAATAGATCCTTCCCTTATACCACAAGATGTCATTTATCCACTTGAATTTTGGACCTCTATTCGGATCTTCGATTAAGGCGCAAGTGTTTAGGTATTTAGCGTATTCTCTTCCTATTTCGTCCAACCACTATGGAATAACAATTGAAATTGCATATGTTTGGACTTCATCCTTCCTAGATAGAGCATTGTCAACTAGATTCTCTTTCCCTATTTTATGTAATATATACAAATCAAAGGTAGCGATTTTTTCCATCCACTTATGTTGTTCTATTGACAATGTTTTTTGTTGAAGAATATATTGAAGACTATTATGATATGTTCTTATCAGTATTTTTCCCTCTATAAGGTATTGTTGCCATTTTCCTAAAGAATGTATAATGACCAACATCTCTTTATCATGAGTGGACTTCAAACTTTCTCTCTTGTTGGGATTTCTACTTTCGAATGCTATTGGGGGACCTTCTTGGATCAAAACTGCCCCTAGTCCAAAACCTGATGAGTTGCATTCGGGTACAAAAGGTTTTGTGAAGTCTAGCATGGATAATATAGGTGTTGAAGACATCATGAATTTTAATGTTTCAAAACATTTTTCTGCTTCACTATTACATTGGAAGGAATTTTTCTTCAAAAAATTTGTGAGAGGGGTAGTTTAATGGGCGTAATTCTTTACAAATCTTCGATAGTATCATTTTAGGCCTATAAATCCCCTTAGCTTCGATATGTTATCAGGTTTGGGCCATTCCATGATTTCCTTGATTTTACTTGGATCGACTTTGACTCCTTCCTTCGATATCTTATGACCCATGTAGTCCACTTCTTCTTTTCCAAAGGTGCACTTAGAACTTTTTGCATAGAATTGGTTTTCTTCCAAAATGGTAAGAAATTGACTTAGGTGCCCTAGATGCCCCTTCCATGTTCTGCTATATATGAGGATGTCATCAAAAAATAATAGTACAGATTTTTTTTTAAATGGCTGGAACAATCCGTTCATTGTGGCTTGAAACATAGCTGGAGCGTTAGTCAATCTGAAGGGAATTACTTTGAACTCATAGTGGCATTCATGAGTGTGAAAGTGGTTCTTCCTATGTCTTCCACTCTAAATTTTATTTGATAATATCCAGATCAAAGATCCAATTTTGAGAAGTACTTGTCCCCACGAAGTTCATCCAGCATCTCATCGATGAATGGGATCGGAAATTTATTTTTGATATTTATATTGTTAAGTCCTCTGTAATCTATGTACAGTCTAAAAGAACCATCCTTCTTTCATATTAACACTACTGGAGCTGCATACAAGATTCTTCTTTTTGAAATGACTATTATAGATGATTTTACCACACCTGGTGAATCACACTTGTATGGCCTTCCCCTATCCCTCTACAGACTCTTTGGACCCCATGGACCTTTTTTATACCTTTGATGTTTCCAAGATCATCCCTAAAAACATGATTAAATTTCTATACGCGACTTTTAAACCCTTTCTCGCATATAGACGTGGGTTTGACCTCTAAAACCGTGTACATTGGGGTGTGTGCAGAAGGCCAAATTCTTTTGGAGTTTTCCTTGACATGGATCCGAATCACTTGTATCCTGGCCTTCCATATTCCTTGAGATCACTTGGATTCGACCCTTCATTGCCCCATTGAAGAGCTATATAAGGAACCCTTTGGATGCATTGAAGAATATGTGAGAATTGAGAGCAAAGAAACTATAGTCCATTATTGCCGGAACTTATGCTTGAGTCTGCATCCCTTTGTCCCTTGGAGCACTTTAGTGTTCTTCCCAATCTTACCTTTTGCTTGTGAGCTTGCTATCGAGAGATCAAGGATTGAGGTGGTGGGGGCCCAAGTGGGGGATTCAGTTTCTCCGATTCGCAGACGTACCGACAGAGGTTGTATTCATTGTAATCTCTGTTTTTATATTAATAGAAATATCTTGTCCTGTCCAATAATGTATGTTTGAATGAATATTTTATCCATGGATGATTTCAAATTCTTATATGTTGTTGATTATATATGCTAGAGTAGATCTAACACCAATATATATAGCATGCTTGTCTTATTTACTAATTGTTGAGGAAGTAATTTATCAATTCAAGCTGGAGTTGGAAAGCTCAACGGGGATCTACTTCAACTGTCCGAAATAAGGTACAAGTTTTGATCCTTTAGTGTTAGATATTTGATTTCTCTTGAATATTGGAAAGGATTGATTTCTAGAGTCAAGTTGTCTGTTGTGGTACCCCAAGCCATAGGATTTCTCTCCGTAATAGAATTGGCGACTCTGCTAGGTATTTCCTAGTAGTCGTCATTTGGGGGTTTTTTATCGACATTCAATGACTTTGAGTTGCTCTTATTTCTCTGTTTCTGTGTCAGGTCTGGGGGCATGTATGCCTGGTAGTGTCTGATTGGTGTGAAGTTTGTCTTATCTTGTCTATTTGCCTTTGTTTTTATGCACTTTTCTTCCTGTACACAATTTTTTAACTCACAGTCGTGTATATACACGGTTTTCACTGATATATCCGTGAACATACGCAGGTTTACTGCGAACAGTCACATATGCCCTTAGTTTTTCCTTCTAGAGGAAGATTGATTGTTGCTGGGTGAATTTTGATAATTGTTGAGTCTCCTTTGACACTGCTAGAGTCTGTATACACCTCTATTTCTAATCAGAGACATTTTTTTTTAAGGGTCAATTTCTTTTTTAAGAATGTTCTTGTCATTGCAATTTCAATTTTTTGTTTTGGGATTAGTGAATTAGATTTTTTTTACCTTAACTTTGTGTGAGTGTTGTTTGAGTGTGCTTACCGAGTCTAGGGGTAGTAGAATCATTCTTTTGCTTTAGTATCTCATTTTTATTTCAAAAAATCCAAAAATATTTGCTTATTTGCATCAGTATGCATTGCATTTTTGCATTTTGCATGGTACTTGCACTAGGTTTTGCTTTGAAGTATTAGTCAGGACTTCATATAGGAACGATTGCACTTATCATTTGAAGAAATTTTTTGCATTTCATGTAGTAGCATACCCTATTTTCATTGGACACAATGCATTTGCATTGATTGTTAGGTTTGCATTTTGCTTCATGTTGCATCATAACACCATTAGTTGCACGGCCATCTAGCTCTTTTGAGTAATAAAGACAAATAAAATCAACGCTTAATTAAAATGGATTACACCTTTTTCTTTTATAGGGTTCACCAACAAGATTAGGTTTTAGGGTCTTGGAATAGTTCATTGTCAGTAAATTCTCCAAGACCACTAAAAAACAACATGTATGTGTCTGTCCAGGTGAGAGTGTGAAATTCCTTGGTATAATTGGTGTTTCTCAGGATCCTCCTCTCAAAATGGAGTTAAGCACGAGGCAGTGTGAGCAGTTATTGATAGGGATGACCCCTAGTCATAACTAAGTAGCACTGGAGATATTTCCAGGATTGTATTCATATCTGGGGGCTGTTTTGAGAGTTTCAGGCTTTGCTACCCTACCTATACGGTCAATCCTGCCTGCGACTGTCCGTCTGAGCATTGATTATATTAAGGTGACCTTAGTTTCCTTACCTAGGGTATTGAGGAGGTACTTTGCAGGGGTTATTCTGTAGGTGTCCCAGCCAGGTTGGGGTCAGACAGCATAGTCGCTTTACACGTTGAAGCTGAGGGCCACAATAATTGGTTAAGTACCTCCGCTTGTTGTGTATGGGAGTCTCAAGCCTCTCCTAAGTGAGACATGCATGTTTCATTTGGGAGCTCACTTATCCTACCCTTTATTGCTTGTGTTTGGATTTATATTTTATTGGTGTATGCTCTGTGCACGTTAGCTTACATAGGGTTTGCGTAATTAGAAAGTATTTTATATTTTTGAGTCATTGTGGATTCGGGTGTGGCTCCTCGTCGTTCTTGTCATTTAGCAGGCCTTTCTCCTTCTACATCTCCTCCTCCTTTGGGAGAGAGAAACATATGGTTCAGGCGGAATACTTCGCACATTGATTCAAACACGATGGGAGATCATGAAGATGGTATTCCTAAGCTTTCTTCTCCACTTAGGGTGGATGACAGGGATTTTACTCCCACCTATGACCCTTCACCTGATATGCCTGTGATTTCTAAGTTAGGTCCTATGATTTCTGAGATAGGTGCTTTCCATGATAGACCTACTTACTCTAGCTATGATCCCCCACTCACGCATTGCCAGTATGGAATGCCGGACGACAAGACTCATTATGAGCCCGCGAGCACTAGTTATGGTAGTTATGGTATGTCTGGTATTCCCACACATGATTTGGCATTTCATGTCGAATCGGAGTTTGAACCTAACACTACACCTGGGGGCACTCCCATTCCTTACCATGCGGAGAGGTTTGGGACCACGAGTCATATTGCACCTTCCATCCCAGTGGTGGAAGCTACATCACATATTCCTTTTAGAACTAGGGTTAGTGATCCTATTAGGATACCAGATCCAAGACGAGTGACTATAGGGAACACCACGTACATAATTTTACAGATCCCTTCATCCTCGGTTCCTTCTTCTTTGAATGTCATTCCTCCACCTCATTCACGTGGTCCTTCGGGATGGAATGTCACTACTAGGCATGTCCGTACTGCTACTACTTGCATAGTTGTGTCTCAAGTTCAAGTACCTCCTGTGGTTTCGGGGGGTCATATCCCTACTTCCGGAGGTCATGTTCCTCCCGAGCCTACATTCCTACTTACGGAGTGTCTCATGGGACATCTCATGGGATGTCTTATGGACCTTATTATGGGATGTAGTATGAACATGGTTATTCACCTTCTGGGTACGGGTATCAACAACCCACTTACTCTCCTAATTATGGCTTTGTAGCCCCACATAGTCAAGGTACACCACATTATGGTGCTTCCATGCCACCCTACATGAGTCAAACTAGAGGAGGGAACTATGGCCAAGGCCATGGTGGTTATGGTAATCAGACCTATGTGAACCAAAAATATCAGGGAGCGGTGCATCGACCTGCTCATCCTAGACTCCCTTTCCTCGCAACGCTAAATATTCCTGACCTGTCAAGAATAATGAACGATCCTATATCTCATTACCCAGCTTGGCCAGCTGTCCCTAATAAGATTCCCTCAGACATACCCAAGTTCAAGGGAAAACCAGGAGTGGATCCAAGCGAACATGTTACTAGATTTCACCTATGGTGCTCTTCCAATTCCTTACATGAAGATTCAATCCGTTTAAGGCTATTTCAATGCACCCTTACAGGGCCTGCCATGAAATGCTATATAGAGTTACCTAGGGGGGCATTCGCTTTGTTCGATGACCTAGCGACGATTTTTCTTAACCACTTCTAGCTACCAATACATTACGACGTTGGTACGAAACTGTTGTTGACATTTTGGCAGGATAAAGCCACACATATCTCGAACCATATCCAAGAGTGGCGTAGATGGAAGAGGTTGATTAAAGCCTTCATACCGCCAGAGTTTCTCCTTGAGTGGCTCCTTAAGTCATTATTGCCTTATATAGCGAAGGATGTTTCTACATCCGGAGTTCAAAACAAGGAACAAGCCATTTTTAGGGCACAGGAATTGGACTTGATTTATGCTCAATCCGGTTTTTTATATGAGATCATTCCCAACGCTCCGCGATCTAGTTTCGACCCCAAAGTTAAACCTGGACCACATGCTGATGGAATTGTTGGTTGTGCAAGTGCTAAGACTATGGATTCGGTTGTGCAACAGGTCAGTCAATTGTTGATCAACCAATCTGCTTCGGGACAAGCCACGGCTTCGTCTCAACCCACCCAAGCGGCGAGTGTGCTTTCGGTGCAATCGTCGGACCAGAAGGGTAACCAGCAACCCAAAAGTAATAGAAAGAAGGGTAAGAACAATAGTAAGGGTAGGAATAGGAATGACAATACTAATACTAATGACAAGAACGCCCGAAATGCTGGGGGGGACAAGCAATCTAAACATAAGGTTAAATTTCCTTGCAAGTTATGTAAGGAGGATCACCTCACTTACTTGTGCCCTTATATCGATGAAGCCTCGAGATTCTTAGCGCAGGGATCAGCTGTGCTGACCAACCCTTTACCTCACAATCAAAACATGAACTCAAGGACTCATGATCAGTTTGGTGGTGATCAAGATCCACTGGAGGCTAGTGGTCATGATTGCATCAACATGGTGTGTGCTACGAAGGTTGTGACCTGTGTGAAGGACTATGGTTCATCACAACCTGACCCAGGAAAGGAACCTGATCCACCAGGGACTCCTTTGCATATTGAAAAACCTGTGGATAAATCGAAAGCTACACCTCGCATTCCTAAGGGAGTCCTTAAGCGTTTGGGGCACAATCCTAATTCCCAATCTACCCAGAACTATTCTGTTGTCGAGGATTTGGGCCACACTCCTTGTGCAATGTCTACACTAGAAGTACTTCAGAGTTGTCCTTTGCAAAGGAAGGATTTGCTTTCTGCCCTTGGTGTGAATGATGATAACTCTTCCTCCTTGATTAAATTTGAAACTGCGGGACTGCAGCCTCGCTTGCCTTACTATGTGTCTCTTTTGATTCATGTAGAATGTATTAACATGACCGTCAAGCGCACTATGATTGACGAAGGTGTTGCTTCTTCTGTGATTTATTTATCATGTTGGAAGGGTTTAGGTTCCCCTGAGTTGTCTAAATCCGATACCATGTTGACTACTTTTGATGGGAGATCATTTAGGCTGCATGGGATCCTTCCTTCCCTTAAGGTCCATTTGGGAGGAAAGATCATTGCGATAGAGGTCAAGGTGGTTGATGTGCCCCTTGACTATAATCTCTTGCTAGGTATGAATTGGATGTACAGTATGCAAGCCATAGCTTCTTCTCTATTTCGCGTTGTATGCTTTCCATTTAATGGGAAGATATTTACGATTGATCAAATGTCATTCAAGAATCCATCGGTTACCACATCTTCAGGAGCTTCGATCCCGATTGTAGAGCACTCTCAGCTGGCAACTGGGAGTGTGGGTGTGGGCATGTATCTATCCCTTATGGGAAGCTTTAGTTGTCCTACACCTGTCCTTATGATAAGGTCTAGTTCTAGTGAGGCTTAGACATCTGTGAGATCGGTGTCTTTTTGCAGGAACCATATGGAATATCCTTGGATTATTCCTACACCGAATACTTCGAATGATCCCATTGTGGCAAACATGTCGTTGCCTGCAACTATGGTAGCTTATCAAGCTAATATTGGGAGTGTTGCAAAGCCTAGTCCTTCCTCTTCGTGGACAGAGGAGGAGGACCCGTATGTGCTGCCTACATGGGCAGTTCAATCTTCTCATGTGCATTATTGTCTTGATAGTGTTTTTCCTTCAGACGAAGCGATTATTGAGGCCATGTCAAGGGTTGAGCCACCTTGGGAAGAACTGCATCATAGATCTTATTTTCTTCCTGAGATTGACCGCTTGGAGCGTGAGGATTTTAGGGAGGTTCTTAGTGAGAGAATTGGTAGTCCCATGGTTCCATTAAGCTCTCCTGGTCCGATGGCTGATGAGAACATGGAAAATATATCTCCTACCATTCCTATCAATATCTCTCATGATCCTGGCAAGATTGAGAATGTATATATTGGGGAAGAATGTTCCCATGCTAAGATTCAAGAGTACATCGAGCTGTTTAAAGAACTTTGTGATATATTTGCTTGGTCTTACGATGAAATGCCAGGTATCAACCCTCGCATTGTTGAACATGAGATTAAAACTTATCCAAATGCTAAGCTTGTTCGACAATGCTTGCGTGTAGTGAATCCTAGGAAAGCACCTGCGATTAAGGCAGAGATAGAAAAACTGTTGAAAACTGGTTTTATCTATCATGTTCCCTTGACGAAGTGGGTTTCAAATCCTGTTTCAGTGGATAAGAAGCAGGGAGCGATCCGCATATGCACTGATTTCCATGATTTGAATCGTGCCTTTCCTAAAGACAATTTCCCCACACCATTTATTGATCAAATTTTGGATGAGTGTGCGGGTAGCGAGGTTTTTTCCTTTATGGATGGCTTTTTCGAATACAATCAGATACAAATTAAACCTGAGGACCAACATAAGACTAACTTTATTTGTCCTCGGGGAACCTTTGCATATCGGAAGATGCCTTTTGGCCTTAAGAACGTAGAGCCACTTTTTAGCGGGCTATGATCTTGATTTTCCATGATCTCAAATCAATTATTGAGGTATTTTTGGATGACCTTGCTGCTCATTCTCATGTGAGAATGCGTCATTCCTATCATTTGAGATTAGTGTTCGAAAGGTGCCGCCATTATTTGGTCAGGTTAAATCCTCACAAGTGCATCTTTTACGTGAAGTATGGTCTCTTATTAGGGTTCATTGTCTCCAAGGATGGTATAAGAGTCGACCCTTTGAAGGTAGAGGCAATACTTCAGTTGTCTCCCCCGAAAAACATTAGACATCTTCAATGTTTGCAAGGCATTCCAAACTTCTTACGGAGATTCGTTGTCAACTTTGCCAATTTGACTAGAGGATTTATGCGTCTTTTGAAAAAGGACACCACCTTTTGTTGGGATGAGCGAGCCCAGGATTCCTTTGATGCACTTAAACGAGCCTTAGCATCAGCCCTGGTGATTAGTCCACCCGACTATAGCCGTGACTTTCTACTTTATGTGGCCGCGTCCATGGAGACGATTGGTATGGTTTTGGTTCAAGAGGATGAGGAGCTCCAAGAGCATGTCATATACTTCCTGAGCTAGAACCTTATTGACACAGAGGTTCATTATTCCCATGTTGAGAAGCTTGCCTTAGCTACCGTACATGCGGTTCAACGGTTGAGACATTATATTCTCCTCTGCCAAACCTTGGTTGTAGCCCATGTCAATATGTTTCAATTCATCCTCACTCGATGGATGATTGGGGGAAAGTATAATAAATGGATTTTCATCTTGCAAGAATTCGATCTCGAGTTTGTTTCGGCAAAATCAAAGAAATCGTTAATTTTTGCGGAGCTTATATCAGATTTCCCAAGCGAAGAGGAGGAGATGGTTTGTGAAGATACGTTTGTCGACGAGCACATCTTCTTAATCTCAAATTTGGATCCATGGTATGGAGACATTATCATATATTTACAAACATTTAAGGTCCCTACTCACCTCTCACGGGATGAACGATGACGATTACGTCACGTATCCAAGAATTACCTCATAGTGGATAACACCTTGTACCGTTGTGGGGTAGATTCCATTTTATGTCATTGTTTAACTCATGAGGAGGCTGAGCTTGTGCTGAATGATTTCCATAGAGGGGCATGTGGTGGTCATTTATTTGGGCTTTCTACAGCCCAAAAAATCTTAAAGATTGTGCGGGTTATTTCTAGCCATCGATCTTTAAAGATTGTGTAGATGCGGTCAAGAAGTGCCACCCTTGCTAGGTGTTTGCATGGAATATGTGCTCGTGACCTGCCTCGTTACATCCCATCATCACCGTCGGTCCCTTCACTAAGTGGGGGCTTGATTTCATGGATTGCAACCTAGCTTCAGCTGGGGGGCATCATCATATCATAGTGGTTGTTGACTACTTCATGAAATGGGATGAGGCTATGCCTACAGTTAAATTTTATGGTGAGATAGCCACACACTTCGTATTCAACCAGATTATCACTCGGTTCGGTATTCCGAAGGAGCTTGTCACTGACCATGGCACGCACTTTCAGAATCGTATGATGGAAGAATTGGCCTCAAAGTTAGGGTACAAGCAAGAGAATTCCTCCTCTTACTACCCTCAAGCAAATGGACAGGTTGAAGTAGTGAACAAATCACTCAAATCCATTCTACAACAAACCATCGCACAAAGCAAGACGAATTGGCACATTGTGTTATATCCTATTTTGTGGGCTTATAGAACCACTGTTAAGACTGCCATGGGTTTTTCTCCATATCAGCTTGTACATGGAGTGGAGTCAGTATTTCCAGTTGAGTGCGAGATTCCTTCTTTGAAGCTAGCCATAGAGCTCTTACCAGACACTTCCCCATTGGAGGAGCGTTTGGTCCACTTAGAGAAACTTGATGAGCAGCATCGAGATGCCTTGGTGGCTCTAGAAGTGAATAAGCATCGCGTTAAGGTCCAGTATGATAAGTTTGTCCATCCAAGGAGGTTTAGTGAGGGAGATTTGGTCATTTTTTGGGATCAACTAAAAGAACCCTTGGGGGCAGGAAAGTTTAACCCCATGTGGCGTGGTCCTTACGTCGTTAAACGTGTATTAGAGAAGGGCACTTATGAATTAGTGGATTATGAGGTAACAGCCTTGGCGGAGCCTAGAAATGGGCTTTATCTTAAAAAATACTATGCATGATTTTCAGCCAAGGCTGACTATTGTATATTATTGTACAGTTTTGCATAGGTAGGTATTTTCTTATGGTGATCGGGTTTGTGATTAGTTTTCTTTTCTTTTGGGTAGATGTCAATGGAATCTTCCACCTTCATAGGATTCGCGGATGGTGCAATCCGTCACACTCAACACTCAGCCTCTGCTACTTGGGTGATTTATACTCCTACAGGTCAGGTATTGTCTTCAGGAGGCGTATGTTTACGGCCCTCTTCAAACAATGTTACTAAGTATAGTGTCATTATCAAGCTTCTACAAGACGTCATTTCACATGGTGTTCTCTTTCTTGAGGTACGTCTTGATTCAGAGTTAGTAGTGTCACAGCTTAATGGTTTGTACCATGTCAGGGATCCGACATTATTAAGAAGATTCTTACATGTGAGATTATTAGAATGAAAATTTGACAATATAACATACATACATGTTCCAAGAATTAATAATCAAGTTCCTGACTCATATGCTAAATATGTGTTAGATTGGCATTTGTTTCATAAACAATAAGCTCATCACAAACATAAATTTTTACACATGTAAATAAATAAATCGATCATCATAAAAGTTTTTTATAAACATACAAAATGTGGTAATACATAGTGTCATAATACAAAAATGGGGCTCTCGAGCCACCAAAATATAAATACACGATAGTACAAAATGTATCACTCCAAGGTATCTAAGACTGTGTAGGAGGAGGGGGGTTGTGATCATGGAATGTCACCACGGCTCTAGCTAGTCGTCGAAATAGCTGCACCCATGCTTATGGTACACCCACCACCTGGCGCTGCATGGGCTCAAGCAAGTCCTCAACTTGCACCTTGGGTACTCTGTGTGTTAGCCTCACAAAGTTGGTATGAATGCTTTGGAGCGTTTGCTCCGCATCCACACCCGTAATGTCATCCCCTCTTCCCCTTCGTCTATGACGAGGGAAGCCTTTAGGCTGCCGTGGTCCTACATCTACATGCATATGATAGGATGTCACTATGTATTGTCACCCAAAAACATGTCTTTTGATTCCACAAAAAAAAATTTAAATAACTCAAAAAAAATTAAAAAGGGTCGAGGTTCGTTACCAATGTCACCGTATGCCAATCCTGGTGGTAGCGGCATGTTGGGGTCTCCCTAAAATCTATCCCCTCATAGGGGTAATCATCGATGGCAACTATCTATCGTCGCCACCATAGAAAGAAATCAGTTGGATAGGGGTTGGACACCCTACCTCCACCCAGTCTGCACATCGCATCTGCCCAACGTCGTTGGGCCGGATCTCGAACCCCATGTAGAGGAACATCAACTCTAGGGCTCAATCCCAGAACATGCTCAAAGAAGAACTTGCTCATTATGCTGCTGAAACCGAAGTTGCACACCCTACCCATCTTGCAATCATTGAATTGTTGTTTCATGTTTCTCAACAATGTCATACTCCAGTCATAAATTGTGGGCCTCATGCACTCCATAGAATAGAACATCAATGGATGCGAGGCTTGGTGGAGTGAGGCTAGCCCCGCTATCCTGCCCAGTGTCAGTATAATGGCCTTTAGTCCTAGCACCTATATGGAGTTAGTTGGGATCTGACTCCCCACCTTCTCCATGTCTGGATAACATTACACTACTATGTACTCATCTATAGTCAGGCCACCTCTGGGCCCGTGAGAGTGTAGGTTCACCACTTCCCCCCATCGAGAAAGTCCAGTAATAAAGTATATGTCATCCAATTCTATGGTGAGGGACATCCCATCTATCTGGAATGACTCTGAGTCCAGATCCCAGTAGTCTACTAGCATCTGCAACAGTCTTGGTTTGGCCCTTAAGCCACCAAGACACCAAAACTTGTAGATCCCACATGATCGCAAAGCTTCTTGATCCATTAGATCTACCCTAGTTACTGCCCCTTCTACATCATCGTGCTCATGTTCTCTCCATTCTAAGACCATCCTGCACATAAAATTTAAGATTGATCCATTAGAACACTTAAAAAACATTAAACGTGGCCGCATACGCGACTGTTTACTAAATAGCCGCGTATGTACATGACTTTGAGGTCTTTTTCCGTGTATATCCAGCCCTATACGCGAAAAAATATTTGATTTTCGTGTTGGCCGAGGTACGCATCTTAGATTGGCCTAGAATCCCAAATGAACCATGGAAAAAGATAAAATTTGCATGAAAATGAAAGAGCAGGGCATGGGTAAGTACCTGGAAAAAACGATAGTGGATTCCGCCGGCTGGATCTCCTGAAATTCACTGTTGAAGTTCGGAGCTCAATTGGGTAAAAATTTCAAATGTTATATAATGTTTTGAATTTTTTACTATTTATAGAAAATTTTCAAATTTTTGAAGATTTTTACCCCCTTTTCTATAGTTTGGACCGTTTTTGGACTAATTTATGATGTAGGAGACCATTTTGAGCGCCATTTCGATCGTTACTTTAACCCGTTCATGCCTGTTACAGGTATGATGTTTAAACTGGCATATAAGTTAGGTTCACCCCTGTTTGCATTTTGCACGACCTTATGACTATTTCATTATAGCCTTAGGTATGAACCCATTCTATTATGTCACAGAACCTTCTCGCTGTTTTAGAAGTGGCATGATATGAATGGTAGAGCTTGACCTTACATGGGTACCCTAGTTAGTGCCTTATTTTCATTTGGTGCCCATGCTGACATTTTGTCCCTTAGGGTGTGGGAGTCCGTTGTATAGTATTGCCATGACATTTTGCAAGAGCCTCATACTCCTCTTGATCTTTTGCTGGCCTATTTCCCTCAGGAATCCCTTATGTCAAGTTGTAATTGCATTATCATGAGCTTTGTCTTCCTTCTTGAGCCTTACGCCGACTTCCCTGACTTTGAATTTCAGCCATATAGCCTGAGCTTGTCTCATGTCTAGCCATGCAGAGCCATATTTTATATCCTTTGCAACCTGATTCCCTATTTTACCGGGAGGGGAATTTCCCCCGAGTGTCACTATCCTACACATGTATCCTTGCATTGAGCATAGGTATGTTCCACTACATGGAACTATTTTATTTTCCCATATGACACTTGTCTCCTCCTAGTCTGTATCTATAAAGCAGTTCTATTCTTTTTCAAGCTTTTTAATATTTGAAAAAGTCCAAAAACATTTAAAAAACCAAAAATCCAAACAAGGAAAGATGTTATCTTTGGCAGCTGTCGAGTCGTGTCACCTTTGAATAGAGCATTGTATATCACATGCATTGGTTGGGTTTATAGTTTGAATTTAGGAGCTGTACTCATTTATCTGAGTTTATCTCCACTAACTGGTTAAGCTTCCAGTCCCTATGGAGCCTCTTTCGATGCCTCCTATGTCGCAAAGATGTCCCAGTTTTGTATATCGAGTCTTTGCTGCCTACATTCAGTCACCATTCATCGTTATTCTCTTGTTCGAAGGAAGTTGAAACCTGAGTCAACCATTCCTTAGTTATCTTGACTTTGCATGTCGGCCATTCCCGATACAGTTACTGGTTCATGTACCTTATGATAGAGTCCTTCGACATTATACAACTTTGCTAAGTACCTCATGTTGTATGATGGGGGATTCCTTAATGCCCTCCTTCCAACAGATTTCATCCCATCGACTTCAGATCATTTATCCTGGGATTGGAATCTAGAGTCATTTTTTAGTGCCTTGAGACTTACAGTCATCAGTGGCAGGTTCTCTCGCCATTGACAGTTCTTTGGGAATACATCAATGTCCCTTGATCGATGGATTCTCTCAAGTGTTTGACCTCAACACATTTATTCACACTTGTTAGTTTGCACTCTAGTACCTTGATTCCCATTATCATTATCGGTGGGTGATCTCGCGTCTGTTAACGGTATACATCAATGACCGGTAATCAGACGATGGAATACTATGTTCGACCTCGACACCTCTATTCACATAGTAGGACATGTACTCGTAGCAGTTTGTGTAGAAGACCCTCCAGATTGGTGGCATATCTTATATGCTACCTCCTTGATCGTGTCAGTGTTCATGAGATTTCAGCTCTCGTGACTTGATTCTAGTATATGTCAGACATTTCTAGCCATTATGAAGATCTTGATCTGTTATATATCTTCAGCTTTCATGGAGATCATGATCCTTTGTATATCTTCATCATGGAGATTCTCATCTATGTATATTGTACGTGGCGATGACCACATATGTCATATTGTATCATGCCTATTCATGGCCATTGTACTCTTATGTATCCGGGACTGCTATATGTATTTGCAGTTATATGCAGAGTTCTATCATTGTACTATGTTGATTGGGTGGCTGGTATTCCACTGGGTTCTTCATCACTCCACTTCTGGGATGGACTTATAATGTATTTAGGCCATCGTATGACCCCTCTGACCTCACACATTAGGGGGCATCTGTTATAGGTAATTTTACCACACCTGGTGAATCACACTTGTATGGCCTTCCCCTGTCCCTCTGCAGAATCTTTGGACCCCATGGACATTTTTTATACCTTTGATATTTCCAATATCATCCCTAAAAACATGATTAAATTGATATACGTGAATTTTAAACCCTTTCTCGTGTATATATGTAGGTTTGACCCCTAAAACCGTGTACATTGGGATGTGTGCAAAAGGCCAAATTCTTTTGGAGTTTTCCTTGACATGGATCTGACTCACTTTTCTCCTGGCCTTCCATATGCCTTGAGATCGCTCGGATTCAACCCTTCATTGCCCCATTGAATAGCTATATAAGGAACCCTTTGGATGCATTGAAGAATATGTGAGAATTGAGAGCAAAGAAACTATAGTCCATTGTTGCCGGAACTTATGCTTGAGTCTGCATCCCTTTGTCCCTTGGAGCACTTTAGTGTTCTTCCCAAGCTTGCCTTTTTCTTGTGAGCTTGCTATCGAGAGATCGAGGATTGAGGTGGTGGAGGCCCAAGTGAGGGATTCAGTTTCTCCGATTCGCAGACATGCCGACAAAGGTTGTATTCATTGTAATCTCTGATTATATATTAATAGAAATATATTTTCTTGTCCAATAATGTATGTTTGAATGAATATTTCATCCATGCATGATTTCAAATGCTTATACGTTGTTGATTATATATGCTAGAGTAGATCTAACACCAATATATATAGCATGCTTGTCTTGTTTACTGATTGTTGAGGAAGTAATTTATCAATTAAAGCTGGAGTTGGAAAGCTCAACAGGGATCTACTTCAACCATTCGGAATAAGGTACGAGTTTTGATCCTTTAGTGTTAGATATTTGATTTCTCTTACATATTGGAAAGGATTGATTTCTGGAGTCAAGATGTCTATTGTGGTACCCCAAGCCATAGGAATTTCTCTCCGTAAAGTGGTTCTTCCTATGTCTCCACTCTAAATTTGATTTGATAATATCCAGATCGGAGATCCAATTTTGAGAAGTACTTGTCCCCACGAAGTTCATCCAGCATTGCATCGATGAATGGGATTGGAAATTTATTTTTGATAGTTATTTTGTTAAGTCCTTTGTAATCTATGCACAATCTGAAAGAACCATCCTTCTTTCGTACTAACACTACTGGAGCTGCATACAGGCTTCTTCTTTTTGAAATGACACCACATTTTAGAAGATCCTTAGTTAACCTCTTGATTTTTGTTTTATGGTGATGTGGGTATTTGTATGGTTTGCTACTGGCAGGTATTTTTCCTAGTTCTATTTTAATTATGTGTTCGATCTTTCTGTTTGGTGGAAGATCCATGGGTAGCTCTTGAAACACCTTGTGATGTTTTTGAATAAGCTCTTGTATCTCGGGTTGTTTTTCCATATCTCCTTCACATATTAGAAGCCCCATTCCTTGACATTGAAGTATGTACGTTGGTGTGCCTTTCCGAAGTAGCTTCTCCATCTGATGCGATGTAACTAATTGTGTCGGAGGTGGTTGGAAGCCGTATAATTTGTGTGTCTTCCCGAATGACTAGAATTCACTAAAATGTTCTTGGTGATTTGCAGAGTATGTACCCAAGGTTTTCAACCATTGTATTCCTAATACTACATTGACTCCTCCCAGTGGTACCACAAAGAGATCTGATTCTAAATTCTACTCTTGCATTTATAACTTGACCTTGTGACATTTCCCCACATTGTCAATATTCTTGCCATATGCTACCATAACCTTCATGTTAGGTACTAGAAAATAAATAGTTTAAATACTTTAGCAAGGTTGACATTAATGAAGTTATGGGTGCTTCCAGTGTCGATGAGAACTGTGATGTTATTCTTTTTTATATGTCCTTTAATCTTCAATGTTTACGGTTGGGAGATTCCGCTAATAGCAGCTAATGAGATTTTTGGGGTGTCTTCCTCAATTTTTGTTTGGGATTCTTGTTGCGTACTTGCATCGTTTTCAATTGGTCCCTCGACTTCAAACTATGCTTCTTCTGCTTCATAGGAATACAACTTCTTTTGTAAGCATATGTTCTTAGGATCCCATTTGTCTCCACAAAAATTATATTTCCCTTCCTTTATTCTATGGGCCTATAAACTAAGATTCGTCCATTCCCTATGTTGTGGCAGTGTATATCTTGGATTTCATGTGTATTCTAATTGGATGGGCTTCTTTTTGGATTCGTCTTTGTCGAAATTTGTGTGAACATATTTCTTGAATTTACTTTCAATAATTCTACTTTGCTTCCTCCATGGTAGAGATGTTATGTAACTCTGGTTCATCACATATGTGTTGTTTTAGACCATGTATGTAGGTATGTATTCGTTGGTCATCGATTAACTCTGGAACTCGAGTTGACAATGCTTCCCACTCACATGTGTACTCATCGACACTATTTTTTGTCGTAACCTTGTGATTTTGGAAAAGACGTATTTTTCTTCAACACCATGGAATATTTTGAGGAGGTCATTCCTAAATCTAACCCAATTGTAAGAACATATTCTTGCAGTATTCTTCCATCATAAGTACTAGTTGTAAGTGTTTCCTTCTAGTTTCATTGAAGCATATTT
The DNA here is from genome assembly GCA_001517045.1 of Pseudotsuga menziesii. Taxonomy (NCBI): domain Eukaryota; kingdom Viridiplantae; phylum Streptophyta; class Pinopsida; order Pinales; family Pinaceae; genus Pseudotsuga; species Pseudotsuga menziesii. The sequence continues at coordinate 49,306 of LPNX010929635.1, read as the reverse complement.
AATTTTCTTGTTGTCATAATGGATGTTGTGGGTGTCTAGGTATTCCTCGACTTTGTTAATCCATTCTATGCATTGTCATTCATCCCCACCGTATGTGGTGTCCTTGTGTGGATGAGGCTGTGGATGACATGTTGAATAGAGGTCTGTGATGATCCAGCTGCTCATGTGTTCTGGGTGAGTTTAGTTGCGGATAATTTGATATTTGTAATCTTGTCATGATGGCGTTTAAAACTTTCTAATTTTTCTTTTGGTCTTCCTGTAGAGTAAGGACAATATTCTCTATTTGTGACGTTATTTGTGTCCAGTTTTATGTCAAAGCATCATTGATTTGTCTGATCCTTGCTAGGAGGTCATCATAGTTCTTGTTGATCTTCTCATTGAGTTGCTTGAGCCGGGTGTTGAAGTCACCCATTGATCTAGTGATGGCTGGAATATTCCCAGTGCTAAATGTGGATTTATTTTTATTTTTTGTATGATTCCAACTAGACATGATTTTTTTTAATAATTATAATAATAATAATATTATTATAATATATGTATATATATTATAAAATTATTATTATAAAATTTTGTAATTATATATTTTAAGTCAACAAAGATGGGGGAAACATTGAGGGTGGTCGATGGTGATGGAGGTGGGTGAAGAAGGTCAGTAGTGAGCGCAGGGGCAGAAGGGTGAGAGGGTGTAGCAGAAGCATAGAGTGGGGTGTGCGGAGTGGGATAACATCGAGAGTAGGAAGGTGGTGTTCTATGGGATGGAGTGGCAGAGGTGGGAGCTATGCGGGGATAGAGATGGGGATGAATGTGGTATGAAGAAAACACAGGTGTGTTGAGAAGGTTTGGTGGAGATGCATTAAAAGAAGGAATGAGTAAAGGAAAGGGATTTGGAGGTGACGTGAGAGGATTTGGATGAGATGGAGTGCGAGGAGATAACATGGGAGTGATGGAGTAAGAGGACTGGTGCAGTGAGCATGGAGGATGCAGTAGTAGAGGGTGTGGAAGAAAGTTGTGGTAGAGTGCAGAGAAGGAGGTGCAAGTGGAGTGAGGAGGGATGGGGGAAGGGATGCGGAGAAGAACAATGCGAGGGAAGTGAGTTCTAGCAGCAGAGGTAAATGAGGATAGGAGAGGATAAAGTGATGGGAATGTAGATGGATGGATATGAGATGAAGAAATCACGGAAGGTGTGAGGAGAAACACAGATCTGATACCAATGAAAGGACAAAAGAGGGTGAAGAAGAATGTAATGCAGGATATGTATATAAGATAATGTATAAGATGATTACATAAGAAGGGACCCGGGTAATTTATACCCTATGTGGGGAAGGGAGGTTACTTTTCAAGTCACCTCTTTAATTTAATTACATTAATTACTAAAATTATCCTAGATTAACCTAGTTTGGTGTTATAAATTTAGCATTTATAATAGTGTCCATGGGTATGGCCATGGATTTACAATCCAACATATCAAATATTTTCAATATTTCTAATGCATACTTTCCTTGGTTCAGAAAAATTCCTTCTATGCTCTGCCACACTTCCATCATGAGGAAATAATGCATCAATAAAAAATGTTTTATCTCAAATTCTTCAGCTAGATTCTTCTTGCAATCTGTGATATGTTTCTCATTTCCTATTAGAAATATATCATCCATAATCTTCATGTAAAGGTTACGATCAAATTTACTTTTGGTAAATCCCAATCTTGTCAAGAAGCTATCTATTCTACCATACCAAGCTCTAGAAGCTTGCTTCAGTCCATACATATCCTTTTTCAACTTACATACATGAGACACTCTGTCTTTGACTTCAAATACTTGGGGTTTTTCTATGTAAACCTATTCCTCAATAACACCATTCAGGAAGGTTGTCTTTACATCCATCTGGTGTAGATGCCACTACATCATGGAAGCACGTTCCATGATGGTTTTGATGGAAGTGTACCTTGATACTAGAGAAAATGTTCTTCATAATCAATCCCCTCTTTCTAAGAGAATCCTCTAGCCACAAATATTGCCTTATACTTTTCAATACTTCCATCAGCAGCATGTTTTATCTGGTAGATCCATTTCGAAGATACATACTCTTGTTTTCTAGTTTGGGTACTATATCCCAAACATCATTCTTTATTATTGGTCAGTATTATTCTGTCATTGCTTCCACCCACTCTTTCTTCTGGACACCTTCCTCGTAGTTGGTGGGTTCTTGATCTACAAGGTCACACATCAAAGCTACATAACTGGAGTATGGATTTTATCTTTTTATCATTCTTGTGGAGCCTTCTGGAGCTCCATATTTCTCTGCTTCTTGTATGATTTCTCTTACCCAAGCAGGTTTTCTCTTTCAAGATATATCCATAGTTGGGGGTTACTGAGGTTCTAGCATATCATGATCTTCATATGCTACTATTTCAAGAGAGACTTCAGCTTCTACTATTCTGGGAGGTACATCCTCTTCATGTGCTTCTTCAAGCTTACACCTTCTAGATTTCTTAAGAGCTGTATCTTCATCAAATGTTACATCCCTACTAATCTCTATATGATGGAATCCTTAAATGTATATCCTGAAGGATTTGGAGACTTCATAGTATCCAACAAATATTCCCTTCTTTCTAGAAGGATCCAACTTGGTTCTCTTCCCTTTCAAAATATGCACACATACTAGAAAATCAAATATCTTGAGATGGATCACTTAGTTTTATTTCATGTATGCATTTCTTCAGGAGTCTTGAATCCAATAGCACTATGAGATAATCTATTTTGCACATACACAGTTGTCCTTGTTACTTCAACCCATAGGTGCATGGGAAGGTCTTGGTCATGAATCATTATTTTCACTGCTTCCATAATGGTTCTATTCTTTCTTTATGCAACACCATCATGTTGTGGATTTTAGGGAGTGGTTAGTTCCCTCTTGATTCCTGCCTCCTTGCATAATGCTTCAAATTATTTTGAAGTATATTCTACATCATTATCTGATCTCAGTGTATTGATTCTTCTTTCTGAATGGTTCTCTATCAAGGCTTTGAATTCCTTGAAATTCCTGAACACTTAATTTTTGGTCTTCAAGAAATATATCCATGTATTTCTTGAATAGTCATCAATAAATGTGACATAATATCATATCCACTTAACGATGGAGGGCATAAGACTACATAAATCATAATGAATTAGTTCCAATGTACCCTTAGTCTTTGTTTCACTTTTCAGAAAGGGACTCTTGATGTTCTTTCCTCTTGCACATCCTTTGCAATTTCCCTCGTTATCAATCTTCAAATCTGGTAACCCTGTTAACACCTTTCTCACATAGGGTAGTTCTTTGTAGTTGATGTGATCAAACCTCCTATGCCACAGTTCACTTGAGCTATTAGTCTCAAGGACAGGGGCTATCTTTGGATGTCCTTTGAGTTTGTACAGTCCTCCTTCTTCTTTACCAATGACTACAACATCTTCAAGTGTCTTTCCTTTGGACCACATAAGTACTTGTCCATCTATGAAAGCAACTCTATATCCTTTCTTATCTAGTGCTGAGATGGAAAGTAGGTTCTTTTTCAAGCCTGGTACATATAGTACTTCCTTCATCTTCATGGAAGTCCTAGAGTCAAGCTTGTATCTTGATTCACCAATACCTTTGATGGGATATTGATAGTCATCTCCCCAATGATACTTTTTTAGGATATTTCTTTTCTTCAAGTTTTGACAGAGTTTTCTTCCTCCTTGTCATGTGCTTTGAAGCACCACTATAAATAAGCCATGTATCTTCTCAAGGTGTTACAAACCCAGAGAGTGCAGAGAATAGTACATATTCTTATTTTGTTAGTCTCTTTTGAGGTATTTCTTCCTCATCCTCATCAAGGGTGTCTCCAATACCACTTAGTTGTTCCCTGAACTGGGATACCCTTCTAAAGTAATCTTGAATTGATTCTCCTTTACTCATCTTGGTGCCCTTCAGTTGAGCTCTCAAATTCATCTTCCCGTTGATTTTCATTCCCTCATCCATTCTGGAAATTACATCATACATTTTCTTTGGTGTCGTATTATATGACACTTGAGGGATCAAGTTATCTTTGATAGAATCAACAATGATCCCCATTTCCTTGATTAGTTGTTCATGCTTCTCCTTAGATTCATCTTCTTTTGGTTTTGCAACTTCATCCTTGATGTACTTCTCAAGACCATTCTCTTTAAGAATGAGACCAATCTTATACTCCCATGCTAGGAATTTTTCTATGCCTTCAAGTTTGTCCGCAAGCTTAGTGCTTGGGGCCATCTTATTTAGGAGGCCACTAAAAATTGAAATTTCTCAAAATGAAAATATGACCTTACCAAGAGATGTGCTTGACTGAGGTGAGTTGGTTGGTCCACTTGGTTTCTAGAGATCTGGAATCCTCACCCTTCCAAACTTGCTTGTGAGGATGAAACTTATGCATAATTTCTGGTTCTGTTTTTCTGTAGTTTTTTGGTTCAGGGCCAAACTAGGGTTTGGATTTCCCAAATATTCAACTACCCAAAAAACTTTGATCTTGGGCTCAATATATGCACTCTAAGGAGGATCAAGTTTATATGCAAGCATATCTTCCAAATTCTAAACTTTGTAGAAACCTTAATTTCTTCCGAAGAGGGAGGAGAGAAAATTTCACCTTGTGAAAGTTGTTATATTCAGACTAGCTCTGATACCATGTTAATATTTCATATGCTAAGATAGATATCATTAGTGTTTAATACAAATTCAAAACAGTATCATATGTAGAATCACTGAAAGACACACAATCACAAGATAGACACAGTATTTATCCTAGGAAACCCTCAAGGGGAAGAAAACCCAGCAAAACTTCATCTGTATAAGATGTATAAGATAAAACCCCAAAACATTTATTCTCCTCCTTGTTGATCTCTCTCTCTCTCCTATGCGCTACACAAGTGAGTGAGTCTGTGTTATAATGAGGATCACAACTCCTTTATTTATACACTTTAAGTCACTTGACTTTCACCCTAACAAGTCAACCCCACTAAACTGATTGGGCCGACTTCACCTAGGAAGACTCAAAACAGTATTATATTATATTCATTGGGGTACTATTGACCTGACTTACAATGGAGGCTTTACCTCATGACTTTATGATGACCAATTACAGTAATAACATCCCATTGGAGGAATAATAACACCTCCCTTGGGGTACATCAATAAAATACATTAGAATATCCTTTGAAGTTACAATATTTCAACATTGAGCAAGTTATTTATTAAATAATAATAATAATAACTTCCAAGTCCATATTCCCATCACCTTGTGTCACAATAACAAAAAAAATAATAGCATATGTCCAAGGCAAGGCTTAACAGATCTAGGGTATTACACTAACCCTCATTCATTGTTAGTGTATTAGTTATGGTCAAGTTGGTTTAGTGGTAGGTTACATCATATTCACTTTGTATTTTATTTGTGATAAATGAGATTTATTTGTATGAGCATCTCATATTGTCTTGTGCATTGGATATATTGTAAAAGGACTCGAGAGGTTTCCCTTGAAAGAGGATTATTATTCATTGACTTTTAATAATCATTATCAAGGCTTGGATCTACTATTATTATGATACTTGAAGAATTTGGTCCATAACACACTATCACTTATTCTTAATTAATGATTCAACTAGAAGATGTACCATGTAATATTGTAATATTATATGTATGCCTTTTGATGATATATTTTTGACTTTTTCTTGGGCATTCTTTTCCATCATTGGAGGAATAAGAACCTCCTAATGGACAAAAAATATCTCATAGATTAGTGGTCACATTTTAATCCATTATATGCATATTAATCAATCTCGTAATAGGTAAAATAATCCAATGGTAATTTGCTTGGATAATCACAACCATTGATCCAAAAATAACTCACTTAGCTTAGCTACATGAGTTAGCTCAAGTGGTTATGTGTTGTGAATTACAAGTATGATGTCTTGGGGTCAAATCCCTAATCTGGATTCCAATATGGGTAATGTTGGTCTCATTCAATGTCCTCACTGAGTTAGGTTTCCAAAACTACAATGAATCAATTTACCTTGTATACCATCCTTAGAATGAGGGGAAGTTCTTAGGGGTTTTTATAGGAATTATATTTCAAGGAAAAACAAAAGCAGCTCACTTGGCTTGTTATTTTCTATTCAATATCTATTAATGTGGGAAAAAATACCAAATAGGGTTATGCCATTATATTAAGTGTGTAATAACTTACATGGGTAAAAATCATAGGTAGGAGTGGGTAAACAAGACATGATAGCAAAACCATAAACAAGGTTACAATCAAAGGGGAGGATGTGATCGCATCAAATCAATTTTTTACACCAAAATCTAATTGACTCTAGTTGATCTTGGTTGAATTTGGTGACTTTAATTACCTTTCGATGAACGAATCATTTCAATATATGTTGATGTTATGAATCTGTACTTTTAATATTCATGTCAAATTATGCATATATTATATTACATGGATTTTATGCATTTGCCTTAGTAGCATATTGTTATAATAGACATATAGACAATATGGGTTCCAATGGAGAGGGAATATTAGACCATGATACATAGAAAAAGAGATGAGGAATTTCATAGAATAAAAGGTAAAGATATATTAATAATGCTAACAACATAATGGGTAAAGTGAGTTGTCACTACATCTTTTACAATTGTTATATAATATTGAAAAATAAGTATTTATATTATGAAGAGTTTCATTTATGATTATATTCATTACTTACTATATTTTGTTTTATGTTGGAAAGTTTGATAATAATAATAATAAATAAATAATTAGAGCATTTTAAAAGAGTATAATAATAAAAAGTCTTAAACTGAGTCTTAGTTATTAGCTATGTTAGGATTTATCATACATTTTTCAATTAAATTTTGAGTATAATGGAATCCAATATATAACAATTTTCATGGTAAATTATTTGTTCACATGACATGCATAGTAATGTTTGAGGACAGGGGATAGAGGTGTGAGATTACTGATGATGACATGACTAATTCAAAGGAATCAAAGGTTGTTGACAACTTTTTAACCTATATGTTTTTATTACATTTTTAAAACTTAGCAATTTTTATTTTATTATGTTTTTACAAGGTGAGGATGACAAGATTTAAGAGATCGAAAGAAAATTGATAACAATTCAAGTAACTTCTGATGTAAAATCCATTTCATTTCCTTATATGTATACAAATTTTGTCCTGTTATGTTCTACATAAAGTTGACATTTTCCTAATTAAAAGTGTTCCACTTATTTGTAAGAAAATCAATTAATTTCTGATTTCAAATTCATTTGATTTTATTTTTCATATTATAATATATACATGATTTTGTATTTACATATACATTTTTTTATCTCATAATTATTACATTATAAAATAAAATTATATTAATAATTAATATTTAAATTTTATTGAACTAACAATTAATAATTAAATCATTAATAATAATTTCATCGTAACTTTGATATTCAAACAATGCAATTTCGATATTAATGTGCTGCAAAACATATATACTACAATGCTAAAAAAGAAAGACACTAACACAATTAAAAAGGAATAATAATGACACAGACCTGAATTTAAATTCAAAATAACCCGAAAAAACTCAATTCTAGTAATGCCATTCCATTAGTAATGTCATTCCATTTTTAATGAAATATGTATTATATGGGGGCATCCACTTGGTTTCAAGAAAGATGATAATCTTGTATGCATATTGGAGAAATAATTGTATGTCTTGAAACAAGCACATATGGTATGGTATGGTATGATAAGATGTTTCTCTATCTTGGAAAGCATTGTGAAATAGATCGCAATCTTTACGTGTTTCATGTGAATGATCAATGATGTCATTCTATTAATTGTGTCGATGGGTCTATAATCTCAAATGCATCCTTTAGTTGTGCCTTTAAGCCAAGAATTGAATCACCATCGTTTTCATTTATTTCTTAAAATCCAAATTATGCAAATGGATGATGATATTGGATATCTTAAATAGATTTAACATGGAAAATTGTAAGCATTGTTGAACTTCTTTTTAATTTGGAGTTAAATGGACTAAATATTTTTATAAGGTCAATGCTACAATGTATAAGCCATTTTTATTTATTTTTGCAGTCTTTCTTATTTAACTCATAGTTCTTTTCTTGTTAGTTTGGTCTCCAAGTTTGTAGGATCTAAAGAAGAGATATTTGAAAGTTACAAAAAAGATTAATTGATATATCAAAGGTATATAAGAGATGGGCATTAAGTATTTCAGAAAATATCCAAAATAAGTGGTTGAATATACAAACTTTTACTAGAAAAGTAATAAAGATTACTACAAGTCTATTTCTAGGTATGTGTTTCATTTTGGATTTAGTGTAACTATTTGGTCATGCAAGAAACAAAATGATGTTTCATTATCAATTGCTAACGTTGAATATACGGGAGTAATGATTGATGGAACTTAAAAAATATAATTTTGCAACTTGATGGGTGATATTAGTGAACAAGGTTATAGTCATAACAAAGAATAACAAAGAGATCCGATGTGAATACAATGGCTAGGGTTTTTGCAGTGATCTCTAGCACATGGTATTTCTAGCATTCGTTGAACTAACAAGGTGGGGAATATGACAAAGGCCAATGGCAACAAGGATGGGGGGAGGGTCGGACCCCTCTCCCTTAGATAAGGCCACAGGGGTTCAAGTTGGTAGCATACAAGTTATGTTAAATGAAATAGGAGGAGAAGGGTCAAGTAAATCATACGTGAATCCACAGTAGGGATTTAGGGGGTAGCACCCATGACAATTCCTTCCTAGATCTTCCCAGCTTCCTTCAATGCAAATCAAGTCAGACAAACTATGGTAACGTATTCAGTACAAGAATATCATGCCCTCATTTGAAAATTTGTTGGTATTTTTCCATCAAAGAAATCCCTAATCTGGTGGATAAATTCAACCTGGAAACCTAGCGGGAATTTCGACCCCCATTTAGAGTCCAAGGGTTTCTTTACGGTGAGTTTCATAAGCTTATAAGATTTAAATTGAGTGATGGATGGGGGCGTATTTTTTTACTCGGTCACACCTCCTTCTCAAGCCCTGGAAGGAAAGATTATGTCTGAAAAAGGAAGATACGTGAATAGCTCCATTATGGATCCGGTTGTATTCCCTAATGGGTGAGTATTGGGACCCAAATATTTTGGAGGACATTGGGAATACTTTGGACTCTTTCATTAAAATTTATGAACATACCAAATCCCAATGATACACAATGTATGAGAGAAAATGTGTTTACATGGATCTATAAAAGCTGTTATTAGAGACCATAAATCTAGCATGGGAAGATGAGGACTCGGTGCAACCTTATATTATGAGCATATAACACATATTTCATTAAAATTGAAAAGATTTTATTGTAAGAATAGCCTAAAAATTGAGTTTTTTTAATTATTTTTGAATTCTAGATTGACTATTTAATTCCAGATTTAATGAAATATGTGTTATATCCCTTTTCATTGTATACAATGTCATGAGTATAGTCACCTTTTCAGGGATTGTCCCCAAAATAGCCCCCCCCTCATCCCTTACTGCCGAAGAAGGTGGATGATGGGTTTACAAGGGGATCAAATCGAAGGCAAGGGGGTCGAAGGAAAGGGGCCCTGCATCTGCACAAAAAATAGATGGTGCCCAATTAGTTCAAATCCCTTGAGTTTCTTTCAGGGGATGATTTGGTCCAAGAATACTCTGCAAAAAATATTATGTCTCCACTCCCGAATTCAAAGCAGTTGGATAAAGAAGTGAGGAAGGATGAGGTAGAGAATGGGTATATCTCGCCTAAAAAAGATTTAGATACTGGGGAGGAGGAAGGAGAGGATATGGATGTAGGAGAGCTCGATCTAGAAGGAATTGAAAAAACATTTGTAGATAAGGAGAAGGGATATGTCCCACATCATCAATTTTCCCTTCTAGACTGCAATCATCAAGGTCGGTTCTATGCACCCCTTTATAATTGAGCCAAGCCCCCCAAAATATAATAAGAGGAAGTACGAGGAATCCAGAAAGAAACCTGTAAGGAAGACTAATTGACAACTTATTTCTAAAGCATGACTCAAGTTAGTTGAATCAGGTCAATACCCTACTATTAAGGTGGCTTTAGGTCTTTAGGTTTTTTGGTTTTCAATGAAGATCATAACATAGAATATAAGGGGGTCGAATAACTCTAAAAAATTTATAATTTTTAAGAAAATACAGAAATAATGTTTTTGTAAGAAACAAATTGCTCCGAGGCCCACCTTAGAGAATTTGGGAGGAATGCCTAGCGCAGATTTGAAGTAGGTGGGGTTGATGTGGTTGGGTCTGCAAGAGGTACATGACTCCTCTGGAATCCCAATAAGTTGACTATGTATAACTTCTTGGCCACTCCTCAATCCATTTCTGCAGAGTTCCAAGTGATAGGTTTTCCAATTAGAGGGGTCTTACAAATGTCCATGGCCCTCATCTTGCTTAGCAGAAACTAGACTTTCTTAGATCCCTAAAAATGTTGAATTGGTGGGTAGCCATCAAACATTCGATTATTGGAGGAGAATTCTATATGATCACATCATTGGTTGAGAATAAAGGGGAGAGAAGGATATTGGACATGGACATTACACTTTTTAGTGAGATTATTGACGAGTTGAATCTTGTGTATATAGTAACCAAGAACAGTGCTTTAACATGGAACAATAAGAGATTAGGGGGACATCATGTTATATCCCATCTCGATCAGTTCCTTAAATTATACTCTATCATGGATCTGAGGAGTGACATCTCAATGTTGTTCCTCCCCTCGATAGGTTCAGACCATTGGCATGTTAGCTTGTTTTAGAGTGGGATGGGGTCATATTTTAAGAATCCTTTATGCCTTGAGAAGTTTTGGGTCAGTCATCCATATTTTAAATCCAAAGTGAAAAAATAGTGGGAATAAGTATACTAGGGAGGGGAGAAGAGTATGTACCAATTACAACATAAGCTTAAGGCTCTTAAAGGAAAAATCAAGAAATGGAATAAGGAATAATCTGGAAACATTTTTTCTGGAAAAATATCCTTAGAGCAACAATTGAAAAAAATCCAAGTGTAGGGTATGAGGGAAGGATTCTCTCTGGATCTACAAGAAGAAGAATCTTTCTCTACTTGTAAATTGATGGAAAGGGAAAGGAAAGAGAAAATTATATGGAGGTGGAAGTCCAAGGTGACCTAAATCAAAGAAGGGGAACAAAATACATCATTCTACAATTCAACACCGCAACCAAAACAAGATCATCATGCTAAAAAATGAGGTAGGATATCGTTTGGAGAATAGGGAGGAAATTGAAGGGTAACTTCTCCACTTCTTCTAGGACATCATGGAGGGACCTTGTCCGAACAAAAGTGGCGACATCACACATATTACTGAACATATACCTTCTTTGGTCATAGAGGCCCAAAATGACTTACTAATGAAACCAATAATGATGGAGGAGGTAGAGGAAGCGATCCAACAAATGGAAGATGGTAAGGGTCTAGGGCCATATGGGTTCATTGTTAACTTATTCTTCCACTTCCTGGATTTGGTCAAATATGAGGTCTAGAGAATTGTGGAGGACTCTTATCGCTCGAAGAATATCCTTCCTACATTCAACACCACCTTCCTAACTCTAATTCCCAAGGTTGATGGGGATGACTCTCCAGGTATGTTCATACCTATATCCATTTGCAATGTCAATTATAAGATTATCACGAAGGTAATAGACAATAGGATCAAGATGACCCTCCAACTTTTGATCTCTCTAGAGAAATTTGGTTTTGTGGAGGGAAGGAAAATTATGGATGGTATAATCCTAGTTCATGAAGTGATTCACTCATTAAAAATAGCCAAAATCCTGGGAATGATGCTTAAGCTCAACATTTCCAAGGCCTATAAAAAACTCAACCTGCAGTACATTCGAGAGACATTAAAGGCTTTTCGGTTTACACAGAGTGAATTCAGTGGTTTGTGAGCCTTATTTGTTCAGCCTTATTCTCTATCCTCATCAATGTATCCCAATCTAGGATTGTTACACCTTCCTGAGGAATCAAACAAGGAGATCCCTTATCACCTTTTATGTTTGTGCTGATGGTAGAAGGATTAGGAAAATCTATCAAGGAAATGAGGTTGAATCAAGAGTTATGGGGATTGAATTTCCATCCCCAAGATGAATGAAAGACTCACTAACCATTTATGGATAACACCATACTCATGGGGCATCCTTCAGTTTAGGAATCCTGGTCTATCAAGAAATTCCTTAAGACGTTTGCAGAGGCAATTGGTCTTGAGGTGAATGATAGGAAATCACAATTTTTTTCTTCAATACTCCCTGGGTCACCAAACAAAATATATGCAACATTCTTGGATTTCAAGAGAGATTCCTTCCATCCAAATATATGAGGAATATTCTTGCTGAATCTATTGTATGTAGGGGATCATAGATGGAATTGATGGACAAAATGAGGATGAGACTAGAAAGTTGGACGTTCTTCCACCTTAATCTTGAGAGAAAAGTGATTCTTATCAAGGTAGTCCTTCAAGATATGCCTATCTATCGATTTTAATCAATGGTGTCTCCCAAGGATGTGTTAAAATAAATTTGCAATATCTAGAGGAAATTATTGTGGAGTGAGGCAGGTGAGAAGAAAAAATGGGCCCTCATCAGCTGGGACTCTATTTGCACCCCAAAATCACATGTTGGATTGGGTTTGCATGAACTAGGGAAATTCAATGAGGTATGTGGTGCCAAAGTGTGGTGGAGGTGGGTCACCCATGACTTAGAACCGTGCGTGAAGTTGTGGCACTATAAATATGCCTCTATATAGGACAAAAGGGATCTTACCATCTTCGTGAATTTGTGACTAGGTTCTCACATTTGGAATTTGAAAAATAAAGGAAGAGACCCGGTCCAGGAAAATAGTTTCTGGGAAGTCAGGGATGGAGATTCTACAAACTTCTAGGAGGAATCTTGGTAATAAATGCAAAATATGCAAGGTCTTGTTGATACTCCTAGACTCCATCAAGCTTGTGATGCTCAGCGGAGAAGGAGAGTCAAGGATTTATGGGTGGATGATGCTAGAGATGGAGACATTTGAGAGTGGATTCTCTCGAACTGGTGGAACCAAATGGGTATCCATGAGGAATCTCATATTCTCTGGGAGGCTCTATAGGAGAAGCGTATTTGAATCCACATGTTGATGGACATGCTTTGGTGGGGTTATCAATCCAATGGTACTTTTCGATCAAGGAAACATATGATATATGGATGGACATCACCTCCCTCCCCAAGAAATAGTCTAGAAAAAACTATGGTCGACTCAACTGTGTCTGAAAATTACTACTTTTCTATGTGACTTATAAAAAGAAGAATTTTAACAGGAGAAAACCTTATGAAAAAAAGAATGAGAGGACCTTTTATATGTTGTATGTGCGAGAAAGAAAAATATAGTATAGACCATCTCTTGGACTCATGCTCCTTTGTTGTGCAACTATGGGATAGAGGGGCCACTTCCTTTAGGCGGTCCAACAGGATTTAGGGCCATCCGGATCTCTCGATTGGGAAATGGTAGAAAAAAACATTCCAAAATCCTATAGTAAACCAACTGTGGAAAATTATCTCAGTTTTTCTGGTGTGGGAATTTGGCAAGAAAGAAACATCAAAACATTCTAGGGAAAATCCAGTTTTGAAAATGGGGTCTAGGTCATTATTCAAGCACCTGTGGTTTAATCCATACGGATGAATTCTTGGGTAGCTGTGAACTGGAAAGATCAAGGTGTTGAATCTCAAATCCTTCACAAGTGGTGAATCATGGTGCCACTCAAATTATTTGGAAATTGGTGGTTGAAAAACTAGAAGGTTTACAACCCAGAAAGATAGATTTCTCCACCATAAAGGATATTCAAGCTCAATTTTGATGGTCACAAAACCACCAATGTTGCAGATTTGTAAGGTCTGATTCATGGTTTTCTTATTGCTCTGAGAGGAAATTGGTTTCCTCTAGTTGTGGAAGGGGATTCGAGGATTGATTCAAAATAGAACTCATAGTTCCAAATTTTCTACACATTATAGCTTAGAACATCGGTTGGATCATATAGCTGGTATATTGTTGGAAACAAGAGCATGTACCTTTTGCCACATTAAGAGCAAAGGAAACAATGTGATAGATTTACTAGCGAATAAACTGATCCAGGACTGAAGAGCCATTATGGAAGGTTGATTAAATGACCTAACTAACCAGACGTTTAGGAATCAATGTGAAGCTTAGCATGTCATGTTCATGTCCCATATGGAAGGTGTTGTTCCCCAAGATCTGTAGTGGAGGTACAAGGTGGACATATGACCTAGGGAGGAAGCACCTTGCCAGTACAAGGTGATAAGTGGATATGGTCCTAGGTCTTAATAAGGGAATTAAGGAAAATAAATTATATCATATTCACAAGGTGTTGGGAAAGGTTGTATGTATGCAAATTTAGGATTACAGAAAGTGGCAGATCATGGGAGGAACCGGGAAAGATTAAATTGGCAAGGATCATCGTACAGATGTTTGACATCAACAAAGACTTGAAAGATATAGTACCTCTTTTATGAATTTTGGTTAACCATGGATATTTTTTGTAAATTAAGCAATGGAAAGGTAAAAAGACATAGACTTAGGCCATAACATTTGAATTTGGCCTATAAGAAAAATATGGTCGTAGAAGATTCTGCACAGGACATAACAGAGAAATAGGAAAATACAACGATGGTGAATACTTTGCATTTGTCCTTAGAAATCATGCTACCCGACATAAAATTATAAAGAAGCCACATGAGTTGATTCAATACCCAATTCTTCCCATCTTCGGTATTTTGATTCAATCCCAAATTATCTCCATCTTCAAAGATCCTATTGAAATAAAATGCACTGATTTCTTTAATGGAATGTGGAAGCTGGAAGCTGGGAGGTCATCCACAGGCTCCATGAGAAAGCATTATCATGACTGGTACTTGAGTAATATGCGGTTCGAGAGACACTTGTTATAAATACAAAGCTTCGCAGTGTTATGTACCCGATCCGTTAGTCCCTATAACAGAGCAGGCTCACCCGGTTCGTTCTCAGCATCCAACGATTGTATGGATTTGGCCCCTTGTCCCGGTAATTTATGTACCCTCGTAGAGTTTGAGGTATGGATACTCAGATTAGGTCTCCTGGATGGGTCTGATCTTGGCTAGTCCTAATTAGTCCATCTGTGTGAATCCCTCTCATAAAACATAGCTGTAAATGCCAATATGTAGTAATACAAAATCCAATCATGAGATAGCGATCTAAATTTTGGTGACCTAGCATCGGTAGCATCACCAGCGTAGGTATATATTATATAGTATCTGAGAGAGCATCATCTAAGACAGAGACAATAGAGGCATCAACAGCGGTAGAGCTCCTAGTTTACTTTGATCCATCCCCAAAACCCAGGCTTTGAATGGCCTAGCCCGAGAATCAAGACACCCACGTTGCCAACTGGGCGCCCTGAGAAGTCCTCATGGGTGGAATAATATTAAATCCTCTCATGACCGAATTAAATTCTCTCATGGCCAAATTGGGTATGGACCAGACGGACCAAATTGATACTCATAACCCTAAATCCATAGATTGATTTAGCATAATCCCCTTTGGGAAATGGGTAGTTGTACATAGATCTATATTTGAAAAATCCTTCATGTTTTGCTTCGCCTCCCTATGAAACTTCATAGGTTTTAATCTATATTTTAATTTGTATAATGTATAAGTAAATAATATGTGTATATATTTAATTATATTAAATCACATGACATATGAATTATATATATTTATTTATATTAAATCTTTTAACATATGAACTATAGTAACATATTTATATTAATTATATATTATTATTATATTTACATATTTTACCATTATTAAGGTGAAAGAAGTTTATATATCATAAGGGTGTTTATAAAATATTTACCTATTTTATAAATTCTATTAAGTATTATATTTACATTTATTACAAGTATAGTATGGATGGACTATGAATGTATGGATTTTAACATAATTCCCTAAACTAAAGCATGTTTTGTTGGGAGAAAGAAAATGGGAACAATTTCAATATTAGGTTTACCTTGTGGTTTGAATTTTGTACTTTGGTGGGGTCTTTTAGAATAATCCCACTTGTTATGCATGCTTTAAATGGTAAACATATCCCATATGCTTTAAATGATGACGATGATGAACTAGATGAAAATTACTGTCATGATGTTTTTTATGATGACGATGATGGAAATGATGATGATCATCGTCATCTTTGTCATTGTCATCATGATTATCACAATATTCATCATCATCACCATTGTCCTTGACATCATCATCATCATGATTATTGACATTTTCATCAATTATTCATCATTACCTTTGGCATAAGAAATAGCATCTACCCAAAATATGTGATTAGTGGAAAAGGGTCATGGAGGACACACACGATTTATGCATGAAAAATAACAACTTATTTTTTAAGATGATCAACATCATCATTCTCATTGTATTCATCATCATTGTCATTGTCATCATCACCATCATCATCATTCATTTCATTGCCAAAATAATCATCGGCAATGTCGTCATTGCCATTATCCTCATCATCATGATCATCATCATCATCATAATCGTCATCAACATCATCATTGTCATCATTCTCCTCATTATCAACAACATTATCATCATCATCATCATAACAATCCTCAATATCATAATCATTATTTTCATCTTCAACATCCGGGTGTAAAACTGGATGCAAAAGTGAATAAAAACATGGATGCAACAAAAGTGGGCACATAATGGGGTGCACCAAAAATGGACGCAAAAGGTGATGCAAAAGTGGATGCAAAAAATGATGCAATCATGGAAGCAAAACATGATGAAACTTAGTGGCGCAAAAGTGCATACAACCATGGATGTAAAGTTGGATACAAAATTGGATGTGAAAGTGGATGCAACAAAAGTAGATGCAAAAGTAGTCATAACACCCAACGCAAAACCCGATGCAAAAGTGGATGCAAAAAAGGATGCATAAAGGGATGCAATAACTGATGTAAAATTGGATGCAAAAAAAGATGCAAACGTGGTTGCAAAAGTTGAAGCAAAAGTGGGTGTAAAAGTAAGCGCAAAAATGGGTGTGAATTGGGATGCGACAAAAGTGGATGCAATAGTAGATGCAAAAAAAGACATAAACATGGACGCAAAATGGGATGCAGAAAGGGATGAAAATGTGGGTGCAAAAGTGGATGAAAAAATGGATGCAAAAGTGGATGCAAAAATGGTTGAAACAAAATGAGATGCAAAACTAGAATCAAAACAGGATGTAAACTTTGATGCAAAACTTGGAGCAAAAAGGGATGCAAAAAAAGAAGCAGAAGTGGATGCAAAAGTGGGTGTAAAAAAGGATGAAAAAGTGGATGAAAACAAGGGCATAAAAATTGAGGAAAACATGGGCATAAAAGGGGGCACAACAAGAGTAGATGTACAAACTAGGTGCAAAATTAGGTGCAAAACTAGACTCAAAACCTGTCGCAAAACATGATGCAAAACTTGGCACATAACCAGGTGGAAAAACCGGTGCAAATTATGCCGCAATTTGCACCAGGTTTAGAAAAAGGATGCAAAAAATGACTAAAATAGCACAAACCCGTGAAATTGTGCCATTTTGTCCAAAAAATGAAGAAAAATACACTGAAAGATGGTCTAGACACAAAAAAGGATGCAAAAAGAGACACTAAATCCAGTTTTTGTTGTAGTGGAATCTCATCATGGCTGATTATGGAAAATTTCTATTTATTTTAGGGAAATGTGTCCAATTCCACCATTGTGACTGCTCTTGTTCTTCCATGCGTGAAAAGGTTATGCTCTTGGATTTTGGGTGGAAAAAATGTGTTAGTTTCAAAATGTAGGTTTCGATTGAGGTAATGGGTGGCATTGCGACCAGGAAGATTAGGAGGGTTTCCAATGGGAAGGACCAAAAAGGTGGCCACAACATTACTCAGGCTTAGAAGCGAGATGCCATGGAAGCTCATTAGTTCAAGCTTGGTCTCCCTCTTGATGTCATAATTAATTAGAAATTTTGGAATCTGGTCTGTGGGAGGATTTGGATGAAGGAAATTTGCAACAAGAGGATAAGGTGCAAGAATATTGGGTCATTGACCTTGGTAACAATGCGTCTAGACTTGGGATTTACAAGCGAACTATAGTCCTCTATTGGGTGATGAATAAATTGATGTGGAATGTTAGGTGGGAAAGGAAGTTGGAGGAAGGTGTCAAGGTCCTGGTGTAGAACTAGAATGAGCTCACTTGGAATCCAGGGTGATGCACTTGAATATCGATGCCATTACAAAGGAATTAGGGATCTTCATTTAGGGATTCCCTATGTCATCGGTCGGGTACTGTTTTCTTGGGTCTCCTGGATTCCTTTCATGTTTCCTCGTGCACCTTATAGGATCTGAGCTCACTTGGTCTTTGGTTTTTATCCTGTCATTTTCCTTTGTGTCTTGCATTATGTATTTTCTCTGGAGTGTAGATTTAGTTTCCTTCAGTTTTGTCCTTGCTCTCGAGATCTTTTTTTTGTTGGAATAGTCGTCCTCAACCTGATGTACTGGGGAAAATAAGGGGGGTTTTGATGGTTTATGTGTAGAAAGAGTGATAAATAGGTATGTTTCTTGTTTCTTTTTGGGATATGGTATTTTTTCGTTCCAATCTCTCTACACCCATGGTTGGTCGTATGTAATCTGTGATATGAATTGTTTCCATTATTAATATATTGTTATGCTTACTTACAAAAAACCTTCATTAATGATATTGGATTTCCTCTATAATAATATACCATATTTTATTTAGGCAATCAAAGTGCAATATAAGGCACTTATATTATTGGTGCACATAGTTAGATGAAGCACGTGGAGCTTAGTGTGATTTATCTCATACAACCAGTAAATGAGAATGATGTGTCCCTTGTATAATATAGGACTAATTATCATAATTCTGATACCTTTGGGAATCCTTTAACATAAGCATTTTTTTTATAAAATTTGAACATTATTGGGACTTCAAGAATATGATATTCTAGGGGGGGTGCGCCAATTGTTAACCTTGATTATGCTAAGATAGATAACATTAGTATTCAATTCAGTTTCACAACAATAGAATATACAAGATCACTAAAAGAAAAACAATCATAAGATAGACACAAATTTATCCTGGGAAACCCTCTAGGGGAAGAAAACCCAACAAAACTTACTCAATATAGATGATCAAAAGTAAAAATACAAAATGCCAAACAAGTGCTCCTTCTCCTTGCAGATCTCTCTCTCTCTCTCCTATATGAATTAACAAGTGAGTGTGTGTGTCCAAAAGAGGAGAACATCACTCCTATTTATACTTTATCTTCCACTTGAATTTTTCACTCACTAGGTCATCCCCAATAAACTTAGCTGGGTCTACTTACCTAGGAAGACTCAAAACAATATAATATTACTTTCTGGAGGGTTCTATCTACCCGAATTACAAGGGATGTTTTACCTCGTGACTCTATGATGACCAAATACAATAACATCCCGACGAAGGAATAAAACATCTCCAAATAAATTACAATAATAAAATACAATAGAATATTCTTCGAAGTTACAATATTTCAACACTCCCCATTAATGAGAAGGGTATTCTACTGACAACAACAACATCATTTATAGGAGAAAGGAGAGAGAGCATCATCAACAACATCAAGGTGATACATCTATAAATCATTGGAATTTTTCTTCACAACATCAACAACTAGAATAGTTACTGAAACATCTTCAATATATTCAGTATTGGAGCGTCATATTATACAGTACTAAGTCTTCATATTTGATCTTCATCTTCTACAACACTTGATCACTCGATCATCTACAACAACAATTGATCTTTTGATCAGCAACAACATCATCTGCAGCAACATAACCTGTAACACACATGATCCAATTGCGGGATGATCAATCTCTTTCACTTTAGGACATAATTCCAAGGATGACGCAATCCTAACCACATCACTGAGACAAAAGTATGAGGATCACTTTAGGACTATTGTCTAGGTATGATACAATCCCAACCACATCACGGAGACAAAATTCTACAGATCAATTTAGGACTAATGTCCAGGGATGATACAATCCTAACCACATCACGGAGACAAAAATTTGTGGATCACTTTAGGACTAATGTCCAAGGATGATACAATCCCAACCACATCATGGAGACAAAATTTTGCAGATCACTTTAGGACTAATGTTTAGGGATGATATAATCCCACTACAACATTGTCATCACTGCTCCCCCTTTCAAGGAAGGTCCTTTTGAACCACAACAATCTTGTCACAGAAGCACTCAAACTTTACTCAAGACAAAGGATTAGTCAACACATCAAAAACTTGCTCATCAGTTATCACATACTGGAGATTTATGGCTCCCTTATGTACCATATCATGTATGTAAAAAACCTGGATTTCTATGTGCTTTGACTTGTCATGGAACACTGGGTTCTCCGTCATCTTTATAAAACTCTGGTTGTCACATAGAATCGTCGTGGTATCCAACTCCAGGTCAAATAAACATGACATCAATTTTCGAAGCCATGTGGCTTCACAACTAGCAGAGCAAGATGCTATATACTTTGCTTTAGTTGTGCTGAGAGAAACACTAGACTGCTTCCTGCTAAACCATGAGATCATGGCAGATCCCAGACAATAACATCCACCTAAGTTTCTATTCATGTATGAGACACTTTCAGCCCAATCTGCATCTGTATAACCATACAATATGTAGTCAATATATCCAACATTATATAGACCAAAGTCTATCGTACCTTTCAGGTACCTCATCACATGATTTGCAGCTACCAGGTGAACACGTCTAGGATCAACTAGATACTGACTCAGGGTGTTCATAGCAAAGCATATATCTATCCTAGTATTTGTTAGATACATCAATGAACCAATAATCTATCTATACTGAGTCACATCCACTAACTCTGGTGATTCATCAGCTAACAGCTTCAGGTTGGTATCCAGGGGTGTGGCCATGGCTTTACATTCCAACATATCAAATCTTTTTAGGATTTCCATAGCATAATTTCCCTGGTTGAGAAATATTTTTTCTAGGTTCTACCATACTTCTAGACCTAGAAAATAGTGCATCAATCCAAGGTCTTTCATCTCAAATTCTTTAGTGAGCTTCTTCTTGCACTCTACAATCTATTTCTCATTTCATGTCAGAAATAAATCATCCACATACAACAATAATATGACAGGTGCATCCTCCATAACCTTAAAGTAAAGGTTAGGGTCAGATTTACTTTTGGTAAATTCCAAGCTCGTAAAAAATCTATCTATCCTTCCATACCAAGATCTATGAGATTGCTTCAATCCATACTGATCCTTCTTCAACTTCCATATGTGAGTCTGTTTGTATTCAACTTCAAATCCATGTGGTTGTTCTATGTACGCTTCTTCATCAATGCCACCATTCAGGAATGTTGTCCTCACATCCATCTGGTGTAAGCTCCACTCCATCATGGATGCAAGTGTCATGATGGTTCTAATGGAAGTGTACCTTGCTACAGGTGCAGATGTCTCTTCATAATCAATTCCCTCTTTCTAAGAGAATCCTATAGCCACAAACATTTCCTTGTATTTCTCAATACCCATCAACTGCATGCTTTATCTTGTAGATCCACTTGGAAGATACCACACTTTTTCCTTTTGGATTGGGAACTATATCCCAAACATCATTCTTCATTATTGATTTGTATTCTTCCATCATTGCTTCTACCCATTCTTTCTTCTGTATAGATTCTTCATAACTAGTAGGCTCTTGATCTACAAGATCACACATCATAGCCACATAATTGGAAAATGGATTTGGCTTCTTGCTTACTCTTGTGGAGCCTTCTAGAGCTCCATACTTCTTTTCTTCTTGTATAATTTCTCTTGCCCAAGCAAGATTTATCTTTCATGACATATTCATAGTGGGTGGTTCTTAAGGTTCTAGCATATCATGGCCTTCTGGTGTTTCATCTTTGGGGGAGGGTGCAGCTTCTACATTTTTGGGAGGTAGATATTCTTCATATACTTCTTCATGATGGCTCTTTCTAGATATCTTAAGAGCTGCTTCTTTGTAAAATGTTACATCTCTAATAATCTCCATGTGATGGAATCTTGGAATATATATTCTAAAGGCTTTGGAGACTTCACACTATCTAACAAATATTCCGTTCTTTCCAAAAGGGTCCAACTTGGTTCTCTTTTATTTTGGTATGTGAACATATACTAGGAAACCAAATATCTTTAGGTGGCTCTGTTATAGCTGATTTTACCACACCTGGTTGATCACATATTTATGGCCTTCCATGTCCCTCTGCAGACTCTTTGGACCCCCTTTTCCCATATTATACTTTGATGTTCCAAGAAAGTACCCAAAAACACTTATTTATGCCTACACGCGACTTTTAAAGCTATACTCGCGTGTATACGCTGCTTTTGAGCCAAAACCCGCATACATCGTGAAATGTACATAAAGCCAAAAAAAATTGGATTTTTCCTCATAGAGTCACGACTATCTTGACTCTTGGCCTTCCATATGCCTTGAGAACACTCAAGCTTGACCCTCCATTGCTTATTTGGAGTGCTATATATTGAGCTTCTTGGATACATTGAAGGAGGAGAAAATTGAGAGAAAGGAAACTATAGTCCATTGTTGCCTCACTTGTTATGCTTGATTATGCATCCCTTGTCCCTTTGGAGCACACAGTCCTGCTCTTCCCAAGCTTTCCTTTGCTTTGTAAGCTTGCCAATGAGAGACGGAGGATTGAAGTGGCAGAGACCTGGGTGGAGGACTTGGTTTCTCAGGTTTGAAGAAGTGTCGGCAAAGGTTGTCACTATTGTATCTTTGTTTTTATTAATAGAAATATCCAGTTCCTGTCCAATACATGTGCATAAATATGAATGTTGTATCCATGGATGTATTTATTTGCTTATACATGATTGATTATATATGTTAGAGTAGGCCTAACACTTGAGTATATAGCATGCTTGTCTTTTTTGGTGTTATTAAGAGAGAATTGTGAATGCAAGCGTACTAGAAAAGCTCAATGGGGATCTACATCAACCGTGTGGAATAAGGTAAAATTCATATCCCTTAGTGTTAGATGTATTTATTGCTCTTGCATATTGGAAAGGATTGATTTCTAGTGTCATTTAGTCTATTGTGGTACACCCCAAGCCATAGGAAGTTTCTCTCCGTAACAGAATTGGCGACTCCACTGTGGAGGTTCCTTATTTTTTCTTTGGGGATTGGATGCATAATGTGATTGAATTTCTCTATGTTCTCTGAGTTTCTTTATCGGTTCTAGAATCAAGTTTACCCTTTAGTGTCTGGTTTAAGTAATTTTGGTCTTGGCCTATCATTTTACCCTCTTTTCCTTCCTGTATGCGATTTTTTTCTTCACAGTTGTGTATACACATGGTTTTCTTCTAAATTCCCGCGTATGTACATAGGTTTTCTGTGAACAACTGTGTATGCCTCAATTTTGAGCTTTATTTGGATGATTGGAAGTTTCTGGGTGATTTTTGAATGCTGTTGAGTCTTCCTGGATGTTATTGGTGTTCGTATACTACCTCTGTTTCTGACCAGAGACCCTTTTTTATTTACTTTTGATTAGATGTTGTTCTTTTCATAATTTTCCTTTTTGTTTTGGGATTAGTGCATTCGATCTCTTTTATCTTGGTGCCTTGCTTAGCTGCTGTCTGTGATTGGTTGCAGGGTCTGAGAGTTATAGAGTCTTTTGTTTCTTTTACATCTCATTTATTTCAAAAAATACAAAAATATTTTTTTTTGCATATTTATGCATTGTTGCATTTTTGCACTTGCATGGTACTTGCATTAGGTTTGGTTACTAAATTTATAGTTATGTTTTCATTTATGAATGATTACATTATAATTTGAAGGAAAAACATGCATCTCATGTAGTGGCACACCCTGTGTTTTTCATTTAGACAAGATTGCACTTGGCATTGTTTGTTAGGTGTGCACATTTATTTCACTGCTGAGTCATAATACCATTATTTGCACGGTCATTTTCCTTTGAGTAATCACAACCATTAAAATCAACACTTAAATTAAAATGGATTACACATTTTTCTTTGTTAGGGTACATCAACAAGATTAGGATTTAGAGTCTTGGAATAGTTCATTATGAGTTAATTCTCCAAGACTACTAAATGAAACAAGTAGGTGTCTGTCCAGGTGAGAGAGTGAAATCCTTGGTATAATTAGTGTTCTCAAGAGGCTCCTCTTACACAAGAGTTAAGCATAAGACAACATACATGATTATGGTTGGGATATCCCATAGCCACTTTCTGTGAGCACCAAAGATATTTCCAGGATCGTATTCATATCGGGGGGATTTTGAGGTACCGGTTGGTGCATTCGAGCTTCGGTATTTTATAACCTTCCCGTACGATTGATCTCGACTGCGAGTGTCCTCCTGAGCATTTGTTATATTGGGGTGACATTAGTTTTCTTACCTAGGTATCATATGGGGTACTTGTAGAGGTTATTCTATGAGTGTCCTGGCCAAGTAGGGGTTATACAACATAGTCACTTTACGTGTTGAACCTAAGGGACACTATAATTGGCTACACACCTCCACTTGTGTTGTATGGGAGTCTCAAGCCTCTCCTAGGAGAGACATACCTGCTGCATTCGGGAGATCACATATCCTCCCCTTGGTTTGGTTATATTTTGGTTGTAGATTTTTTTAGGAGTGTTCTCTTTGTGTGCTATATTTCTTTAGGTTACGTAATTAGGTTGAGACTTTTTCTTTTTGTTGAGTCATAGTGAATCCAGGAACGACACTCCACCATTCTCGTCGTTTAGCAAGTCTTCTGTCTTCTATGTCTCCTCCTCCTTTGCGAGAGAGAACCAAACAATCCGACCAGACCGATACTCACTTTGATTCACACACAAATTTCACCATGAGTCATTCATCTGAGACCCCATAGAATCCCCCTTCTCCACCCCTGGGGAGGAGGCTATACCTGAAAGTTTGTATGGGACTCCAGAATAACTCGATCACTTTGAGGTTGGGTCAGCACATAATTTATTATCATGGTTTCCATACTATATAAACTCAGACTGCCAATATTTTTCACATATTCCAAGCGGTGAGACTCATCAGACACCCTCTATCACTGGCTTTAGATATGGCATGCCAGACCTTCCTAAGATGCGACTGGTACCCCATGTCGGATCTGGTGTTAACCTTAGTGCTACACCCGAGGGCACTGCCATTCATTTCCATGTGGATAGGTTTGGTAGTAGTCATATTGCACCTTCTAATCCTGCAGTGGGAGGATCCTCACACATGCAACCTATACCTAGTACTAGTATTCTCGTTCATGGAAGTAACGCTAGACATGTGAATATTTGGAACACAAGTTATATCCCATCCCATATTACGTTGTCTTCGGCACCTATTCCTTCAAATGCATTTTTAACAACACATCCTCCCCCTAACTTGCATGGTCCTTTGGGTTGGATTTCTACCGTTAGCCATGTTTGCTCACACCATAGCGTCACAAGGTTATGTGTCTCCTTATGTGTCAGCAATATATGTACCACCTTATGTACCACCTTATACACCACCTTATGGGTTCGGGACTCAACCTGCTTATCATTCTTATAACTATGGTTTCGTAGCACCCCAGTCTCATGGTAACCCGAACTACAATGTTCCCATCCACCCTTTTATGGGTCAAACAAGAGGAGGCTACTATCCCACTTACCAAGGTCATGGTGTTTACAACAATTAGACCTATGTGAAGTAGTATTATCAGGGAGCGTGGAACTAAATGCCATAGCCTAGGCTCACTTTCCTAGCGATGTTAAATTTGCATGACTTATCGAGATTGACTAATGATCTAGTGTCTCATGATCCAACATGGTCGGTTGTCCCTCCCAAGCTTCCTTCGTACATTCCAAAATTCGAAGGTAAGAATGGTGAGGACCCTAGTGAGCACGTTACAACTTTCCACCTATGCTGCTCTTCGAATTCATTGAATCATGATTCTGCTTGTTTAATACTATTTCAATGCACCCTCATGGGCCCTGCGGTGAATTGGTATATAGAGTTGCGCGGGGGCACATTTTTGACCTTTAATGACTTGGCCATGACCTTCCTAAATCAATTTCAGCTACCCATGTGTTACAATGTCGGTACTAAACTCTTGTCGAAATTTCAGCAGGATAAAGCCACCCATACATCTGATCACATTTAAGAGTGGCGCAGTCGACGAAAGCAATTGATTAAGGCTCACATTCCACCAAAGTTTCTTTTGGAGTGGTTCCTCAAATTGTTATTTCCCTATATAGCGAAGGATGTCTCTGCATCCGGAGTGCAGAATGAGGAATAGGCTATCTTTTGAGATCAGCAATTATACTTGATTTATTCTCAGTCCAAGCTTTTGTATTAGATTATTCTTAATGCACTACGATCCAATTTTGATCCAACGTTCAAACCTGGGCCACATGCCGATGGCATTGTTGAATCTGCAAGTGCTAAACTTGCAAACTCAGTTACAAACCAAATGAATAAGTTGTCTATTAACCAGCCTTCATTGGGACAAGCTGCGACTTCATCTCATCCCACTTAAATGATGAATGTACTTTCTATGCAATCGTCGAACCAAAAGGGTGACCAGCAACCCAGATGGAATAAGAAGAAAGGTAGAAACAACAGAAAGGGTGGGAATAGGAATGGAAATGCTAATGATGACAAGAATGATAGTAATGCTAGCGGGGAAAAGAAGGTTAAACGTAAGGTCAAGTTCCCTTGCAATCTTTGCGGGGAAAATCACCTCACTCACTTGTTCCCTTGTATGGAAGATGCCTCAAAGTTCATCGCACAGAGCCCAGTTGTGATGATGGATCCTTTACCACAAAACTAGAATATGAACTCCAGGACCGTGCACCCAGAAGTGCTTCTGGTGGAATTCAAAACCCTCCTAACACCCTAAGTGGCCATGGTTGCATCAACATGATTTCTGGCGAAAATGTTTTGACACGTGCTAAGGATTATGGTACGTCGCAACCTGACCTAGGAAAAGAACCTTCTCCACTCGAGAGATCTTTGCGTATTGATAAACCTAGTGACAATCCTAAAGCTCCACCTCGCATTCCTAAGGGATTTTTAAAGTGTTCAAGGCACAATCCTAATTCCAGAGCTGCCAGAACTATTCTGTTGTCGAGGATTTGGGCCAAACTCCTTGTGCGATGTCTGCTTTAGAAGTTCTTCAGACTTGCCTTTCGCAAAGAAAAGCCTTATTTTCTGCTCTTGGGGTTATTGATGGGAGTTCTTCCACAATGATTAAATTTGAAACTCATGGAGTCCAACCTCGCTTTCCTTACTATGTGTCTCTTTTAGTGCATGTAGAGTGTATGAACAACACCATCAAGCACACAATGATTGATGAAGGCATTGCGTCTTCCTTGATTATTTAGCTTTCTGGAAGGGCTTGGGTTCTCCGACATTGTCAAAATATGGAACCATGTTGACTTCGTTTGATGGAAGATATTTTCGGCCACATGGTATACTTCCTTCCCTTGAGGTCCAATTGGGGGGAAGATCGTAGTGATCGAGGTTAAGGTGGTTGATGCGCCCATAGACTATAATATTTTACTGGGACGTAACTAGAGTTATAACATGCAAGAAGTTGCATTGTCTCTCTTCCGATTAGTTTGTTTTCCTTTGGATGGGAGTTGTTACGATCGATCATAAATATTTTGATAATTCCAGTACGAAAGCATCGTCAAGAGCTACTATCCTGATCATTGATCATTCTCATCTAACAATTGAGAATGTTGGGGTGGGCATGTATCCTTCATTGATGGGAACTTTTAATTGTCCTACACCCATTCTTATGATAGCTTATAGTCTTGGTAGAACTTCATAATTTTTGAGTTCGGTTCCTTTTCGTACTTCATATTTGGAGGATCCTTGGACTCTCCCTTCTCCAAGTGCTTCGGGTGAAGACTCTCGACCTGCCGAGATGGACATGTTGTTATCTATGGCTTTGGTGGATTATCAAGCTAATATTGCTTCTTTTGTAGATCCTAGTCCTTCCTCTATGCAGACGAAGGAGGAGGACCCTTATGCACTGCCTGCTTGGGTGGTTGCATCATCTCACTCGCATGACTACTTCGATGACATTTTTCCAATGGATGAAGCTATTATCAAAGCTATGTTTGGCTTAGAAAAACCTTGGGGAGAGTTGCATCATAGATATTATTTTCTTCCTAAGCTTGATCGCATAGGGTGTGATGACTATAGGGTGATTCTGAGCAAGAAAGTTGGTAGGCCCATGGTCCCATTAGGATCTCCTAGTAAGTATGTCGAAGGGAACATGACCAACTTGTCACCTACTATACCTATCAACATTTCTCTAATTCCTGGCAAGATTGAGAATGTGTACATTGGGATGGATTGTTCCCGCAATGAGATTGAAACATACACCAATCTATTTAAAGAATTTCGAGATGTTTTTGCTTGGTCGTATGAGGAGATGTTGGGAATTGACCCTCTCCTTGTCGAACATGAAATTAAAACCTATCTGGATGCTAAACCTATTCGACAACATTTTCATGTGATGATTCCTAATAAAGCACCCGCTATTAAGGCAGAGATAGAGAAGTTGCTGAAGGTTGGATTCATCTATCCTATTCCCTTGACTAAATGGGTGTCAAATCCTGTTTTGGTTGAAAATAAACAAGGAATGATCCATGTATGCACTGATTTCAGAGACTTGAACCGAGCCTATCCTAAGGATAAATTCCCCACACCATTTAATGATCATATTTTGGATGAGTGTGTGAGCAACAAGGTTTTCTCGTTTATGGATGGATTTTCAGGATATAATTAGATCCAAATTAAACTCGAGGATCACCATAAAATGACTTTCATTTGTCCTTGGGATATGTTTGAATATTGACAAATTCCCTTCGGCCTTAAAAATGTCAGAACTACTTTTCAATGGGTTATGAACTTCACGTTTCATGACCTTAAAGAATAATTGAAGTTTGTCTTGATGACTTAGCTGCTCACTCTCGTTTGAGGGTGCATCATCCTGATTATCTTCACTTGGTTTTCAAAAGATTTCATCGTTATCAAATTCGGTTAAATCCTCATAAGTGCGTATTTTGTGTGATGGTAGGTCGCTTACTATGTTTCATCGTTTCCAAGGAGGGAATTAGAGTCAACCCTTCAAAAGGTTGAGGCAATACTTCAATTGTCTCCCCCACGTAATATTAGACA
This sequence comes from Pseudotsuga menziesii, assembly GCA_001517045.1. Classification (NCBI taxonomy): domain Eukaryota; kingdom Viridiplantae; phylum Streptophyta; class Pinopsida; order Pinales; family Pinaceae; genus Pseudotsuga; species Pseudotsuga menziesii. The sequence goes on along the minus strand of LPNX010929635.1, from coordinate 19,866 downwards.
TCTTCAGAGTTTGCAAGGGATGGCGAACTTCTTATGAAGATTCATGGTCAACTTTGTCAATTTGACTAAGGGTATCATGATTTTATTGAATAAAGACACACCATTTATCTAGGATGAGTGAGCCCAAGATTCTTTTGACGCTTTAAAGAAATCCTTGGCATTGGTCCCTATGCTTAGTCCACCTGACTATAGCCGTGACTTTTTGATATATGTGGTTGCATCTCAAGAGACAGTTGGTATGGTCTTGGTTCAAGAGGATGAGGAGCTCCAAGAGCATGTAATCTATCATCTTAGCTAAAACCTTATTGATACATAGCTTCGTTACACTTACGTAGAAAAGCTAGCACTAGCTACTGTCCATGCAGTCCAACAATTGAGGCATTATATCCTTCTTCGCCAAACTTTGGTTGTGGCTCACATTAATCCATTTCAATTCATCCTCACCAAAAGGATGATAGGGGGAAGTACAATAAATGGATGTTGATATTGCAAGAATTCGATCTCGAGTTTGTTTCGGCAAAATCAAAGAAGTCGTTAATTTTTGCTGAGCTCATATCTGATTTTCCTAGTTTGGATGAAGGAGAGGTTCATGAGGGCTCTTTCGTTGATGGGCACATTTTTCTCATTTCGATTACGGACCCATGGTATGGGGACATTATTGTTTATTTTCAAAATTTGAAGGTTCCTTCTCACCTCTCATGAGATGAGCATCGAAGGTTACATCATGCAGTGAAGAATTACCTCATTGTTGATGACACTTTGTATCGTCATGGGGTTGATTCCATTTTGTGTCAGTCCTTAACCCATGAGGAGGCTGACTCTATGTTGAATGATTTCCATGGAGGGGTGTGTGGTGGTCATTTATCTGGGCTTTCTACATCTCAAAATATTTTGAGAGCAATATATTTTTGGCTACCCATCTTCAAGGATTGTGTTAATGTAGTCAAAAATTTCCACTCTTTCCAGGTGTTTGCATGGAACATGCACTCGCATCCATCGCCTTTAGATCTGATTATCACTGCAACCCCTTCACTAAGTGGGGGTTGATTTTATGGATTGCAACCCAGCTTCGGGTGGGGGGCATCATCACATCATAGTGGTTGTTGATTATTTCACGAAATGGGAAGAGGCTATCCCCACAATCAAAGTTGATGGTGAGACAGCCGTGCATTTTGTATTCAATCAGATTATAACCTAGTTTGGTATCTAGAAGGAGCTTGTCACTGACCATGGAAGTATTTGAAGTTAGGGTATAAGCAATAGGATTCCTCTTCTTACTATCCTCAAGTGAATGGACAAGTTGAAGCGGTGAACAAGTCACTTAATTATATTCTCCAACGAACCATCACACAAAGAAATACCAATTGGTATATCTTGTTATATCCTTCTTTGTGGTCATATTGAACCGTGGTTAATACTGCCACCGATTTTTCCCCATATCAGTTGGTGCATGGGATGGAGTCGATTTTACCTATTGAATGTGAAATCCCTTCTTTGAAGCTAGCTATGGAGCTTTTACCAGATACTTCTGCATTAGAGGAATGTCTGGTCCACTTAGAGCAACTTGATGAGCAGCTTCAGGATGATTTAGTGGCTCTTGAGGTTAATAAGAGTCGCATTAAATCCCAATACGATAAGTTTTTCCATCCCCAGAAGTTTAGTGAAGGTGACTTGGTCCTCTTATGGGACCAAGCTAGCGATCCGTTAGGGGTGGGAAAGTTCAAACCTATGTGGATTGGGCCTTACGTGGTTAAAAGAGTATTAGAGAAAGGTGCTTATGAGCTGGTAGATTATTAAGGGAAAACCTTGGCGGAGCCTAGAAATGGGCTCTATCTCAAAAAATACTATGCGTAATTCTTAGTCAGGGTTGATACTTTGTATATTATTGTACATTTGCATAGTTTAGTTTTGGTTCCCTTGTGGTGATCGAGTTGGTTGACTTGCTTCTGTTTTTTTTGGAAGATGTCGACAGAGTCTTCGCTATATGTAGGATTCCTTGACAGTGCTAACCACCACAGTCAAAACTAAGCTTCGGCTGCTTGGGTGATTTATACTCCTATGGGTCAGGTCTTGTCTTCGGGAGGCATAAGTCGGCCTTCATCAAACAATATTGTTGAATATAGTGTCATGATTGAGTTATTACGCGATGCCATATCACATTGTATTCGGTCTCTTGAGGTATGTCTTGACTCGCAGTTAGTGGTATTACAGTTAAATAGTGTGTATCGTGTTAGAGATTCGACTCTATTGCGGAGATTCTTGAGAGTAAGGTTGTTAGAACGAAAATTTGAGAACATTACATACATTCACATTCCAAGAAATTGTAATCAAGTTACTGATTCATATGTAAATTACGTACTAGATTGGAATTTGTTACGCAGATATTAAAGCATGCACAACACATTTACACATGTAAATATAAATAACTGATTATCATATGTTTTTTTCATTAAAATAGAGTCCAAAACGTGGTGTCATAATACAAAAATGGGGCTTTTGAACCACCAAAATATACTACATGGTCAATATAACAAAAAGTACATATAGGACTTTAATCCTGTGGATGTTTTTGATCGTGATAACACACGACAACTCTAGCTGGCCATTGGAATAAGCGAACCTATGCACATGGTACTCCCACCACCTGTCGCTGCATAGCCTTAGGAAAGTCCTCAACTTGTGCCATGGGCACTCTATGTGTTAGCTGAATGAAGTTCATATGGATGTTTTGGAGCATATGCTCCACATCCACACATATGATGTCATCACCCCTCCCCCTTCGACGATGCAGAGGGAAACCATCCGGCCGTCTTGTTCCAACATCTACGTGTATATGACCAAGCATCAATATATGTCATCACAAAAAAACATGTCTTTTTTATTTCATTATATCAAAAAACACAAAAAATTTAATAATTCAAAAACAAGATTGAGTCAGGATTGTAACCTATGTCTCTGTATGCAGATCCTGGTGGAATGGGCATATCAGGGTCGACACAGAAGTCTATCCCTTCATAGGGGTAGTCATCTATGGCTATGATTTTCCTGTGCCACCAGAGGAATAAATCTGTTGGGTAGGGGTTGGCCACTCATCCCCCTCCTAGTATTTGCATCACATTTTCCCAGCGCAGCTGAGCTGGATCCTGAGCACTATGAGGAGTGATCTCCACTCTTGGGCTTAGCCTCGGTACATGCTCAAAGAAAAAGGTACTCAATATGCTTGTGAAGCCAAATTTTCCTATCCTTACCATCTTGCAATTTGTCAGCCGATGTTTCATGTTGCCCAGCAGTGACGTACTCCAATCATAAATGGTAGGCCTCATGCATTCCACTGCATAGAACATCAATGGTCTAGATGTCTAGTGGAGGGATTCCAATCCTGCAATCCTTCCAAGTACCAATAATATGGCATTCAACCCTAGGTTTTGGATCGCATTTGTTGGGATATGGCTCCCAACCTTTTCTGTATCAGGGAGGCAATAAACTGCAATGTATTCCTCTATCGTGAGGCCGCCTCTTAACCCACAAGCTCGCAGGTTGACCAACTCCCCTCTGTAGGAGAGTCCTGTAATGAAGTATATATCCTCAACCTCTAGGCTAAGGGGCATCCCATCCAGCTAGAATGTCTCTGTATCAGGATCCCAATAGTCTACCAGCATTTGGAGTAGTCTTGGTTTTGCTCTCAAGCTACCAAGATGCCACAATTTATACAAACCACAATCCCTCAAATCTTGTTGGGCCATTAAATCGCCTTGCACAACCCTATCAATGTCTTCATGCTCACGTTCATGCCACTCAATAACAATCCTGCACAAGAAATTTAGAGTTTCGTCAGTCTATGCCCTTAAAACTGTTAAACGCGGCTGTTTTGCAAACAACTCCGTACATACGCAGGAATCGAAGGATTTTTCGTGTATGTCAAGCCCTATACGCGAAAATTAGATGATTTTCTGCGTGGGCTGAAATTGCCTTTTTTGGGATGGCATAAAATAAAAAATTAACCATGAAAAACTAAAATAAAAGCATTGAAATGAATGAGAATGGCATGAGAATTTACCTAATCCAAGCAGTTTGTGATTTTGTGGATCATGGCTCCCGGCATCAACTTCTTAAGTTTTTGGTTCAAAAACACTATGTGGGGTGAAATTCCAAATGGTATGAAAAAATATTTCTTTCACTACTTTATAGAAAAAAAATTGAAAATTTTACCCCCTTCTATATAGTTTGGATCGTTATTAAATATTTTTGGACTGTTTGGCCTAATGTTTGATGTACGGACCTAATTTGAGTGATTTTTTACCGATACTTTGACCCATTCGTGCCTATCACAGGTATAATGTTGAACTGGCATATAGGTTAGGATTTCACATCCGCTTGCATTTATTCATTTTCTTATGACCATTTCATATTGACCTTAGGTACGAACCCACTTCATAATGTCGTGAAACCTTTATACTGCTATTTAGAAGTGACATTATGTTAGTGGTAGAGCTTTCCTATACATGGGCGCCCTATTTAGTTCTTGTTTTGCATTTGGTTCCCATGCTGAGATTTCTCCTTTAGGTTTGGGGAGTCCCTTATAGTCTCACCATGTCCTTGAGAAAGAGATTCATACTCCTCCTGAACTTTACACTGGCCATTCCCCACAGGGACTCCCTTATATATCAAGTTGTGATTGCATTTCATGATTTTTGCTTGACTTATTGAGCTTTGCGCCAGCTCCCTACTTCCGAGTTATAAGCCATGTATCCTGAGCTTGTCTCAATCCTAGCCAAGCAAAGCCTTTTACATATCCTTTACAACTTGATCACCCTTTACCGAGAGGAGACCTTCCCCCGAGTGTCCTTATCTTGCACATGCTTCCTTGCATTGAGCATAGGTATGTTCCACTGCTTGGAACTAGTTTGTTTCCCGCAACATTTGTCTCCTCCTAGTTGTACACTATAAAGCACTATTATTCTTTTTCAATATTTTCAACATCTGAAAAAGTCCAAAAAAATTAAAAAACATAAAAATCCGAACGAGAAATGATATTATCTTTGGAAGCTGTTGAGTCATGTCGCCTTCGAATAGAGCACTGTATATCACATCCATTGGTTGGGTTGTTAGTTTGATTTTAGGAGTTGTACTCGTTACTCTGAGTTTTTCTCCACCGACAGGTTATGCTTCCAGTCCCCATGGAGCTTTTGTTGATGCCTCATGTGTCGCAGAGATGTCCCAATTTGCATATCGATTCTATGTTTCCTACCTTCATTCATCATTCACCTTATTCTCTTATTCGAATGATGTTGAAGCGTAAGTCAGTTATTCCTCAGTTATCTTGACTTTGCATGTCGGTCATTATCGGTACAGTTACTGATTCATGCACATCTTGTTCATTTGAGTTCTTCCACATTATCCAGCATTGTTGAGTACCTCGTGTTGGTTGATTGGGGATTCCTTAATGCCCTCCTTCCAATGGATTCCATTCCATCGATTCCATATCATTTATTCTGGAATAGGAGTCTACAGTCCATTTGAGTTCCTTGAGACTTACAGTCATCAATGGTAGGTTCTCTCCCCATCAATATTTTTGGGAATACATCAATGTCCCCTGATCGATGGATTCTTTCAAGTGTTCGACTTCAACACATCTATTCACACTTGTTATATTGCACTTTGTACCTTGATTCCCATTATCATTATCGGTGGGATATCTCATGTCTTTTAACGGTATACATCAATGACCGGTAATCAAATGGTGGAATACTATGTTCAACCTTGACACATCTATTCACATAGTAGGACATGTACTCGTAGCAATTTGCATAGAAGACCTCCTATATTGGTGTCATTCCACATATGCTACCTCCTTGATCATGCCAGTATTCATGAGATGTCAGTTCTCGTGACCAAATTCCAGTGTATATCTGATATCTTCATCCATTATGGAGATCTTGATTCATTGTATATTGTACATGGCAATGACCAAACATGACATTTGTATATCATGACTATTCATGGCCATTGTACTCTTATGTATCTGGGACTGCTATATGTATATTTACAGTCATATACAAATATTGATCATTGTATTGTACCGGTGAGTGGTTGCTTCCACCTGGGTCTTCATTACTCCACTTCTAGGATGGATATAATGTATTTATTCCATCATGTTACCCCTTTGACCTCACACATTAGGGGGTATTTGTTATAGTTTATTTTACCACACGTGGTTGATCACATATTTATGGCCTTCCATGTCCCTCTGCACAACTGTTTATTCCTATACACGACTTTTAAAGCTATACTCAGGTGTATACGCTGCTTTTGAGCCAAAACCCTTGTACATCAGGAAATGTGCATAAAGCCAAAAAAAAATAGATTTTTCCTCATATAGTCCTGAATATCTTGACTCTTTGCCTTCCATATTCCTTGAGAACGCTCGGGCTCAACCCTCCATTGCCTATTTGGAGTGTTATGTATTGATCCTCTTGGATACATTGAAGGAGGAGAAAATTGAGAGCAAGGAAACTAAAGTCCATTTTTGCCTCACTTGTTATGCTTGAATCTGCATCCCTTTTTCCCTTTGGAGCACACAGTGTTGCTCTTCCAAAGCTTTCCTTTTCTTTATAAGCTTTCCATTGAGAGATGGAGGATTGAAGTGGTGGAGGCCCAGGTGGAGGACTCGGTTTCTCAGGTTCAAAGAAGTGCCGGCAGAGGTTGTCACTATTGTATCTCTGTTTTTATTAATAGAAATATCCATTTCATGTCCAATACATGTGCATAAATATGAATGTTGTATCCATGGATGTATTTATTTGCTTATACATGATTGATTATATATTCTAGAGTAGGCCTAACACTTGAATATATAGCATTCTTGTCTTATTTGTTTTTGTTGAGAGCGAATTGTGAATGCAAGCATGTTGGAAAAGCTCAACGGAGATCTACATCAATCGTTCGGAATACAGTACGATTCATATCCCTTAGTTTTATATGTCTTTATTTCTCTTGAATATTGGAAAGGATTGATTTTTGGTGTCATTACGGCATGTTGTGGTACACCCCAATCCATAGGAAGTTTCTCTCTGTAACAGGCTCACTTCAAGATTCTTTCCCGTGAACATTTCTTCTGGAGTCTTGAATCCAAGGGCACGATGGGATAATCTATTTTGTACATAAATTGTCATCCTTTTTGCTTCATCCCATATATACATTGGAAGATCTTGATCATGTATCATTTTCTTCACTGCTTCCATAATGGTCCTATTCTTTCTTTCCGCAACACCATTCTATTGAGGATTGTAGGGAGTAGTTAGTTCCCTCTTGATTCCATCTTCTTTACAAAAGGATTAAAAATATTTTGAATTATATTCTCCTCCATTGTATGTTCTGCGTGTCTAGATTCTTCTTTCTAAATGATTCTTTATCAAGTCACTTAAATTCCTTGAATTTTCCAAATACTTCATCCTTTGCTTTCAAGAAGTATATCCATGTCTTTCTTGAATAGTCATCAATAAATGTAACATAATATTCATAACCATTGAAAGATGTGGAGGGAATTAGACCACATACATCTGAATGGATTAATTCCAACGTACCTTTAGTCTTTGTCTCACTCTTCGGAAATGGATTCTTGATATTATTTCCTTTTGCAAATTTCTTCATGATCGATCTTCAAATCTGGTAAACCCGTCACTACTTTTCTCACATGGGTAGTGCTTTGTATTTTATGTGAGAAAGCCCGCTATGCCATAATTCACTTGTGCGAGTGGTCTCATGAACAAGGGTTGTTTCTGAATGTCCCTTGAGTTTATATAATCCTCCTTCTTCTTCACCAATGACAACTACATCTTCAAATGATTTTCCTTTGGGACACATAAGTACTTGTCCATCTATGAATTCAACCCTATATCCTTTCATATCTAATGCTGAGATAGAAAGTAATTTCTTCTTCAAATCTGGTACATATAAGACTTCCTTCATCTTCATGGGGGTTCCAGAATCAAGCTTGTAGTTTGCTTCACCAATTCCTTTGATAGGGTATTGATAGTCATCACCTAATTATACATTTTGAGGGAAATTCTTCTTTTCAAGTTTTGACAGATTTTTCTTTTGTCCCATCATGTGATTTCAAGCACCACTATCAATAAGCCATGTATCTTCTCCGGGTGTCACATACCATAGAGTGTAGAGAAGAATACATACACTTATGTATCTTCTTCTTTGCTTGTTTTCTTCGAGGTAATTATTCCTCTTCTTCTTCATCTAGGTGTCCATGATGTCTTTTGTTGTTGTTCCTCTTCTTGTATTCTTATTTCTTCAATGGAAAATTTCTAGCAATGTGTCCTAGCTTGTCACAATTGAAACATTGAAAGTTGGAGTAGTTTCTTATTGGATTGTTTCCTCTTTTCCTTTGGAACTTCTTGGGAGGTTGAGACTCCTTATGGATTTCCTTCTTGAAGTTAGATTGACTTCTTACTCTCTTGGTATGGGTGTATAGGGCTTGATCATCTTCTTTAAGTATAGATTCTCTATTGGCTACTCTAGCCTCCTCTTGGATGAAATCTTCCCATACAATGTTGAATTTCATGCCTTCCTTTCTGGCACACATAGTCTGGATGAATGAATCCCGAGGTCTAGTGAGACCATTGGAGCAGTCATAAATATCTCATATTCATCAAGGGAGTCTCCAATGGCTTCTAGTTTCTCCTTGAATTGGGAGACCCTTGTGAAGTAGTCTTGGATGGATTCTCCTTGGCACATTTTGGTACTCTTCAATTGAGTTCTCAAATTCATCTTTCTATTGATGTTCCTTCCTTCATACATTCTGGATATGGCATCATACATCTCCTTCAGATTCTTCTTGGATGACACTTGAGGAATCAAGTGATCTTTAATAGAATCAATAATGATCCCCATTTACCTAATCAAGTCCTTATTGTGCTTCTCCTTAGCTTCATCCTCTTCAGGTTCGGCAACTTCTTCCTTGATGTATTTGGAAAGATCATTCTCTCTAATAATGAGGCCAATCCTATATTTCCATGCTCGAAAATTCTCTATGATTTCTAGCTTATCTTCAAGCTTAGTGCTTGGGACCATCTTATCCAGGAGGTCACCAAAAAATGAAATTTCTCAAAATGAAAAACTGACCTTACCAGGAGATGTGCTTGACTGAGGAGAATTGAATGGTACACTTGGTTTTTGGAGATTCCAAATTTTCACCTCTCAAAATTGACTTGCAAAATTCTAATTGCAGTTTCTGTAGTTTTCTAGTTTTCTGGTTTTCTACAGTTTTTTGGTCCAAAGTCAAACTAGGATTTGAATTTCCTGGAGATCTACCCACTCAAAAATTTCAATATAGGGCTGAAAATATGCACCCTAGGGAGGTGCAACTTTCTATGTAACCAGATTCCAAAATTCCAACTTTGACAAAAACCTTAATTTCTTGTCAGGGGGAGAAGAGAGAGAGTTTCACCTTGTGAAAGTTGTCCTATTTAGGCTAGCTCTGATACCATGTTAAGATTAAATAAGCTAAGATATATAACATTAGTATTCAATTCAATTTCACAACAAAAGAATATACATGATCACTGAAAGAAAAATGATCACAAGATAGACATAGATTTATCATGGGAAACCCTCTAGGGGAAGAAAACCCAACAGAACTTCCTCAATATAGATAATCAAAAGTACAAAGGAAAAACCCCAAACAAGTGCTTCTTCTCCTTGCAAATATATATATATCTCTCTCTCCTATGTGAATTACACAAGTGAGTGTGTGTCCAAATGAGAAGCACATCACTCCTATTTATACTTTATCTACCACTTGACTTTTTCACTAACTAGGTTGGCCCCAACAAACTTAACTGGGTTGACTTACCTAGGAAGACTCAGAACAATATAATTTTACTTTCTGGAGTGTTCTATAGACCCGACTTACAAGCGAGATTTTACCTCATGAATCTATGATGACCAAAAACAATAACATCCCGATGGAGGTATAAAACATCTCCAAATAAGTTACAATAATAAAATACAATAGAATATTCTTCGAAGTTACAATATTTCAACACTAATGTCACCTCCTAATTTCTCCAAGTTTTGTTTAGGAGGGGATATTGGAATGTGTAAAAGCAACTTAAGCCAAATTATTTAGCACATGGTGTGGTTAGTATATTGATGGATGGTTGTTTTGAATTTGGTGAATTGCTAGGAAGATAACCAAAGTGGCTAGAGCAATGTAACTTGCACGTAGGTTGTTTCCAACAATATAGAGATAACTAGACACAAAAATGGTAGGCCTAATCTACCATTTGAGACCACCTTGAGTGATGACATTTGACAAGATCAACCTAATTTTGGGGAAACTAGTTATATTATCAACTATAAATAAATGAGCTCATGCAGTGAACAATAAGAATGAATTGAATTGAATTGTGAAGCATACATGTTGTATGATTTCTACTTTAATGGTGTAATGGTTTCTATTGACACAGTTGACTCCTATCCTGTATCTAATTCACCTATGTTTCTTACACTACCTTGCTTCAATCAAGGACTTCATTCTCTCTCATGTCAAACAATTCAATTTGTGGCAATTGGAGAGTGGTATTCATGCCATAATGAATTTCTTTGGAGCAGGTGATTCTATTTCCAACTAGTAAAATTTCAAGCCTCTACTTCCAAGGTAACTTGCTAACAAAAGTGTCATGTACTTAACTGAACGTTGAAACAATTATGCAAGAAATATAAACTACAGAAAATTAAATACAAAAGATAATGATATAGAGCGTACAAAATATAACTTGTGTATTAATAATCCAAGAAAGAAAGAGCAATTTTCACGGGACTCTTCAAGAGGACAACCTCCTTTGGGAAAAGCTCAAATACAATAATAATACTTGACAAAACATTGCATAGCCTACAAGCTTTATAAATAGTACCGACCACTCAAAGAATCTTATTTAATAAATATGCCCCTTCTATATATCTACCAACTACATAATGGCATGCAAATGATGGATAGTTCCCCATAGGAATTTCATCTTGATTTGAAATTGGCATGACTAAATGTTAATAGGTTTTGAAAATTCATGTGGATTTCCCCCATCATGTGGTTAGCGTGACCATGGTATTCCCTTGATTCCAAGTATTCAACCACCTAATTTGTACCCACATAAGTCACATGTTTTCCAAATAATAATTAAATTGAAAATATTATTTAGGAACTATCAGAGTTCGATATCATTCAACCGAGTGCAAGCCCTTAGTCCTCACTTATGGTCATGGTATTAAAAAAAAGGGTAATTTGCATAAGTTTGCATTCATTCTCTAAATAAGTTTACCATAAAAGACAAATTACCTATCCCCATTATTGATGATATCTTAGATTAAATCCATGGTGCCAAGTTCTTCATTGAATTTGATTTTCATTCAAGACACCACTGGATATGGATGAAGGAGGTGGACATCCCTAAGACAACCTTTCATATGCATGAAAATTATGAATTTTTAGTGATTCCCTTTTCACTTTACAATGCTCCATCCACCTTTTAGAGCCTCTTGAACAAGTTTTTTAATCCCTTATATGCAATTTATTTATTATATTGTTTGAGTATAGCCTAATCTATAGACAAATATAGGAAGAACATAAGGCTCATTTTGATAAAACCATCCAACTCCTATGACACCACCAATTATTACTAATTTTTCCAAATGTGTTTTCGGTGATTTAAAGGTTGAATAATTGGTTCATATTGTTAGTCAAGATGGGGTGTGAGGACTTACCGGCTATTATAGGAAATTTGCCTAGAATTATGGGCAAATTGTTGTGCCCTTAATCGCCTTTCTTAAAAAATGCATTTGTTTGGAATGAGGATTTTGAGAAATAGCTTTTAGCCTTGAGGAAATCATGTGTACTATGCAAGTCCTAGTTGTGCCTAATTTCACTAAATCATTTGTTTCTCTTCGATTGTGATGCTTTGAGTTGAGGCTTTGGAGGCGTACTAATGCAAGATGGGTGCCCCTTGTATTTCATTAGTAGATAATTGTGTGACAAAATTTTAGGTAAGTCTAACTATGAGAAATAGATGATGTCCATCCTCCATGTCATTGATAGTTGATGACCATATCTCATTGGGAGGAATTTCTAGATAAAGATAGTTCATCATAGCTTAAATTATTTTCTGGATAAGATGTTGTCATCATCAAATTAATGCAAGTGGGTCACTAAGAATCTTTGATATGATTAGGAGATCATATATGATAAAGGAAAAGACAATGTGGTGGAAGACGCCTTCTCTCAAAAATATAAAGAGGAAATTTCTCTACTAGCTTTATCCTTACCCATGCCCAATTGGTTTGATGAATCCCACCAAGATTGGAGGACCAATAAATTTATGGTTCAACCCATCCATTACAATGTAAAGGACCCCAATCCACCTAAAGGGATACACTTAGTAGTAAAATCAATTCAAGTATAAAGGGAACATTTTTTTGGTACAAAATTCAATGCCAAAACCTATTGCATTCATCTCCTACCATGGATCACTTTGGATTTCACAAAACCTGTGAACACATTAAGCGTTGTTTCTTTTAATAAAGCATGGAATTATGCATCCACAATTTTGTAGCCTCATTTGGTTCCTCTCAATGAAACAAAGGGGAGACAATGAAGACTCTCAGGGCATTACAACCACTAATATTACCAACCACTATCTATACTTACATTTCCATGGATTTTATAATGTGTCTTCCAATAGTAAGAAACAATTCAATCATCATGGTGGTAGTTGACTTTATTTCCAAAAATGCTCACTTTTGTGTTCTACCATACCTATTTACACCTTCCACGGTTGCTCAAGTTTTCATGGATCATATTATTAAGTTACATGATATGTATGCTTCTATTGTGTTGGACTATGAACCCACATTAACCAATTAATTTTGGCATGAATTGTTTAAACTATAGGGAACCTAGTTGAACGTGAACATAACTTATCATCCTTAAATTGACATTAAAAAAATAAGTGGTCAACAAGTGCTTGGAAACATATTTGAGATGTTTTGCTTCAAATGGGAAAAACTAATGGACTCAATGGCTACCCCTTGTAGAATGGTGGTGCAATACCACTTATCATGATGCAACCAAAATGACATCATATGAAGTTGTGTATGGCTAAAAACCCCCTTCATTAGTGCCTTCATGTTTACTCTAGAGGCGTATCCAAGCTCAAATCCATAGATTTCATGCTTCACACCACATAAGCCATTCTCTACACACTTAAGCAAAATCTGGTGATGGATCGGAAATGCATGAAGAAACACACTCACCAACATCAGTCTAAATGTTCTTTTGTATAAGGGGGTTAGGTGTTTCTTCATCTTCAACATTATAACCATAGATCACTTAAAGATAAATCCCACTAGAAGCTTGCACCAAAATTCAAAGACCCTATCAAATACTTCAAAGCGTTGGACAAGTTATCTACATATTAATTCTTCCAACTCACTCCAAAATCCATCTAGTGTTTAACTTGTCTTGTTTGAAGAAAGTTGCGGGGTCAAATGTCGAGTTCAATCTAACCATCCAAAACTCATGAACAAGGGTCCATTTTTTTCAAATACCTAGTAGTTAGTCAATTAATTAAATAAATAAAATGCTAAAAGGCTATTAAATATTTTGTGTGATGTTATTTATTTATTTATTCATTTATTACTAAAATTAATATATATATATATATCATACTTAATTTATTCCAAAACAAAATTAATTATAAAAATTAAATAAAACTTATTTAAGCTCCCAATATTCAATCCAATGGTTGGAACTGACATTAAGCTCCCAATATTCAATGGGAATGGGTTGGAAGACCCAGAGCAGCATTGGTTTCTATGTGACGTTGTTTGAACTATCCCATAGATCCAGGATGAGAATTCCAAGAAAGCATAGCTGATCACAACGCTACGAGGTCGTGCACTATACTGGTATATGAAGTGCTACATAGTACCAGTAGGAGTGATCCCAAAGACACTCAACGAGATTCAACTCGGGTTAATTGATGAATTTAAGAAACCGAAGTCTAAATCCCAATGCATCATCGAGATCAAGGAGATCAAGCATATAATGACAGAATATGTTTGGGATTTTGACCAAAGATTTAAGACATTAATGGCCAAATTGAGTTTCCAAATGTTGGATGTGCAACACAAGGAATGGTTTATTGCCACCTTGTTGCCACATATATGAACGTCGTTTATGCAATAGAAACTCGTGTCATAGACAAAGGCTCTGGAAATAGCAATGAATTTAGAATCCTCACCATTTGGGGACACTAGCTCGGGAATGATGCAAATTCAGTCGCAGCTACCCAATCTTACGATGCAGCTCCAGAAAATTAAACGAGGAAAAGAAGTTCAGGGGGGACTATGGTGTACAACATGAAGAACAGATGGACACCATAAATATAATTGCCCGATGTTGATAAAATATGTCACAGCAGGTGCGTCAAACCCATTAAACACCCAAGGAATGCCTTGGTGTAGAGTATGCCATACTAGAGGTCACAAGTCCAAAGAATGTATGTACTTACAGAATATTGTCAGTGCAACTGCTAGTCTGTATTGTAACTTTTGTAGATCAGTAGGTCATGATGAAAAGGATTTCAAACCACTTCATCTGCTACAAGAGAAAACGATGGATACCTACTTAATGAAGAATGATGAAAAAATGCAAGTTGAATGAGCGCAACCTCAGTATCATCCTACGTAGTTTCAACAACAACAATATCCTCAACCAAAATACCAGCCGAATCAGTATCCTCAAAAACAACAATACCCTCCACAAAGGGGGGTGGGGACTTTAGAGGTCGAGGATAGAAACAAGGAGGAGGATTTGGTTGAGGAAGAGGCCAAGTTGTATGTTATAATTGTGGGCATCCGGAACACTTTTCCTGAGATTGTCAAAGTCCTGCGAAAAATGGTACATATTGTAAAGAATTTGATCACACTATTGAACAATGTCTGCAACTTATTGCAAAATGGAAGGCTAGAACTGTCGTTAACTCCAACCCAGTGAAGAATATGAATCCAAACCCCAATCCTAATATTCAAATGATTTATGTCGAACCAAGACAACTCAACCTTGATGTAGTCACCCGAGGAGGTGTTGCGATGGGAGGAGACCAAAATACACTGCAGGGACAACCGCAGGTGTAACCTATGGAACAAAAGAAATCTTTGCTAGATGTTCAACAAGATAAGGAAGTATTCTTGGAGGCATGACAAGACTTTGTTGATACCAATCAGCTATCAACATCTGGACAAGTTAGAGCTATGCCCGAACGATTTGAACAGCTAATTAGGAAGCCGCCAATGAAAAAGGTTAGTAAGCTCAAAGACTTTTTCAAAATTTGTTTAGCACTAATCCATGATAAAGATGTTGTCACATAATTGACAACACTCATAGAAGAAAACTCAGAAGACCTGCGACCTGAGAAAAGAGTCAATCATATCAGGAGAAAAGTGAAGACAAGACGAGAACTGCGAATGACTACATAGATAGGAGATTATGATATGGATTATATCATACTAGAATTGGGCTCGGATGTCAATATATTGACAAGACAGACATGGGATAGCATGAACAAGTAATGACATATGCCGACTTCCCCAAGTACTTGTGGAAGTCGAAGTCTTAAGGACATACGCCGACTTCGAATTTATTGACATTGTCGATGACAGAAACCCATATCATGTGCTTCTAGGAATTGATTGGGAAATAGACAACCAAACTATTATAAACTTCAATAAAAGGATGTTATATTTTGAATATTTTTAAATAATAGTGGTTGCGCCCATTGATCCACTTGAAGGACAACGATATGTCGAGCATGTGCATAGCGAAGGGAAATAAAATTATTTGGACTAGCTGTATAAAATTATGTCCTTGAAGGAAGATTATATTAATCCCACAGCTGATGGAAACCTGATTTGGCGGAGTGTAATATTGTGCACGTTCAACTTAGGCGAAGCTCTGGAAAATTAGCAAAACATGTTGCATGAAGTCTCCATGCGCAGATGTGCGAGAATTACAAGAGTTGTTCGAAGGGGAGGAATCGAAGAAAGCATGCTGCCTACGTATGAAGGATTTCCTAATCTTGCATCCTTCTTACAAGAATTTGAAGAAAGGGTCACAAAATCACGATGATTATCCACTTTGGACTATGTGATGAAAGCTACGCCCGCTAGATGGTGAGGTACACATATACATTCTATCTCCGAATGGCCGCAATGTAGAAGACTAATGGAGATCAGATTTGGAGAAGGGATCAGTTATTCTGATCAAACATACATAGGACTGACATACCCTAGAAAACATTTTGAGCACTGTCGCATAGTTTGGCAAGCATATCCGTGACAAGAATGGGTTCAACGATTCATCCACACCTTGGAAATGGTGCCAAGAAGTTGGTACACCTCAGAAGAGTTGCAACGAGGAACCATTGAATGGGAAATCTTAGCTGTAAACTTTACCTAGAAATTTGAATTTACAAGTGAACATCCAATAGTTGATGTTGCACTATAGGTAATAAAGGAGAAGATCTTTGAACATATACATGTTGTGGACACAAATTTCCATCAATGTAGTATGACTATACACAACTGGATGGAGTGTTATAATATCACGGTAGAGCCAGATGACGATGACCCACTAGAGATAAATATACCTGAGTCAGAAGGTATACGTATAGTAGAGGGAGCTGCTATAACCACTGATCAATTCCTAAAACCACTCAATATTAAGATGACGAGACTGTGGGAAATATCACTGACTTTTACATGAGTTTCAGGACTTGTTCCCTAAAAAAATTTATGAAATGAAAGGCATAGTTGGAGATCTTGGTGAGATGAAGATACCCTTGAGGCCTTATACAAAACCGATCAAGCAGCGACCGTACTGACTGAACCCATGTTATAAGGAGAAAGTTAAATAGAAACTTGATCAAATGTTAGAAGCGGGAGTAATAGAACTAGTTGAGGAATCATAATGGATTATCCCAATTGTGGTACAAGACAAGAAGACTTTAGGTGAAGTCAGAATTTGTGTTGATCTCTGGAAACTAAATGACGCTTGCCTACGTGATCCATTTCCAACTCCATTTAAAGATGAAGTGTTGGAAAATGTTGGAGGCCAAGATATGTATTCATTTATAGATGGATTCTCGTGTTACCATCAGGTCAGAATTTCAAAAGAAGACCGCTACAAGACTACTTTTGCAACAGAATGGGGATGCTACTAGTACACAGTAATTCCCTTTGGACTCAAGAATGCACCTGCAATCTTTTCCATAATTGTAGTTGTTGCCTTTAAATATTATATACACAAATTTGTTGAAGTCTATTTTGATGATTGGACAGTTTTTGGTCTCATAAAAGATCACATAGAAAGTCTTAGAATGATGTTGGAATGATGTCTTTAGTACCAAATTTCCCTCAATTTGAGGAAGTGTATTTTTTGTGCGACTTTTGTTGCTCTATTAGGTCATGTGGTCTGTCATGATGGAATTTTAGTTGACCCAAATAAAATCATCATCATCCTGTATTTACCACCACCTACCACAGTTAAAAAATTAAGAGAAATGCTAGGGCATACGAGATACTACAGAAAGTTCATCAAAGGATATGCACAAGTGACTACCCCGATGGAGAAATTGTTGAAAAAAGTTACTACGTTCCAGTGGACGAATGAATGCCAAGAGAGTCTAGATAAGTTGAAAAGAAAAATGGCCACTGCACCAATACTAATATTTCCAGATTGGAAAAAATAATTCCATGTTCATGTTGATGCATCCTCTTATTCGGTTGGAGTGGTATTGACGCAACCAGGAGAAGTAGATATTGATCACCCCATTGATTTTTCTAGCAGGAAGCTATCAACCACAGAAAATAATTACACTACAGTAGAGAGAGAAGGACTTGCGATGGTCTACGCATTGCAGAAATTCAAAATTACTTGTTGGGGGGACATTTTAAAATGTACACTAATCATTATACATTGAAATATTTGGTTAAAAATATAGTGTGGGGGGGGGGGGGGGGGGTGGATTTGCCGATGGCTCCTCCTCTTCCGAGAATTTGATTTTTAGATTATCGTCAAACTGGGCCGATTAAACTTGGGACCAAACCACTTATCTAGAATAGAGAGTGGAGAAGAACCCACCAGTCTAGAGGATAATCTCCTGGATGCATAATTGTTTGTGATAACTGCCTTTGATAACCAGTATGAGGATATCATACAGTTCCTAAATACGGGTTTTGCACTGGTTGAGTTTACAATAGCACAAAAGAAACATTTAGTAACACGAGCAGCAGATTTCCAATTGATTGTTGGCCACCTGTACAAACTAGGCCCAGATGAAATACTACGATGCTGTGGTTTTGAACATGAGTGACCTATTATTTTAAGTGAAGCACATGCTGGTGTTGTAGGAGGACACTATGCAGGAAAGGAAACGGTATGCAAGATATTACAAGCTGGGATATGGTGGCCTACCATGCATGCTGATGCTAGAGATTATTGTCACATCTGTGATGTCTGCAAACGAAGGGGGAAGCCATCTAGACGAGATGAGATGCCTTTAGTTCCACAAATTGCATTACAGGCATTCGATAAATGGGTTGTTGAATTTTTCGGGCCTATTAGTCCAGTAGGGAACACACAGGAGCTATATATATTATCACTATGATGGATTACCTGACTCGATGGGAGAAGCTATGCCCGTCAAGGATTGTACTGCTGCGACGATAGAAAATTTTTTGTTTGAAAATGTGGTAACAAGGTTCGAATGCCCCGAGATAATGATTAGTGATAAAGGTATGCATTTTGTTAATTAGTTGATTGAAGAACTAATGGATTAATTTTAGATACAACATAGACGAATAACCCCATATCACCCACAAGTGAATGGAGCAGTCAAAGCATTTAACAAGATTCTGGAAAATACGCTCACTAAGGTCTGCAACACAAAAAGGGATGATTGGGACCAGAAAATTTTTGCAATACTATGGGTGTATCGCACAACATGTAAGAAGTTAATAGACCAGATACCATTCAGATTAGTGTATGGATAGGAAGTTGGCATGTCTATGGAATATATTGTACCAAGTCTAAGAGTGGTGGCCATTACAGAAATGACAGATGTTGATGTTGTCAAAGAAAGACTACTTCAGTTAATCCATTTGGAAGAATAATGCTTCATTGTAGGATTCCATCAAAACGTAGAAAAACAACGACAGAAGGCATGGCACGACAAACACATTAAGAACAAGCAATTTACAGTTGGAGGCCTTGTTCTTATGTATGAAAACAATTTTTTCAAGAATCCAGGCAAGTTGAAGACACATTGGTTAGGTCCTTATGTAGTGAAGGAAATCACTGATGGAGGAGTAGTGAAGTTGGAAAAACTAGATGGTACGGAAGTCATAGGACTCGTTAATGGGAGCCAGTTGAAGCCTTATTTTGATAATTGCGACTTAAAAAAAAATATCGCCACAATGGTGATGATGATGATGATGATGATGAGTGTGATGATGATGATGAACGCCACGATGGTTAGGAGAAAAATAATAGTGTGACCTTTACACAAAGTGCGAAGAGAAAAGCATGGCACTAAAAGAAATGGCCCGTTGATACAATGATGAGGAAGGATTGTTGAAGCGACAAATATCAAGTCCACAAATAGTAAGAAAATTTGAAGTTTATTGCAATAGCTCTTGAGGGTCATGTTACGGAGAGAAATTCCTATGGCTTGGGGTACCACAACAGACAGCTAGACTCCAGAAATCAATCTTCTCCAATATGCAATAGAAATAAACAATCTA
>LPNX010929617.1:0-10487 GCA_001517045.1 Pseudotsuga menziesii | reverse complement strand
AATGTAATTCCTAGATAATCACAGACCAAAGTTTTATTCCAAATTAAACTTTAAAGCCTAAGTTATTTGTTTGGCTAACAATCCCATTTAATTGCAGATCTGAACCAATGAACATAATTCTAATAGGAGTGAAATATAACCCTGCAAAGTAATTAAAATTTAAAGGTCCGATTAAGGGAACTATCCCTGATCAGAATGTTGCAAAAGAGGTTGAATAACTTCCTTAGGATCTCCTATAATCATTTGAAATCTTGTAATAATGATGTAAATTTGAATGAGGGTTTAAGCTCAATTTAATTTGTTTAGAATAGCTACAATGCATACAATTTCTTCAAACAAACAAAAAAAACAATGGAGATAGATACCAAAAGACAAAGTTGTGTCAATGTTTGCTTGGATATTTAGATTAGTGAAGCATTGAAATAACATAATTAAGAGATAAATCCTAAAAAATCTATTCACTTACAAGATTCCAAAGGATGGAGATCAAATAGACCTTTAGGGTACCAAGTCCAACAATTTG
This sequence comes from Pseudotsuga menziesii, assembly GCA_001517045.1. Classification (NCBI taxonomy): domain Eukaryota; kingdom Viridiplantae; phylum Streptophyta; class Pinopsida; order Pinales; family Pinaceae; genus Pseudotsuga; species Pseudotsuga menziesii. The sequence continues at coordinate 9,964 of LPNX010929617.1, read as the reverse complement.
CATGAAATAGCCATGGAAATGAGATTCTATACAAACATTGAGATTTTACTATCATTGAGGTTTTATAATTAGCTGGAACGTTGGGTACTTCAAAGTACGCTAGTGGGTATGTCAAAGTACCCAAAATCCACATCCCCTGCATTTGGGTATTCATAGAGGTACCCTGTACCCTCAAGGGATGCACAAAAATACACACTGATAGCACCCTTTTCTGAGGATAAATAATTCAGGAAAAATCCCTAAAACCTAATTACTAGCTACCAACCCTCCTACACTATAAAATATAAACAAACACAGAAATTACAATTATCATTTGCTAGTGCTGGGCCATCATTGTTGTTGCTGGGCAGTGTTTTGGTAGGTGAAAGCACATAACAACAATGGATTTGTAACGTGCTTTGATTGGATTTGACAGTGAATAGTGATTGGTATGTAGCATCATTCATATATGTATCAATTATGATTTATTAATGATTATTTTGAAAGTCTAAAACTTTAGGCATCAATGGATTTTTTAATGTTTATATATTTGGGGCAGGGCCCGGTATGTCCTACACCAATGTTCTGTGTTGTCCCCTGAAATTTTGGGGATTCGCTAGACTGAACTGGGTACATGTCTCCACATACCCATTCCATCACATACCAGAAACTTGTTTTAAGAATATTATGAGTTATAACACATTTTATTATAGTTTGTCTGAGAGAAGTATGTTTTCATTTAATGAATGCTGCATATGGAAAACTGTCAAACTTGGCCAACAACTTTATTTCCAGAGCTGTATGCCCCTTGGGGTTTGAACCTGGGTCATCAACATGGAGACACCCCATTTTGAAGAGCAGTATCGACCAGCTTCGATTTAATTATACAGACAGCCCTAGCAACTTCAAAAGATTGGATAGAGTAGCTATTGACATCCTGATTATTTTATAATAAATATCAAATTGCTTGGGAAATTTACTGAGTTGCTTAATTTTTTGATTTTAAACATCATATTAAGAGTTTGCTCGATTCAACATATACTGCAATGGATATGGTTCTTTCTAATGCATTATTTTATTCCTCTTGCTGTTTAGCCTTTTTATTGCTAACATAGGGAGTGGTACTCATGGCATTTTCCTGAGCTGGTGAAGATTGTCAATGACAACTATATCTATGCAAGAGTAGCAAAATTCGTGAAGGACAAGTCCACTTTGTCAGAGGATGCCTTATCTGAGTTGACAGAATTAACTGGCGATGAAGACAAAGCTAAAAATATTATTGAGGCTGCTAAGGCTTCTATGGGTACACCTTTATTTGTTGGATGAAAACTTTGATCATTTGCTGAAATGGAATCATGTGGATTGCTGTAATTTTGATTCACCCTTTTTGTGACATTTTATAATTATGTTTTGTGATGTCAGGTCAAGATATTTCTCCTATTGATTTAATAAACATCGAGCAGTTTGCACAGAGGGTTATAGAACTTTCAGAATATCGAAAACAACTTCATTCTTACCTTTTGTCAAAGATGCAAGATATTGATCCAAACCTTGCAAGCTTGATTGGTGAAATGGTAGGTGCTCGGTTGATCTCTCATAGGTTTGTGCCTTGCTCTTTTTAGTCTCTGGTTTACAAAACCAAAACAAATATTGGCTCACTGTGGAGTAAATTGACACCGTCATATGTAACAGGCTACTACAAGGTGGCCTTCTTCCTTTCCTCTGCCATTATACTTGTTTGAACTGCCCAACTATGGAACATAAAATTATTACACAAAAACAAAACCCCTTTCTCTCCTGGCAGTGAAGGTTTCAAGGTTAGAGTAATCAAATTCAAAATAGTAACACTTTTCAGGAGTCACCATCACAACATCCACTTTATTGATTGATTCAATTTTTCCTCTTAGATTTTATTTAAGTTCTTGATTCAAGACCAATTATCCTAGGGGAATAACAGCAATGGCCTCTCCCTTTATCTATTAGCAGACATCCTTTGTTTTTAGAAAAAAATTTACACAACAAAACTAGCAACTCTATTGGGCATAATTTAGTGCACTCTTTTGTATAGGATCGTTATACAAAACAGTACCTATTTTCCTATAGTAGTGTCCGGGCAAGCTACGGGCAAGAAGAAACAGTCCGGGCAGGCAGACAGAGATCTCAGGAAAGTAGACAGAGGACTTGGGCAGGTTCAGGAACTTCTCGGGAAGGCTCGGTTTAATTACAGGCAGATCCGGGCAAGCAGTCATTGACACAGGCAGCAGAAAAACAGGGTCCGGGAAGGTAGCATTAGATCCGGGCAACTCCAGGAAGGAAGTTGTAGATCCGAAAACAAATCCGGGAATTCCAAGCAAGTAACAACAAATCTGGGCTGCATATTTAGATTTTCTGGACAACAGGAAGAATTAGGGAAGAAAGCCCTAATTTGTATTTTGATGTAAAATTCATGTTCTATGAAGGAAATTTGGGTAGCAATGGAACTCTGGCAGCAATGAATTTGGGCAGCAGTCAAACAACTTTTGGGCAGCAAGTTGATGGTCACAGGTGGTTAGGGTTTTACTCACCCTCCACGTGGCAGCATATGGTAGCAGCAGCAAGCCTGCTAGGGCTTCATGATACTTGAATTTTTTTCATGTACATTCATCTCGGAATTCTGAGATCAATTCTCTTCTTTTAATGAACAAACTCAGTCATCTCATTTAAGGGATGAATTACTGATGCTTTTGGGTTTTTTGTCCTTTAAAGGTATCCCCGTGAAAATTCATGTGTTCAATTGTGTGATGCTTGGTTGACTACTGCACTTGTCTCACTCCTGTTTACTTTTCAATCTCTATCTATATTACAGTCTGCAATTTTTTAAGAATGACATGCACATGTTAAAATTCAACATGGTATCAGAGCTTTGCATGTGAATATTGTAGTAAGAGAGCAAATTACTGTAATACTCCTAAACCTTGGACATCTGCAGACTAAGATAGCAGACTAGTTAGTCAAAGATGGCCACCAACATCTTCGGACCAGAAGAAAGGCTTGAGGGGTCAGCCAACTACAACTCATGGAAACCCAGGCTTATGGACACCTTAGAAGAGAATGACCTAGATGATTTGGTTCTTAATGCCACAGAAGAACCTACATATAATGTTTGAAGCATTGCCTTTAAGAAGAAGCAAGCAAAGGCAAGGTGGATCATCTATGACTCACGACACCCACTCTTGTTATAGTGTAACCCCAAGCTAGGGTTCCATGGTGATCTCTTATAGCACCATCTTCATCTTTTCACTAGCTAGGGTTTAACCCTCGGCCTATTCACCTTCACGACAACCATTAGAATCTTCACGGGGAGCATCATACATTCATGGGCAGCAACATTCCATCACAGGTAGCCTCATATTCTTCAACAACAGCATCATTTCACCCTCCTCTTGGCTGTTGTCTATCCCAAGCAGCTCCTACAGTAGCTCGGGTAGTAGCAGCAGGCTGTCGGGCAGTAATAGAAGGGTCTCGGGCAGCAAAAGTAGGATCGAGCAGTAGCAGGGTTGTTGGGGTTTTTGTCCTTTAAAGGTTTCCCCTGCAAAACTATTGTGTTCAGTGTGTGTGATGTTGTTGATGTTTCTACTGCACTTTTCTTTTCTTTTGTTATCTTTCGATCGACAAAATTTTAAAGAATTCATGCTAATGCTAAAATTCAACACCGAGGGCCATTCTTTCAATGGAGGCACTTGGTAAGTTACCAAGAATTTGAACCAGTTTGGGACTGGGGTGGGACTGGGGATCTCATCCTAGAACCAAGGGCCATTCACTGAATGAAGGTACTTCGTTAGTTACCAGAAATTTGAACCAGTCTGGGACTGGGGGACTTAGCCTGGGCTAAGGGCCATTCTTCAGGAGAATGGAGGCACTTTGTCAGTTACCAAGTATTTGACATTAAGTCATTTGATGCATCCTAGGGCTAAGGCACCTGGTTAGTTACCAAGTCATCACCATAAGCCCTAGACTGGGTCTAGGCATGTGATGCACTCCTCTCCTTTATCTATGGGCTATTAGACCTTCTCTGGGTATTAGCTACCCCTGGTTAAGAGACCTAGCACCTGATCTTGGTGGCACAAGGAGATCAAGTTAAAGCATTTAGTAATTCTCCTTATTTATGATGATGTGCTTTGAGTGGGAATGAAGGACTCTAGAGACCACTTGCTTTGACCACAAAATACTTGGAGGACCATCTAACCCTAAGCCTTGGTCCATTTGAAAGACCAAGTGGCACAAGTCAAAATGCAAAAAGACTTTTTGTACCACAAAAGATTAAAGTCAAAAGGGTAAAGAGGAAAAAGATACAAACCATAATGTCAACTCCTAATTATGTGGGACCAACCCAAATGTTTGAAAGCCTATAGATAAATGCCACTTGCAATTCATTTTAACACACAACAACTTTCATCACTTCACTGCTCCTTCTTGGACTAAGGAAAGATTCATGACTGAGATTATCCGCTGCTTCTGAGAGGATATTTTTGTGGCTGGGCTCTTTCTTTACCTCTTTTTGCTATCCTAGTGTGGTTTCGTAGCTCACTAGGGCTTCTCCTTGTACAGGCTACAATCCACATCAGTGGTCACGAGCTGCTACAATCCACAAGTAGCAACAGTCACTGCTCCATTTCCTTGTGCTCACAGTGTGGACCTAGGGTAGTAGCATACCCTCACTGCTTGCTCTCGGTGGAAGTCTAGGGTAGTAGCAAAGGCTGCCCCAACCCTTGTTGGTGGCGTTCTTTATCGGCAACAACATCCCAAACAAATTCGGGAAGCACTAACAACAAAATTCGGGCAGTAAAGTGAATTAGGACAGAAAACCCTAATTATGGTTTTGTTGTAAAAAATTATATTTTGTGGATTTGGTTGATCAATGATTCAAACCATTTAGGGTTTGAAAATTATTGAAGACTCGGTCATCTCATTTAAGAGATGAGTTACTAATTCGTTTGGGTTTTTTGTCCTTTAAAGGTTTCCTCGTGAAAAACTTGTGTTCAGTGTGTGTGATGTTGTTGATGTTTCTACTGCACTTGTCTTTTGTTATCTTTCAGTCTGCAAAATTTTAAAGAATTCATGCAAATGCTAAAATTCAACACTGAGGGCCATTCTTTGAATGGAGGCACCTGGTCAATTATCGGGAATTTGAACCAGTCAGGGCACCATAGAGAAGAACTTGATAAAGATAATATTAAACTGTAAGCCAAAATGGGATTTCTGTATATTCATTTGCTGATCTGTTTATGTCCTTTTGGGTCTGTGATTGGCTCAATCAATTAAGAAAATAAATGTTAAGTCTTCAGCAAGTACCTAGGAATCTATCTGCATATTCATGTGCATTTGATGGATTTCCTTTACTTTTACCCAATAAGTAACTTTATATAACATGTTATGCATGTTCAATGACCACTAACTTCATGTCAAAACCCAAACAATAGCTGTACAGTAAAATGGATTGGAATAAACAAATGTTCATTGCAGCAACATGGCCATGGTTATGCTTGATACCCTTTGTTTCCAAGCTAGCATCCACTTCTTGTTAAACATTTTGATATTCTTGAGCATTATGGCCTTTAATGGATAATGATTGCTAAGCATTTAATGGACAATGATTGCTGAGTGTTGTAAAAGATATATTATTTTTGGCAGTAAAGCTTCGACAGGGGGTCGACAACATAAGCCCTAGGATACATAGCTTATGTGCAATTTGATGGTTATGATAATAATCAAAGGGAGAGTTTCTTTGAGCTAAATAGTTTGTAATTCTTGCCTTGAACCCTTATATTGGTATATGTTTTGTAATAAGAAATGCATCAAATTTAGACATGAACAAGTTAAGAATGTGGCCGAACATGATGTGCAACTATAAAAAGTTCAGGGTTTGATGGAAAAGGCACTTGTAGGTAGGTTCATGGGTAAATTTTTCAATAGAAAAATCCTAAAGAAGTGGTTGTTGGAACACTAGAAACCTATATATGTTATATTTCAGTATATAGTATAAATATTTGATGGAGATTCAATTCCCCCTCCACCCCCACTCAAAGGAACCACTAAAGGTGTTTCACCCACCATCCTCCCTTCACCCACCAAAAGTGTTTAAGGAACTATGGGTGAAGTGGAATTTTTTCCAGCCCTTGTTGTCCTCGTTATTTATTTGTTCACGATCACTATATCATTTTCTACTTTGATTTGGATTTATTTGGTACATAGGGGAATGGTTGGCACATAAAAAATCCTATGAGATTTTTAATTGAATCCCATTACAATCCAGCCGGAGCTCTATCCACCAACATTCCTTTGTGAATAGGAGTTGGTGTCAATGATGACAATGAGGGTGATGAAATAGGACAAGATACACTAAGTAGGCCTGGTATCTATACATTTTCTCTTTGGCAAAGACAACTGCTCAGGGACAGAATTAGCAATGAAATCTATATAATTGAATAGTACATTAGGCTCTTTAGGCTTTGGATGGAACCCATCCATCATTCCCATCATACAAGCATCAATAACTTTGTCACTATCCCCTGCTAAAATAATAGACAAAGAAAAGAGATTCTCACCTTGAGTTAGTCAGGGTATAGCCACAAATTTCTGGGTTTGGATGGAATTTTTTTTTCTAAAGTATTGAATCCATTGTCACCGAATTGCCTATCACCTAGTTCTGTAGCAACTTTCTCAAACTCCTGAAGATTTGAGATCACCGAATTGCCAAATCCCATGAAATCATGAAAGCCACTATCAATGGATGGCATGCTTTGGTCATTATTTGCACCCTCGTCTGTGTTAACTACACTATCATGAAAAAACGTGGACCGCCTATCTATCTTCCATCCCTTGGCTGGCAAGATTGATGGTGAGAATCTTAGCAAGATCAATGAAGTATAACAGGTCTTTGTGCCAGCCAGTTGCATTTGAAGAAACAATTTCAAAGCCTCATCAGCGATGCCTTTAAGGACATACCCTGATATCATCACATCAATTGTAATCACTAATCAGGTTGGGCTGAGCACTTTCTACTTCCATTCTATGAAATAGATTCAAGGCCTTGTCACACTGCCAACTGTATGAATAGCCTGTAATAATCACACTCTACGACACCACATCTCTTTCAGTCATTCTGTCAAATAGTTTGCATGCATCCTCTAAAATCCCACATTTGCATACATATCCGTGAGCGTGTTACCCAAACAAATCCTGGAGATCAAATCCCATTCTAAGAATAAGAATGTAACCATGTACCTTGATGCAAAATCTTGAATTTCAAACCTGTCTCTGCAATCTTGGAATTCTAGTCTCTATTATCACGGTTTTAAATTAAAGTAATTCATTGATTTTATAAAAAATTGCAGGGTTGCTTTCTTTCATTTTTGAGACTGAGCATAAAACAAATTACCACCACAATTAACAACCAAGCCTTACTTCCAGCAATGGTATACTTAAGCCTGAACGGATTTAGAAACGACTAAAGCAGAGATGGCTTCTTCTCGCGGAATGTCTTTGGCATGCTTGGGATTTACAACAACTTATAGGAGGGAATAACATAATAGTGACAAAACAAAAATGATTGGGGTGCATACCTGTCTGTAGCATTCCATAGAATTAAGCCAACGCCTCCTGTTTATGTCCATATCTTGAAGAGGCTGCAATTATGGCAGTCCATGCCACCACATATTGATTGCGCATTTCGTCAAACATTTGGTGAACATCAGCCAAACATCCTACCACGGCATACATAGTGACAAATTTAGGATTTTAGACATTATTCAAAACCCAAATCCTGAAAAAGCCATATTTGATTTTAAACTTGATTCATAATATTGTTTAACCATTCCTTTGGCGTGTGATCACTACAAAGCTTACCTGATTTTTCAACGTTGATCTGGACCTGAGTTTGTCGGTTCTCTGTTCTCACGATTCTCAGCTTGCAACAATTATGGGTTAAGGAGAACAAGCATCATATTTGAATTCTTCTCATATTTCAAGAATTTTTTGTCTTTTGTATAATGATATAAGTCGTTGTTTGGATTAGTCCATTGGGTTTATCTCTTTGCTATAGGGAACGCACACTGGCGCTCTTCACTCTTTGTTGTGGTTCCTCTGCCTGCTACGCTCTAAGGATTCCGGCCACTATGGTGTGCTCTAAATGAGGTATAAATCCAACCAAGAAGCTTAAAAGTCGAAGCTATGATCTAGTAGAATTGGTATAATTGCAAGGGTATCCATCCGGTAACAGGTTTGAGGGGTAGTCAGTCAGGTCCAGATGCCAGTAAGGTTATCCCCTGAGCTACCTATATTTATTTTATTCAAATGGTTGAAGCTTATGATCGCTGGAAATATGAAGAAGGCCTCAACGAGTCCTTAAAATAGAGCCTGAATAGAGCCTAAAGGTTCTGGAGCAGAATAAGAAGAACGGAGTGCAGATAAAGAGGAAGTATGGAGATTGGGTTTCTTGTTAATGAATATTTTATGGTTCAATTGTACCTCGAGGACCTATTCATATTTTAAATGAAAAAATGATTGTTCATTTATGAAGATACCTGGTTCATTCATAACAAGATTAAAATGTACTATTTGAGCTCCTCCATGCAGTTTGCAAGGAATATCTCCAACTATTTGATATCAAATCTTAACACCAATTGTATTTCTATTGCAAAGGTCATTTGGGTCATTTGGGAAGAGATAGGAACCCATCAAGCTAAGAAGAAACACCCATCCTCTAAGAAACCATTGTTCCCAGACCATTCAGAAGGTTTTATGCAATATTTAAGAAGCACGTGCATCAATGAATAACTCTCAACTTAGGGAAGCCTCCAATGCTTGTATCATGGTGAGAAATGAAATGTAAAGGTGTAGATGCTTTATATGTGGAACTCCCTAGGCTAAGAAAAGATAACTGGCAGCTAGCACATTCCCCAAGGCTAAGAAGACCTATTATGAGGATAGTCTAACTTGAAGGGGCCTCTCTATATATTTTAATATGGTTATTTTTGGAGGAAGCATGGATATAGCCCGTAAAAGAAGGACGTCCCACACAAGAGGACATTTGGAGGGATATCATGAGATATTTCACATGGTTCAAGGTATGTCTCGCATATTTGGAGGTGTGATAAATCATCTAATCGATTATTGGCATGATTTACAAAGAAAAGAGGAGGAACTCCCTTCATAAGTCAATGGCATTTTCTCTCCAAAGATAAGATCAAATACCAAGACTGAAGGGAACACTGTAAATTGGAAAGTGACAAGTGGTGGCAAGAAAGCATTCAAACCCTATTGTATGCAATTTTCTCCCTTCAATGAGGAGAAGCCAGTTTTGAGGAGGCTTTTAGTGGCCCTTGAAGCATGGATCTAGAAGCTGCTAAATGTGTTTTACTTTTATTATTGGTTATCGGAGAGAAAAGTGGATATAGCATCCACTTATTGATATTTTATTTAAAGGTAAGTTGAGTTAAATTTAGAGGCTAGGAGGCCCTTTATATTTATTAAAGTCCTGTAGTTCATTTATGCCCTTTGTAAAAGTACCATGAATCTTCCAACTAAAAAACTAATTCTTTCTCATTCTTCTAGCTTGAAAGCATGCAATTTTAGAGGTGCATTGGTCCTAGAATTTCCATAGCAAAATGGGATTAAAAAGGAGATACCAACCTCTGTTGCTCCCTAGATAGTGACAGGACAATCGTTTTTCAACCCACTTTAAAGCCTCTCAAAAGTTTTCAAGCATAAAATTTCCTCAACAATATTTGTCAGGTGGGCCTTATTTCCTTGTATGTTTAAATTATGTGTCGAGTCTATGATGTCATACAATGAAAACTAACCTCAAATCTTGTTCATAGATAGCCTACTAAGAGAGAAATGATGGCATATGTACTATAGGAGGAGACAAACAAATATGCCTAGCCCAAAACTGGAAATACTATCCATCCCTCATCCATATATATATATATATATATATATATATATA
>LPNX010929613.1:606554-749442 GCA_001517045.1 Pseudotsuga menziesii | reverse complement strand
AATAGGCGCCCCCTCTAAATATGGTAAACGTCCTCTAAAAATGGCGATTCCTCTAAGTGTAGGCGCCCCACTAAACTTAGCATGCGCCCACTCCATTTGGCAGTCGCCTTTAAACTTGACGTCCTCCAACTAAATGGTAGCGCTCCACTTATGTTAGCGCCCCTCTAAAATAGGGTAGCGCTCCATCACATTATAGCGCCCATCTCCACGCTTGGCTAGCGCTTCACTATATTTGGGGGCGTCTTCATTTGGCTAGCGCCCTTCTTCATATAGCGCCTCCTCTAAAATGGTAGACGTTTTGGATTTGGACGTGGGTCCTCCTTTTTAGTTAGCGCCTCCATTAAAATGGCCGCCCTCTATTTTATGACGCCCTCCACTATAATGAATAGCGCCTCTTCTAAGTTTAGATGCCCTCCTTTTTGGTAGACGTCCTCCATATATAGCTTGACGCCCTACTTTTTAGTGGAGTTTCTTCCATATGGTAGCGCCCTCTATCTTTTAGCAAGGGTTTGGCCATTCATTTATCTTTAGATTTCCTCTAACTTAGCTTTGACTTGGCCATTTGCTCCATAATAAAATTTTAACCTTTAGACTTGGGCTAAAATAATTTTCCTTAGATTTAATTTTTAAATTTAATTTTTAAAATTTTTCTAACTTTGACTTAGGAAAAATTAAAAAATAAACTTGAAAAATTAATATCTAGGCCATGGGGGGGTGGAAAACTTTGGAATAAATTTTCCTAGGCTTAGGAACCCCCAAACCCATTTACCATGGCATTATTTGATTTTTTACTTCAAAATCAAATAATATGAATTTTGACTTAGGGAATTTAATTAATTCTCTAGGAAAAATAGACCTTGCTTAGACAAAAATGGTCTATCTCCTCAACCACCTGTCAGAATGACATGGGACTCGAAGCAGTGGCTTAGGGGGTTTCATAGCAATTAACTTTGCATTCATAGCCCCTATTACAAAATGCCAGTGCTTGAGCAATTACATTATTACATCAAAAGCTGAGTTAATTAATCACCAAGGGGTGAAATTAATTAACTTGAAAAAATAATTAAAAATACAACAACACAACAAAACTCCGCAAGACTCTATACAGATGCCTAGCATGGTCATGAATCACTCCTTGAAGCCTTAGCCACCTCATGGACTTGACTGGTAGAACGTCCGTCACCACTTTGGAGGATTTTGAGTGAAAACCAAACCGATTAAACTCGTTTACGTAATAAGATCAATTGGAAAGGGAAAAACACTCTATGAGGGGACTTCCCTAACAACCAGTTCCATGGTGTGGCATCCGTATCATATGACCCACACTAGCACATAAAATTACATTAATTTTCCCACGCAGGGGAGCGGACATTTCGTTTTACAAAGGGGCAATTGCCCTGCAGAAGTGAAAAATCCTCAGATTTTTCTAAGGTACATTTATGTACATCCTCATGTACATGGAGTTGCCACCTAGTCGAAATAGGTGGGCAACACAACCTTCAATAATTATTCACCAATAATGCATTTAATCCAAAAGCACTCAACTGGAAATTATGTGCAAAAATATAAATTATTAAGATTCAGAAAATTTGCAGTAGAATAATGAACAATAGATAAACATTTAATCACACATTTGACACCAGGATTTTGGGCAAAGCCTCTAGAAAAATTCCTGAAGGGAAAACCAGTACCAAATGAGAAATTTATTATGAGCTCATGAAGAAATAAGTGAGTTTACAGCAGTACATTTTCAGCCAATCAAATCACATGCACTTATCTCAAACAACGTGCCAAAATCTCCTCGATTTTTGTGCAGCAAGATACAGTATGACTGTATGGCCTATATGGCTGTAACAGTTGCCTCGTTTTCTAAGTCCAACTTTCTGTACTTCTGGTACGGACTGTACAGATTTACCATTATTGAAAAAGCTAACTCTGAAGGTCCTCCCTCATAGTTTTGGTGTGTGTGTGTGTGTGATGAGGGGGGCATAAAGGCTTTGTTCCTTGTTGTATTTATGTAAAAAAGTGATATTTATGTAAATAAAAGATATGTTTTGTACTTTATGAGTGTGGGCCTCACTTAAGTGATGTATTTAATAATTAGTGTTTTAATTATTAAAAGTGCATTTAATTTAGACCCTAGATCTTGTAATTTAATCTTAGCCCTTGGATGGGTAGTTAAGAAGGTAGTTACAAAAACTAAAGTATAAAACAATGGTAAGGCACAAAGGAGAGTGCACCACCACCAAGAAGAGAAAGAGGAGAATGTGAAGAAGAAGGGTTCCCAAGGCAAGATTGAGCACATTTCCCAAGAAAATTAGCAGCATGTTTTCCCAGGCAGCCAGGAAGTACCGAACAGCACTCTTACAGTATCGTACAGTAGGATGTGTGTGCACAAATCCCAAGGCAGCTGCTAGTGTATTAATTACAGACTGTCCAGACCATACAGCAAGGGTTTTTTGGCACGTATGGACTTGAATTTCCAGGCAGAGAAGTGGCAGTACAGTACAACAGGTACAACACGTGTGTACAGGTCGTACAGAAGGCCGTAGTGATGTTCCTTGGCACGCTTTTTGAGGTAGATTGCTGCTGTTATAATTTTTAGTGGAATTTTGTTAGTGTGGAAAAGAAGGAAAAATTTTGTGTAAAGGAAATTTTTGAGATTCCTCTTCTTGAATAAAATTTTCTTCTTTGGGTTTTCCCCAGGTTGGGGTTTTGCCCGGTCAAGCTTGACCAAAATAGTTGTGTTCAATGTGCTTGTTCAGTTTCATGTGGTTGGAGGGCTTTTAACATGCTGCTTTTAATTTCAAAGTATTGCAAGTGGTTCTTTAATTAAAAAGTTAAAACCTAGTTGTTGAAAGTGTTAGACATAATGTCTGAAATTTGAATGAGAATTTTCATATTTATGTAATTTTTCTTCAGCCACAGCTATAATATGCCTCGAAATCTGTGCAAAGTCACCCTTGAAATCTGTGCCAAAAGTGCCTCGTTTTCTGAGCCAAAGCACCACTGTATGGACTGTGTAAAACCACTGTACCACAGCGTCTAAAGCAAAGTTACCAGGATTCGGATACGGATCCACCAGTTTTTTGAAAACACAGGATCCGGATACGGCGAGGATACGTCATGTACAAAAATATAATAATATTTTTTAAAATTTTTAAAAATTCAAAAACATATTTGGAGTTTAAAGAACAAATCCATTTATGAATCACGACATTAAAACTGAAATCATTAGACATTTTATAAACTTGAAGATTGAAATGATGCATCATGCCTCATACAAAAAGGCTAAAGCCAAAAGGATAATATCATCATCCAATAATATGATATATCATGATAGTAAATACAAAAATGAGTGTCTCATCAATGATCACTCTAGTAATATGATAATGTAGATTGAATCTAACTACAAATCCTGAAATGGGTCTACATCCTCATAATCTGCATATGGAAACTCTACTTGTACATCTACATCATGAATAGATGTTGCGGGGCCTGGAATGGTGGAAGTTGCATCTGATGAAGGCTGAACTAGTGGTACAATATCCTCAAGCAGGTTGAGGTGAGTCATGGCATTCAATGTCATGTTTAAGTCAAAGGTCTCAGGCTCCACATCCCACATCCTACTCGGACCTTTCTTATACTCTGGATTTGAATGTGATAGAAGGCGGAGGTTGGAATGAACATATACAAGATCTTCAGCCTTTGTTGCTCCTAGTCTATTTCGCTTCACCGAATGGATGAAGCCATATGTACTCCAATTCCTCTCAGTTGATGAGGAACTAGCAACTTGCGATAACAAGCGGGTGGCCAGAGTTGAGATATGAATGCTTTCCCCACCATGGAAGCCCCACCAAGTAATAGGATCAATGTGCTCTCGATCATTCATGGCTGTTGGATCTGAAAAGCCACCAGTGGACTGCACAAATGCTCCAAATTCTGCATGTACTTCCATTGCAGTTCCCATATCCCTATAAATTTTCCTCAGAGCTGTCTTGTATCCCTGTACCACTTCAGAATCCCTGTTTGGGGCTGTCCTACCAGGTAAAGACAAAATTTTGGAATGAGAATATTTCGGGTGCAGTGCATATGCCAAAAGGTGCAATGGTGTGGTCATTTTGTTCCACCTTTCAGTAACTATGTCCTTGACTTTATTATAAAATGTTTCAAAGGGGTCATTATCATTTTCCTTGATAATTTCCCTTATCCTCTCCAGCATACTATCTATGTTCTCATAAACTTCCCCCAAGCAAGGCATATCTGTGTCAAAAACCCTGATCATGGTCAAGATTGGTTTAGTAAACTGCAGAAGGTATTGGACCTTGTCCCACCATGCATCATCAAGAATGATAGACTTGATCTTCTGTCCTCTATCAAAAGTGGAGGTCCTCCATGATTCCCAAAGAGGGTCGATGACCATCGCTTGCAATGCTTGTCTGACCTCCACAAGCCTCTTTATGACTAGGGTGTGGGAGGAAAAACGGATTTCAGCAACCTACAAGTTTAAAAACTTTAAACGTTAAATCAAAAATCATATATGGATAAAATTAAGAATTCATAATACAACGGAATAATATTGATTTAAAAAAGGAGTACCTTCAGTAGCTCCAACTTTGCAAAACCCCGATATATGGCTTGGGACATTGAATGGTTGGTGATGAACATCTGGATTTCTTTTGCTGCTACATATACCTCATTGATCCACTCAATCTCACCAATCTTGGCAAGCATAAGGTTCAATGAATGTACTGCACATGAAGTCCAGAAGATGTGATCATATCGACCCTCCACAATCAACCTTGTAGCTCTACAAATCTGTGCATTGTCCGTAATGACTTGGACAACATTTTGTGGCCCCACACTTTCGATTGCATCAATAAGAATTGAGGAGATTGATGATGCATCTTTCTCTATTCCACTGCAATCAACAGCCTTCAAAAACATTGCCCCTTGGGGGCATATTGCAATAACATTAATTAAAGGGCGGTTTCTTTGGTCTCTCCATCCATAAAAAACGATGGACACCCCTGTTTCTGCCCATGTATCTCGGATTGACTATAATTGTCTATCCACAGATTGTCTTTCTAATGTTAACAAAGTAGTGCGGACCTTTTCATAACTAGGGCTCTTGTAACCTTGTGGCGCTTCATTGACTGCCTTAATCATTTGTTGCCAATAGGGGGATCGCACCAAATTAAATGCTAGCCCATTTGCATATATGCAACGAGCTGCATGCTCATCAGCGACATCTCTGCCTTGGTTATTAAATGTTGCTTCAAGAGGCCCCAAAGAAGGCCTCTTATTAGCTGTAGCCGCTGATCTAGATGGTAATGGAGGCCTTGTTGTAGAGCCTTGCACAATGAGTTTTCCCTTAGCAACTTTCTTATCAGCGGCATCTTGCAAAGATGCATAGTACTTACTTTTTGCAAGACTCAAACCTTGTCTAGGTTTACCATTTGCCTCAGGTGGGCCAGTGCATACCTGCACCCCCGTGTTTGTATGCCCGGTGAGATGGCCCTTCACCCTAGTGTATGAGCCATTTCGGATGGAACCACATTCACTACATTTCCATTTGTAAGAGCCACCCCCAGGATTTTTGCCAATAATTTCCACAAACTGCCATAGAGGAGATTTTGGGTCTTTACAGGCATTTGCCCCCCCCTCAGTTTGTTGTGGTGGTTCCATGTCTATGGCTCTGCATATTTATGGAATTTAAACACTATTAGTAATTATTATTATACAATGTGTACATTGTACTCCCAATCCATAAAATGATAAATCAATGCAAGTAATTAGACTATTAGACTTGTCACTTTAGTGGCTCTGTTAGTGTTTTTTTTTAAATAAAATGATAGATGATAAAATCATAAAATGATAAAATGATAAATCATAGTTCACTGTAATAAATCATAGTTCACTGTAACAGTGAACTATGATTTATTACAGTGAACTATGATTTATCATTTTATCATTTTATTTAAAAAAAAAACACTAACATAGATTTTAACACCTCTTCTCTGAGTTTTCATTTTATAATTTATTTAAAAAAATCATTGTGTATGGACTCTGGAATCCATAACAGTTCAAACTTCATTGAGTCCCTACAAGATATATGATCATAAAGGATGGTCATACACAAAGGCCAGTCTAAGGCATAATTTCAAATAAGCTTGAGAATAGTTTGCATAGAGGGAACTGTACAGATCTAGGCTATTGAGGCCATTGAAGCCTCAGATCTCTCCTGCTGGGTTCAACAGTCTATAATGTTAATTTTTAATTTTTTAATCATTCTGTCCTGCATCTTTACTCTGAATTTAAAGCATGTGGGACATATGGAAAAAAACAGAGCTAGAAGAAATGTATTTGAAAAGATAGTGCACATTGGGATGAACCATGAAGAGTAAACACATAAGCAGAGTGCACATGATTTTCAAAAGAGAGGACTGTGCTGATGATGGTGAAATATTACCCAGAATGTAAACTAAGCAGCTAAATAAGGGAAGCAACTAAATAAGACAAAGAATGGAGGCAACTGAATAAGACAAAGAATCGTATGACTGTTAGTGTTCCAAATTGTACAGCCAAGATGATAAGTAGCTAGGGTGGACAATAAGGGAATAGATGGAACAACAATAATGAAGAGAGTTAGAGAGCTCTTTAGAGTTTGATTGTAAAATGAGTCTGAAATCATTCGGCCATGCCCAATGCTAAAGGTATCTTCCACAATTCATCAGACCAACAATTGCTCTGAATGCACCCATACTATTTGTTTTACTGCTGATTCATGCTCAAATGTTGCTCAGGTGTCTAGATAGCGCACAGATACCTCACCATATTTTTTCAATTATTAATTTATTATTGGATTCATTACTGTCAGCATTGTTGAAAGGCACTTTAACATCATTCCCAACATGAAGTACAGATGAGTGCCATAAAGCCTCTCCTTGAAAATGTACAGTGAAGACCATCGGTTCACCAAAACAGTAAAATAAAACTAGATTCCAACCTGTAAAAATCTTTAAAGAAATCAACTTCTTCGAACAATAATTCAAGAACCCATAGGTAACACGTGACTCATGCAATGAAGGGGGTAACAACTCCCTTGTTGTGGTTAATTGGATGGATGGGATAAATAATATGATAATTATTAATTATATCCTGAGGCGTATATTGGACGATAGACAACTTGCTTGGACAGCCTTTACCATTGTTGAGACAGTCTATAATTAAATGATATAGATAAATATTAAAATTTAAAAACCTGAGTTCGAGGTCGACAGGAGTTGGAGGTTGGATTCGTCGGTGGGGTCTGCGTTCTGCTTTGTGTCTGTTGCGCCAAACTTCAAACAAAGAAAACGCCAAAAGTTAAAACTTAAAACTCTCGTTATCTGCTTGCTGTTTGTTGCGCGCGATGAGGAGTCTGTCGGTAGTGAGTGGCCCGTGGGGTAGGGGAATTGTTATATAAGTAAATTGATATTAAAAAAGATTAAAATCGCCAGCTGTGGGATGGATCCGGCCCACCAAAATGCAGCTGCTGCTCAACTTTCCGCGGATCTGTTTCACTTTATCGGGAGCCGTTTCCACATTTTCGGGATCCGTTTCGGATCAGGCGGATCCATTTCCAGTCTTCACAGTGACGGCGGCAAGGTGGATCCCTCACGTATCTGGATCCGGATCCGGATCTGAACCGCGGATCCTCGGATCCTTCACCCTCAGCAGGCGGATCCAGTAACACAGGTCTAAAGGATTGATGATGCAATGATTAGGGTCTTCTTGCCTTGAGATTAGGCTGCAGCACTGAAAAATAATTCATGCCCTCACTCTAGACTTTTTATGGTAAGGAAATTGCCAACTGTGGTTGTTCTATGTGCAATTTTGAAGAGGGCACATCATCTATTGAAGAATCATTTGTCTGAGGGTTGCTTATGGCATTAAGGATGTCACCTTCGAAGAGTTCATAAAGCCTTTCTCTAGCAGTCCGCACCTGTTCTAACAGAAGCATTGAAGATGGAAGATCTCTGTCTTAGGCCGGCCTTGGTTGCCGACCAAAAGAAGGGCCATACCCTTCAAGATACAGTAGTCATCTCTTTGGGCAGAGATGGATCAGTTTGGAAGACTAATAGGATTTCCTTTCATCGTGAAGAGTTTGTATATATCAACTACTTGGATTGTTTGGCTTGAGGGCTTTGATGCTTTGTGGAACATTTTCATTGGTAGAAGCCCTCTCCCTTTTGAAGACCATTTGAATGAGGACATCAGCCCCAATCATGTTGCCTTGTGGGATTTTATTAGTTGAAGGGCTTGTTACATTTGTGGCTATGAAAAGGGTTTTTGTTTAAGGAATCCTTGTATTGGTTGCCATGGGGACATGGTTTGAACAGTCCATGTAGCAAGTGGACATCATTGAGGGTCTCAAACCCCCTCTTGAGCATTGCTTGGGAAACAAGTAACCTTAAAGGAAGCACTTGTATTGGTTGGCATGTGAACATATAACGGTTGAGAAGTTTCTTGAAGAATCCATTGGAGGCGACAAGTGGACAACCTTAAGGGTTTCTAACCCCTTTGAGGACCTTGCTTGATGAACAAGTAATCTTGAAGGAAGCCTTTGGAGGCTAATGTGGGCATCTTTTGGTTGCTTGGAGCATTTGGTGGATTGAAGACCCCAGTTAGTGGTCTTGTGGACAGTTTTTGGAGCACATTCTTTGAGGGGGCCTTTGGAGGCCATGTGGCATCATCACCAACCACTTGTTCCTTGCTTGTTAGAGACAGTCCTTTTTGTTAGGGCCCCCATATATCTCATTATTGTACAAGTGGCATTGACCACCATTTATTATGCATTTTTAGGAGTTAGTTGCTTGTAGTGGGGATTTTGTATTATTTTACCCTACCCTAGGCCAAATCTAAGGAAACAATTGATTTTTTATTGTAAAGGAAGTTTTAGCCTCTCCTATAAATAGAGAGCTACTTCCTCATTTCAGTTTCATGGTTGGACAAAATCTTTCTCTTTATAAGCTTCATTGATATTCTTTCTTTTGTGCATTTATGGTGTTAAGGGTTCTTTCTATGTGGTGAAGTGTTATCAATTCTGGAAGTTTCTTCTTCTTGGTTCTATGTTTGTGTTTAAGGATTAATGGTGGAATTTTCAAGTTTCTACAAACCTCTCAAAGATTGATCCAAAGAATAGTTGTTGATAACTCTTGGAATGAGCGCATCTTGGGCTCTTGGCTTGCACATTTTCCTTTTTTAGTTTGGGTAAGTGTTTTAGCCTTGTCGAGATTATGCATTTGACTCCTTGGTAAGGATTTAAAGATATTTGCCTTCTCCATAGTTGATCTTGGGTGGCTAGGCGCTTTCCTCAATTGGAGCTCCCTCTTGTAGAGATTGAAGTCCATTGTTTATCCTCATTGGGTAAGTGACTAATTTCCATAGTCTCAATCCCTAACATTTGAAGGAAGTAGACAAACTCTTGAAGGGCATTTCTTCTTGGCCTCATTTGCCATTTGATTCACCTTGACTCCATTACCCTAGTTGGATATTGGCACTGATCTCCGAGTCTCTCCATTACCTATTCTAAAAAACACTAAAAACTACACATCCCATTTTGTTAAGGCTATCTCTTCCAAATCACCTTGTGCATTTGACTCCTTGGTAAGGATTTAAAGATATTTGCCTTCTCCATAGTTGATCTTGGGTGGCTAGGCGCTTTCCTCAATTGGAGCTCCCTCTTGTAGAGATTGAAGTCCATTGTTTATCCTCATTGGGTAAGTGACTAATTTCCATAGTCTCAATCCCTAACATTTGAAGGAAGTAGACAAACTCTTGAAGGGCATTTCTTCTTGGCCTCATTTGCCATTTGATTCACCTTGACTCCATTACCCTAGTTGGATATTGGCACTGATCTCCGAGTCTCTCCATTACCTATTCTAAAAAACACTAAAAACTACACATCCCATTTTGTTAAGGCTATCTCTTCCAAATCACCTTGTGCCTCATTGCATAACCTAGCAATATTATTCAAGGATGCCCCCTCGAGTTGGAGAAGAACCAACCAAAAGTGCGTAAATGTTGAATTTTAGCATTAGCAGAAATACTTAAAAATTTGCAGATTAACTTAAACAAATAACAAGTGCAGTAAAATAACATTCATCACATCAACACAATGGACACAAGATTTTTTCACTGGGGAAACCTTCAAAGGACAAAAACACCAAAAAGCATTAGTAGCCAGTGTTATCGAAATCGGACCGAAACCAGCAAAACCGGCCGGTCTAACCGGTTTACAGGGTTGGTCGGTCCGGTGAGCTAAAAAAAATCATAAAACCCGATTTTTTTCCAAACCGGTCGACCGGACCGGTCTGGACTGGGGACTCACGAAACTCAATTTTAAAAAAAAAAAACAGAAAATAAAACTTTGTTGATGTACTTTGGAGCCTCTTTGTTAATGTACTTTGGTTCAGAACCTTAGAGATGTATTGCACTAGGTGCTATTTTGGATATTTGCTATATATATGAGAAACTTTGCATATTTATGTATTAATGGTTTGGATTCATATGTATGCACATGAATATATATTTTTTTAACAAAATATGAATATTTTATGTATTTTTTAGTCAGCCGGGTTTTTACCCGGTTTTTTGCCGATTCCAGTCCGGTTCACATTTTGGGCTTCGTCGGTTCGATGACCGGTCCAGTTCCGATAACATTGTTAGTAACCCATCTCGTAAATGAGATGACTTAGGAAATTCTTCAAAAAGTTCCTCAAACCCTAATCTGGGTTAAACCACAATTTACAGTAAGATTTTCTTAGTAAAAATCAGAGCAAGGGTTTCAAACCCTAGTGACTGAAATTTCCAGATCTGACTGGAAAAGATCAGTACTGTCCAAAAATATCAGATCTGTCCAAAAATATCAGATCTGCCCAAAAATCACAGATCTGTCCAAAAATATCAAATATGCCCAAAAATCACAGATCCTGCCCAAAAAGGTCACTGCCCGGATCTGAATTGTGGTTGCCCGGATCTTAATTGTGGCTGCCCGGATCTGAAGATCTGAAGGTGCCTGCCCTAGAAATGAACTTGGCTGCCCAGATCTGAAGATGGTTGCCCTAGATCTAAACTTGGTTGCCCGGATCTGAAGATCTGAAGGTGGCTACCCTAGATCTAAACTTGGTTGCCCAGATCTGAAGATGGCTTCCCTAAATCTGAACTTCGTTGCCCGAATCTGAAGATGGTTGCCCTAGATATGAACTTGGCTGAAGATGAGGGTTTGGTAAAACCCTTAAGACAGAAAAGATAAGAAACCCTAGCTGAGGGTTAGCTGATTTGGATGCCCTAGCTGAGGCAACAACATAAAAACAGTCTTCTTCAGTAATGGCAGCTTCACCTATGAGAGCAAAATTGAATGTATGATAATGAGAAGACTTGATCTTCTTTTATAGTCTTCATTCACCTGTAAGTGGGCCAAAATTAGGAAAGATAAAATAATAATATTTTATTCTTGTCCTAATTTCACTTTTACCTTTTTACCAAAAAGGTCCTTTTAGTAACTTTGACTTTTACCCAAAAAAGTCCTTATTTATTTTTTACTTTCACCTGTGGTCCAAAAATCCTTATGTATTTTTTACTTTTGACTTTAGCATTTTTCCAAGTGCCCTTGTGGTCATTACCTATGCTCTTTTTGACTCCAAAAGTACATCATCATAAACCAAGAGAGTTGCTAATGCTTTTATCTCACACTCTGTGTGACACCTAGATCTGGTACTAAGGTAACTTGACCAAGGGTAGCTAATCCTTGGAGAAGTACACAAAGCCCATAGATCAAGGGTCAGAGTGCCACACATGCCTAGACCTAGTCTAGGGCTTATAGTGCCTTCCTAATAACAGACCAGGTGCCTCCATTCTCCAAGAGAATGGCTATTCAGAACTAGCTGAGTCTACCAGTACTAGACTGGTCCACATCGTGGTCCCGGACTAGATGTCTACCATTCAACAGAATGGTCACTCAACAATGGATTGAGTGTAGGGCAGAGCTGGGTCTATATCATGGTCCCAAGGCAGATATCTACCGTTCAACAGAATGGTCACTCAACACTGGGTTGAGTCTACCCAAGGCAGAGTTGGGTCTATATCGTGGTCCCAGACCAGATATCTACCATTCAACAGAATGGTCACTCAACACTGGGTTGAGTATTCACCGTGGTCCCGAACCAGGGGGCCCCATTCTCCTACGAGAATGGCTCTCAATGTTGCTCAGAAAAATCAACAGTAAAGGTAGTTATTGTGGTAAAAATGGGTAACACCTCTCAGGTTACCATGTACTAGTAGTGATCTTTGTGACTTTAACTACACCTGTTAGTTTGCACATTAACATAGCCCTTTCTCATTAAGTGAAACAACTAAAAAGTTGCAGGTATAGATAGGGATACCCCCTGGAGTTGGCACGCACCAACCTTAGGCGAGAGGTGTGTACGTTGAGGTGACAGTGGGCATAGCATCTACAAGTTGCACACGATCTCCATTGAGGAAATAGTGCAGGTTCTAGTGTAAACATCACCCTACATCATTGTAAAGACGGTTAAATATCATGTAGATCTCATTATAGATGGGATACCTAAAAATGAGGCACTCCTCTTACAAAAAAACGTTGCAAGTCCCATCTTCCCAAGAGATATGTTGATCTACCTCAACTTATCAACACTCTCAGCTGGTCAAGAGGTATCCAAAGACAATGTGACCAATGTTGTCATAGTAAATCAAAGCCAACATTAAGACCATCAACAATTTAAAGGAAGTGCTCTACATAGAAGAGCTAGCTTGGGACTGAGAGGTTGAGTGGGAGAAGCATAAGCAATCTAAAAAACTATTGATAGATGTCTTCCTTGATTGCCCCATAAATCTCTCCTTTCAAGGGAGATTAATCTTTTAACATGGATCCCAACAGCCTAAAAGCCAAAGAACTAGAGTACCAACATTTTGAAATGAAAGGTCTAAAATATTGTATTTGATTGTTTATTGTTGCTTGTGAGTTGCATAATAAAACCAATAACAATTGTAAGCCATACAACAAATTACAAACTATCTTCATTCAATAGAGCATTGGAGGCATCAACAACATTTTTGGTGTTTTGGTTCCACAATTTCTAAAATATAAAAAATTGTTGATTTTTGTACTTAGGAAAGTGTTCCCCTAGTAACTTTTGCCTAAGTCATAAAAAGGGGAAAATTAAAGCGACCCTTGCAATTAATAACTTGAGATGAGTTTTAATTTTCACTTTAGAGAATAAAGTGACTCTTTGATAAATTTTGAGTGAGGTGAGTGAAATTAATTTTGGAGAAAATTAAAAGTGCATTTAATCTCATCCATCCATCTAATTCCTTTTGGGCCCTTGGATTAGATGAACATTCAGCTTCCTCACTTAGACACCAAAATGGCAAGGGAAGGCATTAGAGTCTCATTCTGAATTTTTCCATGAGAATTGGAGAGCACAGAAGGAGAAAATTTGAAGGCAGAGAGAGAAGAGCAAAGGGCACATTTCCCAAGACTGTACAACAACACTGAACATTTTTCGTACAGCACGCCTCCCATGGCAAATTCTGTGCACAAATTTCGAGGCAGTTTTTTCTAGGCACAAAATTCGAGGCAGACCGTACAATCCATACAGTGGTCACAGAAATCCAGTCAATCTATACGGTACAGCAGTGGGCACAAAAATCGAGGCAGTCCATACAATCAGTTTGGCACAGTTTTCAAGGCAGCTAGTTGGCAGAAATTTTGACTATAAAATTTCTGAATCCAGTCAATTTGTTGAGCACTGTGGTTGAGATAAGTTTATCTATGTTTTTTGCTGTACTTTAATTTTATTGCAAAAAATATAATTATCTCTCTCTAGTACAGGCTTCCCCGGAGGTTGGGGTTTTGCCTGGGTCATTTGACCAAAAATCTTTGAGTCTGATTTTTCATGTGTGAATGTGTTTTATTACTACTCATTAAAAGTTTTAAAAATTATTCTTGTCTTTCAATCATAAATTGTTTATGAGAAATGACTTAATTTGCAGCTGAGAGTAAATTGGGTTGGGCATTAAACAATGATAAAAATGGTGGTTGAAACCGGGTTGAGGGAATGAGAAAAATTAACATGGTATCAGAGCTTTGTTACAGAAGAGCATAATTTTACAAAGTGAAAAATTTCAGACTGTCAGTGAATTCCTTTGTCAGTGGGAAGCACCTTGTTGAGATTTGAATTTTGCATTAAAATAGCAACATGACTTAAGTTGGAGGATAGGCTTGATGGGGTTGGGAATTTTGTCCCATGGAAAGCTAGATTGGTGCTTACATTGGAGGAAAACGAATTATGGGATGAAGTGGTTAACAATACAATAGTGAATCCTATTGTTGTTCCTTCTTCCACCGATGCACAAGCACTTTCTGCCTTCAACAAGGACATAAAGGCTAGAAGGATTATTCTAGATGAAGTTAAAGATCATGTGATCCCACACATCTCTAGTAAAACCCATGCATATCAGATGTGGGATGCTTTGACCAACTTGTTTCAAAGTTCAAATGAGAATAGAAAAATGGTGTTGAGAGAGAAATTGAAGAGTATCATCAAGATGGCCAAAGCTGAGGGAGTGATTCCCTACCTTAGTAGGATCTCTTTGGTGAGAGATGAGCATACAATAGTGGGGGAGGTTGTTTCTGGTTCGGAGCTAGTGCGGACAACTTTGAATGGGTTTGCAAAGCCTTGGGTTGTTTTTATGGAGAATATAGTAGCCAGGGAGAACTTGCCTTCTTGGGACAGACTTTGGGATGATTTTGTTCAGGAGGAGACCCAGAGAGGTCTTGTGCAGGGCAGCTTTTCTACTAGGAGGGAGGATGAGGAGAATGTGGCTTTGACTGCCAAGGGAAAGAAGAAGTTCAAGAAGAGCCCCAAGAAGTGTGGGGTTAAGCAGCAGGATGGACAGAAGAAGGATTTGAGCACTGTAAAGTGCTTTGCTTGTCAAAAGCTTGGGCACTATGTTGAATAGTGCCCACAGAAGAAGAAGAAGAAGCAGCAGCAAACAGCAGCTTCAGCGGAGGTTGAGGAGTTTACAGCTAGATTTGAGAGAGAGTTTTCTCTCTGTGCTGGGCATGTTGATAGAGAGAGAGCATCCATCATCACCAATGCAGATATTGAGATTGAGAGGGAGTATTCCTTGTTGACTGGCCATTCTTTCAGTGCATCCACCACCAACACTTGGTATATTGACAGCGAAGCTTCAAGCCACACGACAGGTGCTCGAGAGATGTTCTTTGAGCTTTCACAGTGAGGGATAGATGTGGAGGTCATGTTGGGGGATGACACAGTTGTCAGAGTTGTTGGGAGTGGGACCATTATATTTCAGAGAGAGTCCATGAGTCCCATGACTTTGAGGGACATATTGTTTGTACCTGGGCTAAAGAAGAACTTGATATCAATTTCCATGATCTAGGATAGGGGCCTTGGGGTGTCTTTCCTAGATGGACATGTGCGTGTATTCCCCAAGACTGCGGGACCTTCTGCCTCTTACACCATTGGAGTCAGATGTGGGAAAGTTGTACAAGCTCTTGTTTCAACCCTAGCATGCTTTAACATAGCAGCAGCAGTGAGCTTTGTGAGCTATGGCATAGGAGGATGGCTCATCTGCATCATCCAGCTTTGACGATGTTGAGGTACATGGTTACAGGGTTGTCTGAGTTCAACACTGAGCACAGTGATGTATGCAGGGGGTGTGATTTGGGAAAGTACACCAAGACTGTTTTTATGAGCAATGATAGCAGGTCAGCAGGAGTACTTGACTTAATACATTATGATTTGTGTGGGCCTATGTCATTTGTTTCTCTGAGAGGTTTTGAGTATTATGTGACATTCATCGATGACCATTCCAGGAAGACCTGGATCTACTTCTCGAAGAGCAAGAAATCTGAGGTCTTACAGAGGTTCCAAGAGTTCAAAGCTCTTGTGGAGAACCAAACAGGGAGGAGGATTCGGGCACTCAAATCAGATAACGGGGGTGAGTATACCTCCAAGGAGTTCGATGAGTATTGCTGACAGGAGGGCATTCAAAGGCAGTTGATCGTAGCATACACTCCTGAGCATAATGGAGTGGCAGAAAGGAAGAACCAATCTATTGTGGGAGCTGCGAGAACCATGTTACATGATCAGTCACTTCCTTTCTTTCTTTGGGAAGAGGCATGTAGTATAGTTGTTTACCTTCAGAACAGGAGTCCCCCTCGTGCCTCGGGGAACAAGACTCCTGAGGAGATGTTCACAGGAAAGAAGCCTGAGGTGAGTCATTTTCGCATATTTGGTTGCCTGACTTTTTCACATGTCCCTTCTGAGAAGAGGACAAAGCTTGAGCCCACAGCAGAGAGAGGCATCTTTGTGGGGTATGATGAGACTTCGAAGGCCTCCCGCATTTATCTTCCTGCCCTGACGAAGGTAGTTGTGAGGCGGGAAGTGAGATTTGAAGAGGAGCGGGCCTTCAAGAAGTCCAGAGAGTCAGTGCAGGGAGAGCAGCAGGTTCCCACACCTCAAGCAGCTTCACAGGTACCTTCAGTACAGGGTACAGGTTCACAGTTTTTCGAGTTACTGGACCACAGGTTACAATCATAGGATCTTTAAGTTCAGTGGTTCAGCCAGCAGGTTCTTCGGGGACAGGTTTTGGTTCTCACGTCAAAGGTTCACCATACAGAGCTACCAGATCACAGATTTCACCAGTTGTTGGTTCACCAGCTATTGGTACAATAGTTTATGGGCCTTCTACTTCTAGGAGTTCCTCAGATGATGACAGACCAGTCTAGGAGCAACCTTCAAGGAAGAGGAAGCCTAAATGGCTTCGGGAGACCCTGAAGGAAGCAAAGGATTTTGGAGAACCCAAGGAACCAGTGAGAACTATAGTGATGCCAGATAGGTTGGGTATGGCCTTGGTTGCTAGTCTTCGTGATTCGGAGCCATCTACTTTTGAGGAGGCCTCTCAGCATCATGTTTGGAAAGACGCCATGATGGACGAGTACCATTCCATCATGAAGAACGATGTTCGGAAGATTGTTCCAAGACCTGAGGGAAAGTCAATGGTGACTTCTCGATGGCTTTACAAGGTAAAGCATGTCACAGATGGCAGTGTGGAGAAATACAAGGCTCGGTTTGCAGCGAGGGGGTTTTCATAGGTAGAGGGAGTTGATTATGATGAGACCTTTGCACCGGTTGCTCGTTATACTTCTATCAAATCATTGATTTCCATTGCTGCGGAAATGGGTTGGAAGATCCATCAGATGGATGTGAAGACTGCATTTCTCAATGGAATGATACAGGTGGAGGTTTATGTGGAGCATCCATAGGGATTTGAGATTAAAGTGACTCTTGCAATTAAAGTGTTCCCCTAGTGACTTTTTCGTAAGTCATAAAAAAGGGAAAATTAAAGTGACTCTTGCAATTAATAACTTGAGATGAGTTTTAATTTTCACTTTAGAGAATAAAGTGACTTTTTGATAAATTTAAGTGAGGTGAATGAAATTAATTTTGGAGAGAATTAAAAGTGCATTTAATCTCATCCATCCATCTAATTCATTTCGGGCCCTTGGATTAGATGACCATTCAACTTCCTCTCTTAGACACCAAAAAGGCAAGAGAAGGCATTAGAGTCTCGTTCTGAATTTTTCCATGAGAGCACAAAAGGAGAAAATTTAGAGGCAGAGAGAGAAGAGCAGAGGGCACATTTCCCAAGACCATACAACAACACTGAACATTTTTCCGTATAGTACGCATGCCGAGGCAAATTCTGGGCATGAATTTCAAAGCATTTTTTGCACAGAATTCGAGGCAGACCGTACAGTCCGTACAATTCCGTAGAGTCTGTACATTTTGTACAATCCTTACAATGGGAACAGAAATCAAGGTAGTCCGTATAGTGCGTACATTACACAGTGGGAACGAAAATCGAGGCAGTCTGTACAATCAGTTTGGCACGGTTTTCGAGGTAGCTAGTTGGCAGAAATTTTGATTGTAAAATTTCTGAATTCAGTCAATTTGCTAAGCACTGTGGTTGAGATAAGTTTATATATTTTTTTGTTGTACTTTAATTTTATTGTAGAAAATAATATTATCTCTCTCTCTAGAACAGGTTTTCCCCGGAGGTTGGGGTTTTTCCTAGGTCATTTGACCAAAAATCTCGGAGTCTAATTTTTCATGTGTGAATGTGTTTTATTACTGCTCATTTAAAGTTGTAAAAATTCTTCTTGTGTTCCAGTCATAAATTGTTTATGAGAAATGACTTAAGTTGCAGCTGAGAGTAAATTGGGCTGGGCATTAAACAATGATAAAAATGGTGGTTGAAACCAGGTTGGGGGAATGAGAAAAATTTACAAAAATCACAATAAATTGTTTACTAAAGATTTATTTCTTATAAAATAGACACTGATATAAACCATCAATACCCAAGATAAAACATAAGCAAGAGATAATAGGCATCATAAAATATTACAATAAGATTTATGTTACTCACTGCAAGAAAGTTGTCATTGAACACCTCTAAGCGCCCTGTGTAGTACATGTAGGTAACCTGCAGTACATACTACAACACTTCAAAAAATGTGATGACTGAAAATATCTCATCCGGCATGACTCCAAAAAGTTAAAACGCCTACAATTATGGAGCCATACAATGACACCAATGAAATGAATGCACCTTGTGCAATAGTTTTAACCCATACAATAGTTTTAACCCATAAATGAATAAAAAAAAGAATAAAGATTAAATATAATCTTCGCAGTTCACAGAAATTTTCATCAGAATTTCTTCATAGGATGTAAAAATTGTTAAAGTAAATGTTTCCACTTGCATAACCTTATCCCTAGTGGGAAATTCCTCAAATTCGAAAACACGTGCTGTCTCAATACTCCTTATAACACTTCTGCAAAGATGGACAGTTCCCAGCTGCACAGCCATAGTCCAGAGATCTAAAATCAGTCTGATGACATTCATGGAGATAGAAGAATGGATATCTTGTTTATTCTTGTGTATAAATAAATAAAATTTGTTTAACTAGGTAATATACTAAATCTTCTGGATCAACTTAAAAGTAGAAAGGCAGAATAGCACAATAGAATTACCTTAAAGTACACCTTAAATAGTTGACACGTTACATACAATGCTCCAAGTCTCTTGGGGCCTTTGCCCTGTAATTCAAATATGTCATGAAATCAATCTCAAGTATCTCCCAAACTCATTGTGATGCTTAAAGTGCATGGTGCAATTTTGTACGTACAATCTAACTTGTTCCTGAGTAATTGTTAAAGATAATATTGAACATAATTCAACTAGCAACTTTCAGCTTAATCTGATAATTAATGCAAACTGCTTACTGGACCTTAGCTCACATCAAAATTAACACATCTTAGCTCACATCAA
Source organism: Pseudotsuga menziesii (assembly GCA_001517045.1). Taxonomy (NCBI): domain Eukaryota; kingdom Viridiplantae; phylum Streptophyta; class Pinopsida; order Pinales; family Pinaceae; genus Pseudotsuga; species Pseudotsuga menziesii. The sequence continues at coordinate 730,014 of LPNX010929613.1, read as the reverse complement.
ATTTAACACATCTAGTTTCCCAAAATCATAATTTACACTGAAACAAATAAATGCAAAGAAAAGCTACCCATATCAATGTATGAAATCCAATTTCTTAGCCATCTTATATTTGATATAAATTAATTCAAGCTCTTGGAAAAGATTGAAATTGCATCTCGTCCATACCTGGATGGGCTGCCACTGCAGAAAGGGAGCTAGGTCTAAGGGAATACAATCCAGGACACGCGTCACTCATGTGGACAGGTGGTGATATCAGTTCATGTGAAGGAGAATGATGGATAGGAATCTATGACCACATGTATAACCCCGTAAGGGTCATAACAAAGTACCCCCCCCTTCAAAAGCTTTGTCCTCAAAGGTTGTGTAATCAAGGATTGTATATGTCATAAACCAAGTAATAGGATTTCTGATATTCGTGTTCCCTTGCTACCACTACTGATTAGCCATCCATATTTGATCTTATCAACCCCAATCCTTAATTGTTTGGTGTCACATAATTTTACTTTCATTCCCCGCATTGTTCTAACATCTCCAATTTCTTGTAGTTGTTGGTCTTTAACAATACCCTTTCATATAATGGTTCCTCAACGCCATGTTCCATGAAGGCCGTTGTTTATGCCATCTGCTTCTTTCAAAGTGAAGATGTCACCCTTTCCCTTTTTTTAGACTTCCTCATAAGGAGGGATGTGGATAAGGTTCCATCTTTGACAGTTTACCTTGATTTTCCACACCCTTATCATGCATCTTTTTTGGTACAATGACAAGCTCTAGCTGATTGATCTTCAATTGTACTTTCTTGAGAGAAAATGCCTTCAAATATTTTCATTGATTTTTCCAATTTAGATCTTGACACATTCAAGTACCTTTTGATGACCTTCTTGTACTTTCTCTTCCTTCCCATTTTGAATTTGAATAATGATGCTATCCATCAACCTCTTCCATTCTCACTTGCAATTTTAGCTTGATAAGTTCAATATTTAGGGATTCTTCGACCTTCCAGTAAATTTCCTCTCCAAGTCTTATAGTTACCTCTTCATTTATAAACTTCTACTTTTCTTGATTTTGATAATATTTATTTTCTTCTTTTAATCTATTAACCTCCTTAAGTAGTGTTTGATTAGTTAGGCATTTTCTTTTTCCTTTTTCACAATTTATTCATCCTTCTCTTCTTTATCCTTTGCAATTTGGCTATTTTCCAAATCTCTCTTCTAAAGTCTTCCTTTTGATTCCTTCAATTCATCATTTTTTTTCATCCTTTTTTCAAGCTCTTTCCTTCATCTATCTATTTCAAAGGGCTTTTCCAAAATCTTCCCATCTTTTACAAAGCAATCTAGTGTATATATCAAGAATATTGCACCAATCACAAGCATCATCTACAAGATAAGGAATGGTAGAAAAACCTTTTTGCAATTTTCATCGATTCTCCAAAAAGGATCAACTTTATTTCAATAAAAAGCATTGCATTTCCATCATAATTGAACATAAATGCTTGAGGTTTTGTCCTGAATCTCTAACTTCCAACTCCACTAACTTCACAAAAATTATACCAAACTATCCCAAATAAAGAAAGTTGACCATTGCAAATAATGAAGACCACAAAAAAACTTCTTGTTGCCCACAACTATCTTCTTGTTGGCACTGCTCCAAAGATTTCTCCTAGTGCCTCAAAAATCAGTAAACCCTGGTTGGCACAATACCAAATCTATTGTTGTTAAAGAAAGTGTGGGAAATGAAAGAAAGCAAGCTTTTTTTCTAAGAAATGAAGGGAAGTTGGGATTTCTAGAATTCTTTTTTTCAACTCAATGAAAATTTGATAAAATGGCAATTTAGGAGTAATTAAGTAATTTTTATCATTAAAAGTGGAGTTTGTTTTGCTTTTAGGGGCTTTGTGGGACCTGTTACCGGATGAACTAGCAGGCTAGTATCCGATGAACAAATGTACGGAGAAAGTGACCATTGTCACCTTAGTCACTCTTTCAAACTACTTCGGCATGACTGTACAAGTATTCATCTCTCTCTTGGACTGTACAAGCCCAAGAGTTACAAGAGTATTGATCTCTCTCTTGGACTGTACAAGTATCCAATGAACAAATGTACGGAGAAAGTATTTGGGCGTGTTTCCTTCAGACTCTAGCAAGTTTTCCTTTGCACTAATTTGCAACATAGGTAAACCTTCAAAGACATGTGCCCTAGAAGCCTTCTAGGCTCCACTACTAACAAAGACACAGCCTTTGCAGGCTAGTCTCAACCTGTTATCCTATGGGGGAAAATGAGCCAAACACTATACAAAGAGTGAATGCTCATCCTTTGACCATTAACCTTTTATCAACACATTTCACATTTCAGATCAGATAGTAGCCAACCTACAAGAGCAGGTGCCCTGGAAGCCTTCTGGGCTCCAGTAAATGACTAAGGCCTAGACCCACTGCCAGCGAGCAGTCCATAGCCTCGACAAGTTTGCCTCTACCTGTTGCTCCTGTGGAGGGTAGATGAGCCTTACATTATACAAAGAATGAGTGCTCAACCCCTTGGCCACTAACTACTTTTAAAACATTTATACTTTTGCACAAGGTTGTGGCGAATCACTAGGGACCCCACGAATCGCTCTCGATTCGCGCTCCGAGAGGAATCGATGAGGAATCGCTCTCGAAATCGTGATTCCTCATCGATTCCTCCCAAGAGCGTTTTTGGGAATCGCGATTCCTGGGGAAAAAAACGCTCCCTGCCCATCCTCGGAATCGTTGAGGGAGCAACGCTCCCAGAGCGATTCCTCATTGCTCCCTCAACGATCTCGAGCAAAAAAAAAACACTCCCGAAAACGCTCCCTCAACGATTCGATGCGTTAGGGAATTTTTTTCCGAATTTTCTCAATTTTGCATATGATGAAGTCGGCTCAGTTTTAGAAGACATTTAATAAATAAATAAACAAGTCGGCTCCATAAAAGATAAATTCAAAAATAAAATAATTAATTTGAAGGCAGGTCAACCTCATAAAAATGGGGTTCAATTCTATATAAATAGAGCCTTCACGATTTCATTTTCATGTGGGAATTTCCGTGGAGTTGGAAATTGCTCCGCGATTTTTCGGGTAGAAAGAGGACTTAGGCAGCAGCATTGAGGCATCCGAATTTTTGCAGCAAAGATACAATTTTTTTGGTCAAAGTTTGAGATGGTCCGTACAACAGAAATTTTTTTGGGTCTAAATTTTAGCTATATTCAGCAACAATAAATGAAGTTTACAGCAGCAGCTAGTTCATGGTTTTGTTGAGGCAAATGCACCTGTAGGATGAAGAAAACAAGAGAGATTGATCTCTGAAATTCGTGGGCTACATCAGTACTCAGCATAGTGGCAAAAATCGACATCGGCAAAAATCGGCGAGGGTCCAAAAAACATCTTCTCGACAACATCAGCAAAAATTGGCAAATCGCGGGAAGCATTAAAAAATGCGAATTTTGTACTTTAATAGGGTTGAAATTTGCTTACCGATTTTTTCCCCTATTTCCCGATTTTTCTTGATTTTTCTCGATCTTTCCCGATTTTTTCCCGATGTTTGCCGATGTTTGCCAATGTTTGCCGATTTTTCATGATGTCCGATTTTTTGAAAAAAATCGCAATTTTTCCGAGCCGAAAAATCGGTAGACAGAAAAAATCGCGATTTTTCGAGACATCGCCAAAAAATTGGCAATTTTTTCCACTATGGTACTCAGTAGGATATATTCTCAAAGCTGCTACAAGAAGATATATTCTTGAAGCCGCTACAAGAAGACACCCTTCCGAATCTCTCCTTCTCTCTGACAACAAACAATGATATCCATCTACCTCTGAGTTTTGAAGTTACAGATTTGTATGTTTCTTGCTTAGCTCTGAGTTTCGGAATTATTTACTGAGGTACCTAACAAAAAACAATTTCGGGTTGCTACAATATTTTATCTTCCTCTGCAATATGAAATGCCTGTAATTTGAAGTGATATGAAACAGTGTTGAAGTATCTATGTTCATTAACTGAGCCAACCATAGTGAAGTTTCCTAGCATGGAATTTTCTTTGGATTTCAACAGACTTTGATTCTTAGTTCAAGTACACAAAGGGATGGCTCTGATTTCATCTCAGTATTCATCTCTCTCTTGGACTGTACAAGCATCACTCATTTTGGGCTGAATTGTAGATTTAAGGAAGTATCAATACTCTCCTTTTTGAACTGGGCAGAAGACACATTGAAGTGTCCCTTTCTAAGATTTCGGGTTGTACAGTTTGGCACAAGTATGTTATAGTTTCAAGCTAATGTTACATGAAGGGTTTAAGAAGAAAAGTTCCCAAGTGTTTTATAGACTAAGGTAGCGACAAGGTTGTGAAGATTACAGGGTTGAAGATAATTGAAGGCATCCAGTGACAGACCTTATGTGTGACAAGGGAGTATCTACAAAGCCTTGAGGACATTGTAGCAACCACAGGAATCATACCAGGTTGATGACGAGGAGAGGTTGATTGAGTTGAGATTGGGGCAGTGGCAAACTAACATCAGACTTGCAAGCTGAGCCTTGCACTTGAGGATCGGACTTATTGCCACCTTTCACACACCTGGGTTACGTGGCAAAAGTTTTCAAGCCACTCGGTGTGTCCTTGGGGGCAAGTCTCGAGTCAAGGCTGTCACCTTGTTCTTGACTGCTTCGTTCAGGCTAACTCCTAACGAAGCCAAGGGGGGTAGACCCTATTAAATTGCTAAGGCTAATTACTTAATATGATGGTGTTAAATTAATTAAGTTGTTTAGGAGTTTTGAAATTAACCAGTAGAAATAAAAGATAACAAGATGCAAGATTTAAAGCAGATAAGCACAGTAATGACACTCAATATATATATATATATATATATTTGAAAGAAATGATCAAATAAATCACCAGTGCTTTAAATGGAGTCAACATAGAAAATAATGTGCTTGCATGCGCTTGAATGAATGTTTTGCAAATGTCTCTTGGTAGATTTTAAATTAATGTGGAATGTGAATGAATTAAATTAGGCGAAAAGGGGACTCCAAATATACCCGAGGGGTACTTGGAGTATGTCCAAAAGTGAACTTTCACGGCTACCCACAAGGTGTTTGTGGGCTGGAACGCAGTCTCGGAGACTATTGTTCATAACGCACCCGTCAGGGTGTGACAGAGATCGACGCCTCGAGGTCATTTCCAGTTGTTCCCACTCCTTTGGGTGTTTTGCCACCACTTACAGTTTGTTCGAGGCATTGGATTTTTGCCTGATGGTTTGCCAATTTGGGAGGTGAGGACTAATTAATCTAGTCACTCAAGTGCTTTTGATGCAGCTTGACTGATTGGACGAACCGCAGCCAAGTAAAAGCATACACACTGGAGTCTTCGTTATTTTTAGTAAATTTTAAAAAAGTGTGTTCTTATTAAAAAAGAAAACCCTCCAGGAACCTCTTTCGGTCCAAGTGGACCTCAATCAAGGAATCAAGGAGGGGTTGATTTTATTATGATTATCAAAACAATAAATGAAAAATGGAATCAGAGATACACAACACCGGTTTTCTAATTAGTCCTACCACGCATCTCTTTCCCCTTGCAGCTCAATCAAGAAGTCGTGGGGTAATTAGTATGATTACTTTTGAATTGAAAATATGAAATAATGCAAAATATTATCAAAGTATACAATCCTGCATGTCAATACTAAACTAGAACAGAAAAAAAGGGAAAAATACAAAAAAAAATGAAACAGACGCAGATCCCCATGGGGGGATGGAGAGCGGGCTCGAAAGAGCCTACTCAAAAAATATTTCATTTTATTATTATTGGTTACAATATCAGCAAACTGAAATATCAGAATCCTCTTGGTCCTTATACGGGATGAAACCAAGATCTACAACTTTCCCAAAATTTTAAGATTTCAGTCAAACAGGAGACCCCTGGGGGGATTTGAACAATCCTGAGGCCACTTTCGAACAGCAACTTCTCTTATTTTCTGTTACACCTGCTAAAAACCAGCAAGCATGTTAAAATGAAATATGCCCAAAAGCACTTTAAGAGTACCTTTGGGTCAGCCTACTTTAACTCAAACAAAAACTAAGTTAAAACTAGCTAACCTGGGGAAAAAGGAACCAAGGAAAGCAATCTTTCCTTGGGATCTTGGCCTGCTGTTTGTGCAGCCAATGAAATATGCATTGATTGCTGGATTTAATCTTTTTAAAACAGAAAAAGAAATCTAGAGCATGCAACCTACGGATTCTCTTTAAATTGCCATGCAAAACGGACGATTTCCCTAAGCTAGATCTAGAATGCTTAATGATACTTTTCAGAAATGAGATCTAGACTATGAGCTTTGAAATAGTAGATCTATGTAATTTTCATTTTAATATGATCGATCTAAATTATAACAAAGCTTGCAACCAAAGTAACCAGTTAAGATTTGGATTTTTATAAGGAGGAAGAGAGAGGAAGAGTGCTAGTAGCCTTGAAGATCAACCGTGGAGCTTTCAGGTGGAATGTCGAGGGACTATGCCTTTGAATGGTTTTGGAGAGAGTGAAGAAGCAAACTAGATCAGCATCCTCTCCAAGCTAAGAACCTGCAACTGAATCCAAAGACTTGCGAAAATACTTGTGAGATCCGGTTAATACATACACAGAGATTCAGAATAACATGCATATAAACTTATAAAGCATGCTGAATCTAGATCTCTAAACATGCATCAAAGGAAAGAGATGGCCAATAAACTTACTGAAAAGCTCCTTTCATACCAAAATTATAATAAGCTTATTATCAATCTTAGCAATGAATTCACAAACAATCAGCAAATTATGAACATAGATACAGGTTACCTCAGTAAAACATGGCAATGCTCATCCGCACATACAATGACATGACACCGTCTTGCCTCGAAAGCTTCTCTTTATTTCAAATGAACAATAACAACAGTACAATAGCAACAGCACCTCAATCCCAGTTCTAACTAGCTTGGAAGAGGTGATCTGAGCTTTATTTATACAAAAAATAGGAGATCCAGCCCAGGGGGGCGCAAATCCCAAGGAGATAGACCATGCAGCTTAAGGAGAGTTAGACCATGAAGCTTAAGGAGAGTCCATCAATGCCTGATCTGAAGCTAAACTGAACTTCCACTGAGTCTACTTGTCAATCAGGGGGCTGACTGAGCTGACACATCAACCACAAAGCTTCCAGAAGAGCCCACAAGTGTGGAGGAGAGAGAGAGGGCGCAATTCCCCATAAAGGAGGCTGAAGTTCAACTCTGGATCTGTCCAGATCACCTCCTTCAATCAAAGATTTGTCAAATCCAGTCAATTTGGTGCCGATGAGACTGATTTCAATCAAATCGGCTAAGAATCCATTGATCTAGGATTTTGGATTTGCTCCATTATTCATCAATTTATTAATTAAAATAATCAATAATTGATTTTTTGGGGCTTTCTGACCTGAGTGATGGAAAATCACTCAAAACTTGAAAATTGTGGGTCTATGGGTTTACATGGTGCCCTTAGCTTGAAAATGAGCACCCCCATGACTGAAACTGATTATTTGGCCCACTTTTATTACAAAACCAATTTTTCCAATTGGACTATTAAAAAATAGCCTAAGTTTTTGTGGAAAAATTAAAATTTTAAAAACTTTTAAAAAAATTAAAAACCTAGGGGGACTTAGACATGTTCATATGACTCGACCATGATGCCTAGCATGTTTATACATTGACACATAGACTCTAATAACCTCAATAGGCCTAAATGCCAAGCCGACCACCCCAACTTTGGAGGTATTGAGTGAAAAACTCAGAAATTATCAGTCGTTTATTCAACAACCAATAATAACCAAGGAAAAAAACACCCTAGGCTGATCGGATTGACAAATAAAGTCTAAGAGACCGAGTCTTTTACAGACACTGTCATGCTAGAACATTTATTACAATTCCCTCATGGGGTATGAACATGTGATATAGTACAACAGGCACTTCCCAGAAGCACTTCTGAAGTCCGAACAAAAAATCTTTGTCTGGTTCACCAGGCTCACTTGATAAAAAACCACTAAGTACAACTTAGGTGGTAACAGGACTCCTCGCCCTTTCTCAGTTGGACCTAAGAAAACCAAGCTGGACCCTATTGTAAGAGTTGGTGCTCTTCTTATCAGTTGGTGCTGATTATAATCGCGAAGATTGAAGTCTTCCATTGCAAATAAATAAAATTTACCTTACATATATTCTTGTGTCTCTTTAAGATGTGATTATTGTGCTTATGGCTCATAATTGATTTAGTTGATGATATAATTGATAACATAATGCTTGATAAACTATGATTGATTAATAGAAGGTGAAAAGGGTTTAGATTGCTCACAGTTTTATTCACCGCCCCTCTCAATGTGACCATTGTGTCCAACAGACAGATTCCCATCATTTTTTGGGTGTCGAATTTCAGAAACAGATTCTGACCAAACTGTAAGGAATCATTTGAAGCAATTAAAACCCCACTTCAGGAATGAGGAGATTTGGCATGTAAAGGGCGGCTTTCAAAATTTTGCAGTGGTTTAGGAGGAAATCATGTTTGTTTATGATGGAAGTTTCTAGAAAATCACTGTGGCTGATTTTTAAACGCCGTCATCATCCAAACGTCTCCAAATCATGGATTTGGAGGGATTCGACTTAGCTGCTCTTGATTTCCTGCATATTTGGTTTATTGATAAAATTATTTTCCAAAAAAAACTTGTATCAACTCCCATCTTGTAATTTCTATAAATGGGATCATTGGAATGTAGAGGAGGTTCTTTCTTCGGGAAGCTGAGTGGAGAGGTTCAATTTTGGACGCCAAGAAAGGATGGTGGAACATCTGTAAGCTTTTTAATATTTAGTAATCTATGCATGTTTGAAGATCATTTTAATTTTCAGTTATGGATCAACATTGTGCCTCTTTTTTGTTTTATTGCTACTAGTCTTTTGAAAACAAAAATGTTCATGTGCTGCATAACCAGTAAAACCCAGATCTAATGGAATCTAAGCTTTAAGTGTACATTGCTTGTGTTGTTGCCTTGTTTTCATTAGTTTCCTGTTATAACACTGCTATGGTATAGAATAAACATATGTGAATGTGTGAATGAGAAGCTTTGCTTTCATGTGTTTGCATACTAGCATTTATGATACATTTTGAGCTCGTGTTTGATTCTTAATTGCAAATCCTTTAAAGTTATGTTGTATTATTGTTCTTTCTCTTGTGCTATTGATCATTCCACCTGAACTTGAGTGTCTCAATAATTTGAAAACCACTTACCTTCAAACTCAACGCCACAATTTACCACAAATCAATATTCAACTGCCCTAGCTTTGCCATGCAGCAGCCCAATGCAGACCTTAGGGTTAACAACATCAATAAATCAAATGCAAGATACGATATGATTAGAAAAAAACATGCAAAGCAAGCTCGCAAAATTTACCCAAGGCAATCTCTGCCTCCCTCGCAATGGTGACAAGTATCTTATCACAAAATAACTAGTGACACTATGCGATGAAATCCTATCTAGGACAACAGAGAAACACAACCACTAGGTTAGTGATACCTTAGGAATCCTACCCTCAAAGGATGGTGTCATGTCAGGTAGGCTTCTCTCTCTTTCAGCTTTCTAGTCCCACTTGAGGTGTAACCAGACTAGCCACGAGAGGTGGCCCTAGCCTAGCTTTCCCTAGAGAGTGCCAAGAACAAACTCAACTCTCTACTAGTAATCGCTAGATCAATTTTGAAAGAATACATGATCCCTTGATTAGTTAGAGTAGTTGGAAGACAAATATGGTATTCTAGGATGACTTCATAGACTTGATGAAATGGTTAATGAGAGAGAATCTATACGTTGGTTACAGGGTTTAATGAATGTGTACAATAGATCAGCGAAAGAAAATGGTCAATAATTGAGTTAAATCGAAGTCTAGGAAGAGGTTGCTAAGGCGAAATAGTCTAACTCTCAGTTTTGGTGGTATGGCTTATTGAAATGATTAATCGTTTGATAAAGTATAAGAATGGGAGATGTATTCATTTAGCTAGGGCCTTAACATCAAAGTGATCTTGCTACACACAGATAATCACACATGCACAATACAACGTAGCAAGCGAAACAGGCATGCAAGGGTAAACAAGCAATACCCACTTAGTGAAATTGAAGTTAAAGATCAGTGCCTACACCTAGGGCACTTTGGAGTCAAAGATGGGTTCGCTTAGATTTGTATATCGACCCCAAACATAGCATTATAACATTTACCCAAGTGAAGAAAATGCTTGAAAAACCCTGCATGCATTTATTTAACAAGAAGTTTAAGAAAATTTTATTAGAGCGACAAATTGTTTTCAGAGTTTGATAATCAAAGATCCAGGCACTCACCTTGATCTAGATGCTTGATGGAGTTCTTTCTCCTTGCTCAACAATCATGAATAGATCCAAAGCCTCACTTCAAATCAAGATGCCTTTGTTCATCCAATGACATCAACTTGCAAAACGACCAAGAAAACGAGTAGAGAAGCGAAATGCAATGAACTTGGCGCTTGCAAATCGAATGAGATAACAAGAGAACAGGAAGCAATAGCAAGAAACGAATGCATTTGCAAATCAATTTCATTCACAGAAAACCCCCTCTCAAAGAGACCAAATCGCTTAAGTCGCCCAAGATGCTCTAGGCAATTCGCCCTCTCTCTTGCAAGCAAAATTACACAATAGAATTTGTCCAAAGCAAGAACGATTGAGATCTAGCAGTAGTAGGAGCTCAACATGAAAGGAAAATCCATCGATATCATCCACAAACAAAAGATTTTGTACCACTAAAAGTTTGATATTATTGACTGTTGAAATGAACCAAGATTCCTTTACAAATGAGGAGCTCTCTCTCTTTTAAATATTGAGAGGGGCAAAATCACTAACTCATCCTTATATGGATGGATGAGATTAAAAGATGCCAATACATGATAATGGATGAGATTTAATCTCATTTTATCTTTTAACATAGTTGGAAATGACTATTTAGTGGAGGGGGCTGAATTACATCCAATGCCCCAAGTACAATCTCATGACACATGAAAGATGTCTAATAAAATGCTAGGGGCATCTAGTTGTCCCCTTAATGATCACAACACAATTTTACTACATGCCATAGCTCAATATCTAAGTCACCATATGAAGAAGTTACCCCCCTAGGGAAAGCGTCCCACCATGAAGATGAACTACACATGCCAACGCTCAATATCTAAGTCACCATATGAAGAAGTTGCCCCCCTAGGGAGTGTGTCCCACCATGAAGATGAACTACACATGCCAAGTGATAACATGTTGTGATGCTAGGAGAAGTGGCCAAATGTGTCTTGGGGGACATCATAACATAACCCAAGTCATATTTTTCCATTCACGAATTCCAAATCATACATCAAAGACCTTGGTCACTTTTTAATTTTTAATTTTTTGTTGGAATAAAATAATAAATCATTTAACTACCCAAATCTTCATTTTCCTTGCCCAAATTGTAAATCTAACTGCACGGATGGATTTGTAGACATAAAAAACCATAAGATCCACAACTCATATGCCCATAGCCAAGGTTACAGGAATCGTGGTTGTGGTCGAAATCGGCTAAAGAATTTGGTGCAGATTTAACACTCATCCTGAAAATAAGAATTGGGGAATCAAAACCTTAACCATAATTTTTTTAATAAACATATATTTTATATTTAGATTTTACATTGCAAGGCCTATAAAACATTATCAATAACACCTCTGGGGTTAAGTCCATTGCAGATTGAAATACTAGTAGATTTAGAGAAAAGAGCCAAATAAGATACTATTGATAGGGATTGCTAATTAACATGCAATTTTGGTTCCGATTTCGACGAGATTTCAATCCTGATTCCAACGAGATTTCAGTACAGAATATTAGCAGGGGGGTTGATTCCTGTAACTCTACCCATCACCAATCGGATATAATCTATATGAAGCCATCTCCAAATATTCTTAATTATAGGCTAAGCCTATTAATCCAATAATACCACAAATGATACTTGGACTGGTTGAATTGGTCTCCAATGGAAAAGATATGATCAATGATGAAACAAAGTTAGATCTCGTTATTGATTTGGCCCTTTAACTAGGTCAAATCGAGGTTTGCCCAAGTGAAAAAGTCAAAATTTGACCAAGACTTAAGATGATGGAATAACCATGTAGAATAGCTGCAAGAGGTATTAGTTCCTTTATCATGAGAAAATTTCATGGACAACTACATGCTATGCATAGTGATTATTTCAACAAAACAAGTATAAGACAAGAGCTAAGTACAATATAAGACAAGAGTAAATAGTTTGGGCTTGTACAGTACAAGAGAGAGATGAATAATGAGATGAAATCAGAGCCATCCCTTTATGTACTTGAAAAAGAATCAAACTGTGTTGGAATCCAAAGAAAATTTCGTGCTAGGAAACTTCACTATGGTTGGCTCAGTTAATGAACATAGATACTTCAACACTGTTTCATATCACTTCAAATTACAGACATTTCATACTGTAGAGGAAGATAAAATATTGTAGCAACCCGAAATTGTTTTCTATTAGGTACCTCAGTAAATAATCCCGAAATTCTGAGCTAAGCTAGAAACATACAAATCTGTAACTTCAAAACTCAGAGGTAAGATGAATATCATTGTTTGTTGTTAGAGAGAAGGAGAGTGTCACGTCCCCATCCCTCAGACCGGCGAAGAGGACGCGACCAACACCAAGCATACGGGCAAACAGCCCCATGAACATAATCAAAAGAAATCAATGCTGGAATTAAAACTTACAAGCATACACAGATGCAGAATGAATCAACATTCAGCGGAAGCAACACACATACATTTCCAACATAAAACATGTTCATAATAATTCATTTGACATCAATATAATTGCAAAGATGGAACAGACAAGGTAACTTATCTTCTGATGAAGAACTTGTCCCGCAACCAGCTACGTCGCTGCAACGTTCCACCCAACCATAGGCCAGCGTGCTCATCAATCTCTCAGCAACACTGCCACCCCCGAGCTGGGCATGATTCCTCCAAGGATAAGGGTCAATGCAGGCTTACACATAGCCGAGGGACACAATCAGCAACCCAACGCCACTGGGTTTACCAGGCCATCAACAGATCGGCCAAGCCAGCACAGTCCAAAGGACAACCACTGCATACCAGCAGCAAAACAACCCTTCACAGCCCTGTGAAGAAGCAAAGACGACCAGGGATAATCCCAAACAAACGATGAGCACAGCTCAAGCCCACCAGGCAACACAGAGTTGTTCTTGGCCCTACCGTGGCCAAAACAACTCGGCTGCAACCCAAAAACCAGGGTACTCCAGCAGCCACAAACACACAATGAATGATAGCAGCAATCCACAGTCCCAAAACAGGGAAACTCAGCCAACATATTGGAAATCAACAGTGGCCCAAAACGAAATTGAGCACCACAACCAACAAAACGTGGGGAAGACAACAGCCCCAAAACACAAGCAGTGAGCACGACTCACAACATGGGAAAACGACCCCAAACAGTCTGTGCGTGAGGGAACTTGCACCAGACCACAAAACACAGAGGAAAACATACCCGATTCCACTCTGTAGAAAACGTGAATGGCCACTGAAAGGCAGCTCCTCTCCTAGCTGCGTGAGATCCGGCAGAACCACTGCCTGTGCGTGAGGAAAACAGACCCGTCCTCTGCATGAGGATCCCCCGAACAGAGATCGCACACCCTCCTCACTCAGCCCCGCATGAGGAGATGATCCCACCGTGAACCGACCAATGCGTGAGGGAACTTAGTCGACCTCCTGCTATGCGCGTCCCTACGTTGGGAGTGAACCGGCGTGCGGAAGCTGAACCTCCTCTGCGCGTGGATGATCAGCAGAACGTGAGGAACCAATAGACCATGGGGAGAATAGAGTCGTGGGAGAGTGGAGTGAAGGCAGTCGTGGGTGGAGTGTACGTGTGGGTGAGGATTGATAGTCCTGCCCCCCCCCCACTCCCAAAAGCCATAACTGCCTCAACCACCAGCCATAACTGCCCCCAACAACAAAACCAAGTCATTGAAGAGGTTGGTGAAACAAGAAAGGTGGCAAAACAAACAAGGTGGCAACACATGGGTTTTTCCCCCATAAACCAAGGTTTGACATCCCCCACGCCTTATCCTTTGGAACCATGCCATTTTCATTCAACGTTGCACTGCCGTAGCTAGTTGTGGTTTTAGTTTTAATTGATGTGCGTATTTACATGATGCCGAATTATAATGTGCCAAATGGTACGATAACCCATCGGCAACTATCCCCATTGTCGAAACACACACACAACCAAATCGATGGTGGGGCTTTTGCCTTGAGCTCCTCACCACGATTAATTACAATATATACATCATGCAAACGGGGTCAAAACCGGGGACATTACATTCCCCTCCCCCTTGGAATAACACCGTCCTCGGTGTTCCATCACATATATACAATACATATACAATTGCACATCAAAATTTCAAAATTGCAGATCTGTCCCACGTTCAATCATTTATGTTGAACGTTCAAGACCAAGCCCCTCGGCTTCCATGGACTTCTCCTGCTGGTTCTCAGCTTCCAGCTGATCCCGAAGTCTAGGAACTTTGTGGCTATTGTCGTCATCATGTTTCCTCATTGGGCAGTCCTGGCGTAAATGATGTCCTCCGCATCTCCAGCATCTCACTGGCTGCTTCATCTTTACCTGCTCAAATTCCTTTGAGTCTTCATGCCTGGACCGTTTCCTATCGGGTCGCTTGGACAATTGTCCCGTTGCTGATCCACCTTCCTTTCCTTTGTCGATTGCTCCCAGAAGGCTTTTCACCTCCCTTTGCAAACCAATAGAGTTTTGCAAAATCTGGTGGTTCATCTCATTCTGCCTTCTCTGTATCTTGAGCATCTCCCCAAGATTCTCTTGGGTCTTGGCAATCATTTGAAGGAGACTTCCAGCTAAGTCCAACAACTTTTGATCTGTTGCCATAATCAACGTGCACCACCTGGTTTCACTTTTCTCACCTGTGAAATGCACCATTGAAATTCTATCAGACCAAGCATAATGTAGACATTACAATCAGTCAGTTAATTACCCAATTGGCATGACAGTCCAAGCCTCATCAAGGAGACTTTCATATTTTTCATGCCTTCCCAACAGGCACACAAGCTCATTCATGTCCATTCTTGGGCAAGGAATTAACCATTCCAGCATTCACAATTTACTTTAAGCAAATACACAAATTTCATTTCAATCATACATGCATTAAACATTCCTTTGTTTTCACAATGCATAAATGTATATGTATATATATAATCAAAAGGCAAGAGAGAGCAGTAAGAGTTTTTTTTTTTTTTTCCTCTTTATTTTGTTCCATCCTGGAACCCACACCATCACTGTGGCTTTTCATGCTCTCAGCCTCTTTCACTTCACCGTGAATGCTAGACCAATCCTTCTTGGTCATGACACTTAGTGTCTTTGGTCTATTCCAGACCTCTAAACCATGGAGTCTCTCCACATGGTTTGTCTGGGCTGCTAGGACTCCCCCGTCTTACTGGCACCTTTTTCATTACCGCTCAACCCGAGCTTTCCAGGACAGTCACATGTCCACATGCATCTCTAGGATGCTCTCATAGTCCTCGCTTCCAGCGACACCTATATCCAAACATTGAATGAATTCACATGTTTAGTTTATTCTCATCGGTTTTATCTCTAGAACAAGAGCTTAAAACATCCTAACCAAATCATATACGCATGTATATTCATAAGCAAAATAATCCAATACGTATCTGTATTGTGTGTTTCCTCATTCGTCCACAGGATCCTGCTTCGCTTTGCAAGCCTTGGGATCGCCTATGGACTTAGATGTTAGGTCAGCACGCCGGCTTCCCCACAACATCAAATAATTAATGTCCAGCCAGTACACAATCATGTCGACTGGGCTTGGAACTTTATTTTGACCATTTCCAGGTCTAGGATCTACTATGGATCCTCAGGTATATAACAGCCCATCATACACTTATACCAACATACACTCATATCAACAATACCCCTTACTCCACAACCCCTCACAACAACCATTTACCTTTACATTTACCTGCCAACACAAGCAATACAAGCAAACTCATCAGCGTTATTGCTCTAAAACTGTAATCACATTTCATATCATTCGGTCATAATGGATACTAAATCAAAACATGTTCTACATATGGAGTTTAACAATTAAACATGCATATTCTTAGCAAGGGTTACAGAACACTTATCCATTTGCCGTCGCAGTATGCCTTTATATCTATTAGGCACCGTCAAGGAGTTGGGAAAGGCTGAATGCTAAGCTGGTGAGCTCGCTGCAGAGCTACGAACACCTACACCAGAACTAGCCTGACTTCTAATACACCCACACACACCCAACACAAGGAATCAGTCCCTTCTCTGCTACTCAGTCCCTCAGGCCCTGCATTCCCTTCCAGTGCTATCCCGGGGTTGTGGAGAAGAAAGTCAGCCCTCTAGCTCTGTCTGTGTGGTTTCCAATCTCCAGATTTAAGCAAACCAAGCCCCCATCCCTGCTTCCTTTTTACATTTCATATTCACACATGTCTCACCGACATAATTTATACCATCTCACTCATGTTGTTTACCAAACATGCAGTATAGACGAGACATTTTCAAAATGTCCAATGGTGTTTCACCCGAAACCCATTCCCAAGGGAAAACCTTCCCATGAAGTTTGGCTTCTGCAGGCCATCACCATGGTCTTCCTGCAGTGTGTACCCTTGCTCAATTGTGGGTCTCTTGTAAGCAGCACTACTATGCCCATTATAATTTTATGCTTACTATCATAATATGAATACCCACTCACCATGCGTCCACCTGACACAATCTTACACAAGCCAACAGTGATCAGTAGTCGTTAGTAATTCTTAAATCCGAAATTCACAATTCAAATTTAACAATCCATTATGCATACCAACTAGTTTTACAACTATGAGACTCTTCTCATAAAGTTTGGTTCTTTCACATGGTAGATTCTGGCATTGGTCAGGGTCTTACCTCTCACTGCCATGCTTGAAATAATCTACCTGAAACCTGAGTTTCAATCAACCAAACACAACCTCGTGCAAGCCAATAGTGACTAGTAGTTGTCAGCAATTTCTTAAATCCGAAATTCACAATTCGAATTTTAACAACCTATTATGCATAACATATGGTAGATTCTGGATGCATATAACATTTTCATTGCTACAACCATCACTGAAGCATTTTCAGAATTTATAAAATTCAAATATTTTCAGCGGTTAGTCACATCAACATTACCAAAACTCATTTACTTCATGCAATCATCATCATACTAACATTGCAAGGTATAGTCATATCATTCATGCAATTAAATGAAATGTTTAGATACTCCTTACTTCACAAGCGTATCATTCATACCACCTTGCTCTTCCATAGAGCATTTCTGGTAGCCAATTGATCATGACTATCCTGCATTCATAACAACCTTTGAAATGGTTCCTGAATTGTCATCAATTCATCATCTCGGTCATTAGTCATTCATAATATCACATGCACTCATCTCAATGCATTCATGCAATGCACCACAACATTTGCACCTATGCTTATGCAATTAGTCACTCACACCCTTCATATGCATACATCCAATGCATAACTACAAGATTCATAAAATCTTCTTAATGCATGTCCATTCAACGCTACCTTGCATTGATTATGAATTCAACCATACCATGGCCTAACCACGACTACCTCATATAGGATGCATTATTATAATCAAGATCATCAGTACTTCTTTCCTTGGGCTACTGAGCTCAATCAACATATACAGGCATAACACCTTTCTATATTCAAATATCCACACGGTATGAGGTCTCTTTCCTGTACCAATCCATGGAATTTGTCATAAGCAAATTCTTACCTGCATGGGTCGTACTTACACCCTTGTCATGACCAATTTAGTTGGTCCTTTGCAGGAGATTGCAGGATTTGCTCACCAACTTTTGTCCTGGACTTGTTGCTTTATCCCTTTCTCCAAAGGGTTGCTAGTCACATTCATCAGCATCAGCAACATATTCAGCTAGGTCCATGTCGTCGTTGGTTTTCCCACTAATGCCAACATCAAAGCAATGATTATCATTAGTGGTTCATACAGAACATATAGTTTTCAATACTCTTACCAACATGCAATATCCTATGCATGTAATGCATATCCTCATGCATTTCATGCATAAAACTAAGGAAACGCAACATAGTTAGCAAGACAGGGTTTTTAAGGAAACTTCCCTTTTCAAGTCTTTCATCCTGGCATAGAACTACTCTTCCATACAGCAACTGATTGAATTCATAGTCCTTGCTACCCCTGGGCATGCAACTGTCCAGATTTGTCCGTTCGATAGCAGCGGCCATCACTAGCACTTTGCTGCTTCATGCTCAGATTTCGATGACTTTCCCTTGTTCCCTACTGGATAAGCTTTCCAACGCCTATCCATATGCTTCATTCGGACCTCGAGTGTGAAAACCACACCACTTCCAAGAATGAAGATTTTCACCAAATCTCAGGCAAAACACACAAACTGTATTTTGGTTCAGAATGCTAACTTCAGCCACCTGTAGGAGCAAGTCTAGGAAGATTCAGGAAAATCTTTCTATCGGGCGAAGTCAATGCATACAACGAGGAACACTCATTAACTTGCGAATCTCATTTCTGATGCACTGTCCATCTTTTTTGAATTCTGGGTTCTACTAAATTGCCCAAAACCTAGAATCTTATTTTCTCCAGAACGACTGTCTCCAGGGACGAAGGGGGTCAAGGGGGCTTGCCCCCTTGTGGCTTCCCTGCGCCACTGGCAAAATCTGGCGCATTAGATCGCTGCCACTTTCTCAATTTTCAGCCCTGAAAATCCACTGAAAAACCACTGAAAATTCCTCTGAAAAACAACTAAATTTTCCTTTGTTCAATCGTGTCTCTTCCCCAATTATTCTTTCGCAAAATCGGCTCTCGGAACCATTTTCTCTTCCGCAGAATCGCCTCTCGGAACCATTTTCTCTTCCGCAGAATCGGCTCTTAGAACCATTTTCTCCTTCCGATCGGCGTCGACAACCTTTCTGATCAGAAGCCTTAATGCTTTCGCTTCCGCAACGGCGGCTCACGAACCACTTTCTCTTCTGATGGCCGCTCTTTACTTAAAGAAATTTTAACTTCAGGCGTCGGCAGTCTTTGCACTTCAGAAGGCTAGTGCCTTTGCCTTCCACAACGGCGGAAAGTCAAACCTCTATTTTCTTCCGATTGGTGAACTTATTTTGACCGGCATCGGAAGTCCTTTCTCGTCGGAAGTCTAGTGACTTTGACTTCCGCAACGGCGAATGGGTGAACGACTAATTTCTTCCGATAGCCGACGATTTCAACACTTAGCCAAATTTTTCCAACTTCTTCATGGCGTCGGCGATCGGAGAACTTACCCATCGGACGCGTAGTTACTTCGCCATCCGCAACAGCGGGTGCACGGACATCAATTCCTTCCGACGGACGCCCAATCGCTTAGAAACTTTTTCCGATTTTCTTCAAACTGCTCCATCGGACAGACTTCTGCCTAATGCTTCCGCTACAGCGGATGTCCTTCCCCGTCGAAAGACTTAGTGGTTTGGACTTCCGCAACGGCGGACGAGAAACCGCTAACTCTTCCGCTATAGTGGAAGTCTTTCCGCTAGTGGCCCGACTGTTCAACACTTAGAATAATTCTTGGATTTTTACAGTCATGCAATTCTGATCCTTGCTGGGCAGAAGGCAATTTTGCTTCGGTCACTGCGCTTTGGTGGTCCATTCAGGCCCATGCTGCAACATGAGCTCTGATACCACTCTGTCACGTCCCCATCCCTCAGATCGGCGAAGAGGACGCAACCAACACCAAGCATATGGGCAAACAACCCCATTAACATAATCAAAAGAAATCAATGCTGGAATTAAAACTTACAAGCATACACAGATGCAGAATGAATCAACATTCAGCGGAAGCAACACACATACATTTCCAGCATAAAACATGTTCATCATAATTCATTTGACATCAATATAATTGCAAAGATGGAACAGACAAGGTAACTTATCTTCTGATGAAGAACTTGTCCCGCAACCAGCTACGTTGCTGCAACGTTCCACCCAACCATAGGCCAGCGTGCTCATCAATCTCTCAGCAACACTGCCACCCCCGAGCTGGGCATGATTCCTCCAAGGATAAGGGTCAATGCAGGCTTACACATAGCCAAGGGACACAATCAGCAAACCAACGCCACTGGGTTTACCAGGCCATCAACAGATCGGCCAAGCCAGCACAGTCCAAAGGACAACCGCTGCATACCAGCAGCAAAACAACCCTTCACAGCCCTGTGAAGAAGCAAAGACGACCAGGGATAATCCCAAACAAACGATGAGCACAGCTCAAGCCCACCAGGCAACACAGAGTTGTTCTTGGCCCTACCGTGGCCAAAACAACTCGGCTGCAACCCAAAAACCAGGGTACTCCAGCAGCCACAAACACACAATGAATGATAGCAGCAATCCACAGTCCCAAAACAGGGAAACTCAGCAAACAGATTGGAAATCAACAGTGGCCCAAAACGAAATTGAGCACCACAACCAACAAAACGTGGGGAAGACAACAGCCCCAAAACACAAGTAGTGAGCACGGCTCACAACATGGGAAAACGACCCCAAACAGTCTGTGCATGAGGGAACTTGCACCAGACCACAAAACACAAAGGAAAA
Organism: Pseudotsuga menziesii; assembly: GCA_001517045.1. Lineage (NCBI taxonomy): Eukaryota > Viridiplantae > Streptophyta > Pinopsida > Pinales > Pinaceae > Pseudotsuga > Pseudotsuga menziesii. The sequence goes on along the minus strand of LPNX010929613.1, from coordinate 709,217 downwards.
CATACCCGATTCCACTCTGTAGAAAACGTGAATGGCCACTGAAAGGCAGCTCCTCTCCTAGCTACGTGAGATCTGGCAGAACCACTGCCTGTGCGTGAGGAAAACAGACCCGTCCTCTGCATGAGGATCCCCCGAACAGAGATCGCACACCCTCCTCACTCAGCCCCGTGTGAGGAGATGATCCCACCGTGAACCGACCAGCGCATGAGGGAACTTAGTCGACCTCCTGCTATGTGCGTCCCTACGTTGGGAGTGAACCGGTGTGAGGAAGCCGAACCTCCTCTGCGCGTGGATGATCAGCAGAACGTGAGGAACCAATAGACCATGGGGAGAATGGAGTCGTGGGAGAGTGGAGTGAAGGCAGTCGTGGGTGGAGTGTACGTGTGGGTGAGGACTGACAGTCATGCCCCCCCCCCCCCCCCCCCAAAAGCAATAACTGCCTCAACCACCAGCCATAACTGCCCCCAACAACAAAACCAAGTCATTGAAGAGGTTGGTGAAACAAGAAAGGTGGCAAAACAAACAAGGTGGCAACACATGGGTTTTCCCCCATAAACCAAGGTTTGACATCCCACACCCCTTATCCTTTGGAACCATGCCCTTTTCATTCAACGTTGCACTGTCGTAGCTGGTTGTAGTTTTAGTTTTAATTGATGTGCGTATTTACATGATGCCGAATTATAATGTGCCAAATGGTACGATAACCCATCGGCAACTATCCCCATTGTCGAAACACACACACAACCAAATCGATGGTGGGGCTTTTGCCTTGAGCTCCTCACCACGATTAATTACAATATATACATCATGCAAACGGGGTCAAAACCGGGGACATTATAGAGAGATTTGGAAGGGTGTCTTCCTGTAGCGGCTTCGAGAATATATCTTCCTGTAGCAACTCCGAGAATATATCCTACTGAGTACTGATGCAGCCCACGAATTTCAGAGATCAATCTCACTTGTTTTCTTCATCCTACAGGTGCATTTTCCTCAACAAAACCACGAACTAGCTGCTGCTGTAAACTTCATTTATTGCTGCTGAATATACCTAAAATTTGGACCCCAAAAAAAATTTGTTGTACGGACCATCTCAAACTTTGACCAAAAAATTTTTATCTTTGTTGCAAAAATTGGATGCCTCAATGTTGCTGCCTCAGTCCTCTTTCTACCTGAAGAATCGCAGAGCAACTTCCAACTCCACCGAAATTCCCACATGAAAATGAAATCCTGAGGGCTCTATTTATATAGAATTGAACCCCATTTTTATGAGGTCGACCTGCCTTCAAATTAATTATTTTATTTTTGAATTCTATCTTTTATGGAGCCGACTTGTTTATGTTTTTGTTTTAAATGTCTTCTAAAACTGAGCCAACTTCATCATAGCATCCCACTAGGTCTCGATTACGTCCCACCAGGTCTCCATTACGTCCCAATAGGTCTTCATCACATCTCAATGGGCTTCAAAGCAAAGATCCATCCAAAATGCAAGGACTGCATGCCATGTTAAGGGGCTCCAATAACTATCTTGTGGGCTTAATCATGTTGTACATGGGCTGCCACACCAAGGTCTCCATCATCAACAGGCTGCCAAAGAGTTTAAGAAACTTGTGGGCTTAAGGACCATCTCCAAGGGTTCCAAGACTCCATCAAGTCATCAATAACCATGCAAACCACAAATGACCACGTCATCTCCTTCAAGGGTACAAGGACCACTAATTCACTATTTGTTGGTCCAAGGACTTCTTCAAAGGCTTCTTCATCAAGCAAGAGGCTTCATGGGCTTTTTCAACCACCTCAACCACACAAGAAGACCTCCAGGTGTCAAGATCCATCATGCCACCTCTTGTGGGGGGCTTAATCATGTTGTACATGGGCTGCCACACCAAGGTCTCCATCATCAACAGGCTGCCAAAGAGTTTAAGAAACTTGTGGGCTTAAGGACCATCTCCAAGGGTTCCAAGACTCCATCAAGTCATCAATAACCATGCAAACCACAAATGACCACGTCATCTCCTTCAAGGGTACAAGGACCACTAATTCACTATTTGTTGGTCCAAGGACTTCTTCAAAGGCTTCTTCATCAAGCAAAGAGGCTTCATGGGCTTTTTCAACCACCTCAACCACACAAGAAGACCTCCAGGTGTCAAGATCCATCATGCCACCTCTTGTGGGGTTTCCAAGCCTTCTCCTAGGGTACCATGACCCCATCAAAACATAAATGACCATAGAATGGGTCATTAATGCTCCTTCAACCCATCAAGGGCTTCTCCATCATCCACAAGAGCTTCAGTATCATAACCAAGGTCTTCATCATCAGCAGTAGGTTCTTCAACATCATCTACGAGGTGGTGGCTCCAAGATCCAACCTTGTGGGTTCAAGGACCTTGTCAGGCTCCACAAGGTGCTTCAAAGCAATGTTACAAATATCGTGTCAGCGAATATATCGCCGAGGGTCCAAAAAGAAATTATCGGATTTATCGGCAAAAATGTCGGCAAACATCGGCAATATATCGGCAAACTTAAAAAAAACAAAAATAAAATTTTTTTTTCAATTTTCTAGAATCTAAACTTCTGAAGCAACAAGAACATCAAATAAACCAAAGTTATACAAATCCACCTTATTTTTAAAAAGCCAGGATCTACAACAAGGAAATGACAAGTACAAATAATACATATAATTTTTAAAAATTCTAAAATTAAAAATTACATAAAAAATAAAAACTATATACATTTTTAAATATAATGATGACTTTTATTAAATAATGTTTAGTGACACCACTATCAAGCTTTAAGGCAATGAAACATGACAAAAAATTAATCCATATGTTAGATTTTATTATTTTAATAACAGAAACATTATATAAATATAAATAAATTATAATTTAGAATTTTAATAAATAAATTATAATACCAAAATTATAAAAGCTTTAATAACCTTAACTTAACTTTAAAATATAACTTTTTAACTTATAACTTGAATATAACTTTCAACTTTAATTTTCAAATATACAACTCCTTAATGTATAATATATAAATTTTTAAATATATAACTTTACAAATTTAATATAACTTTTAACTATAACACCTTTAACTTTGAGATATATAACTTTACATCCTTAATGTATAATATTTAAAATTTTAAATATACAACTTTCAACTTTAATGTATAATATATAAATTTTTAAATAGAAAATTTATAAAGACTGAAGTTATAAATTATTTTTGAAGGGCTCGACTTGTTGACCAGACACATTGGTGGTTTCCATCCCCGCTATTATCCCTCCTTTATACCCCGCATTCCGTTCAATATGCACCAGACACCATTAGCAGATAAAGATACCGCTATAGAACCTTTGGAATTGGGAATTACTACCTAGTGGCTGGAAGGAATGAAGATTTAATACATATGGTTCACAGGTACCACCTCTCTGTCGGATGAGTTGTTGTAGCCTTGTGGGAACTCTTTTCATTTGGACTATAAAAAAAAGGGGGGGGGTGGTCAATGTGAAGCGATATCTCTACGGGCAACGTGCCAGTTCTTTATTTGTAAGGCTCACAACAAGCAAACTGGGTCCGCTGGCGCACCATGCAGTAAAGGGAGCAAGATTTGGGAGGCGATCCATTCCCCAATGTAAGAGATCGCTTCAGTTTACTTTGTTCTTCCTCCTATTTAGTAAGCAGAAGATAATCAATAGGGTTATGTTTTAAAGACCGCCTATATTAGCCGAAGTTAGTACGAACTAATGCGTATGTGCTACCCTAGCCTACTATTATCAAAGCTTCTCCACCACCCACCATGCTCGAGGGCCGGCGGATCCGGTAACAGACAAAAAACCAAAAAAAAAAACGAGTGTTTCGTTGACCCCAACACCCTTGTTTGATTGACTCTCGATTTTTACTAAAAAATCGCGATTTTAACGCGTTTTTTTTCCGTTAAATATCGCCGAAAAAATCGCAGCGATGTTTCCCGATAATATCACCAAGGAGGAGAAGTCGCGATATATCGCGATGTTGCCGAGAAATCGGCGATTTTTGTAACACTGCTTCAAAGCACAACTCATCTCTGTATGGGCTTTGCACTACAAGAGGGACTTTGTGGCATCAATGACTACCTATGGGGCCACTGCAAGTCCCATGTTGGCATCAATGACAATTCAATCAACAATCTCCCACTCTGTCATTGATGACAACAACTCATGCTCCCCCCTGTGACCATGCTACCCTTTTGTCTTCATCTCTCCCCCTTTGGCATCAATGGAAAAGGGTGACCACATATCTGCATCTGAAGGTACTAATCACTACTCCCCTTGTCAACATGCACGATCCTAGGACCTGTCTGTATGCTTAGAGTAGTCATCCTTTCTTCTTTGACTTCATCCTCTAGTCTTATGAACTCAAGATGTGCTAAGGACTTTGAGAGACCTTAAGCTTGGCTTGCCATATGGCAGCCATTCTCCCTGTATTGATCAACCTCTCCTATATGTAACTGCTCGGTCTTCTTCATCCATACTTGCTTCTTGACATTTGTCCTTTCAAGATTTGTTCCTTCATCTTTATTGGCTTTCCTTGTTGAGTTGTATGACAAATTTCCCATGGATTGTTTCCATGTATTCCAACAGTGTCGAGCTTTGTGCCCAAAGCCACTATAACTATAACACCTCATAGTGCGACAATATGCAGCAATGTGACCAAGATGGTTGCATGTCCAACAACTAACTGAGTTGTTGGAGCTTTCAACACTTCTTTAATCAACTTCATTCCTCCATACCAGAGAGTGTCCTTGACTGTGGGCCCTTGTCTTCTGACCTTCAAATATTTATGTATTGGGCTTCTTCCAAGGTTCACTGGTTCTTCTCGTTGATGTGTATGAAGGACTCCTCCTCGGTTGACTTCTTTGACTTGCACATTCTTGGGCTTTGTGACCAAAGCCACTACAGATGTAGCATCTCAATGTGTAACAAGTAGCAACAATATGTCCATCTCAGTTACATGTCCAGCATTTGACTTTGTCATTAGGACTTCCAACACTTCTTCTACAATCCATAGCTTTATGACCAAAGTTAGAACAAGAAAAACAATAACCATTAAATCCATTTTTCATACCTGGGACTTTGGTTCCATCTTGGAGATGTTTCCTTTTTGAGCTTGCTTTGAGAAATAAGCCTAACTCCTTGATGCATTCTTGAACTTCCAAAGTCTTTGTTGTCATGTACAGGTGCATGTGGAGCAGCTTTGGACGATGATGGGCCTGCTTTTGGAGTCTTGGGAGACCAAGTGCCATCTTCATATTTTTCTCCTTCCTTCTTGTAACCAAGGCCAGACTTGTCAAATGGAGATCTTTGGCAATCCAAGATCTTATCTAGGACAACTGAATTGTCTTTGAACTTGACAAAGGAATCAATCTTTTCATCTTTCTTCTTGAGACAAACTACCTCCATCTCCAACTTTTGGATTGTCTACTCCTTTTCTTCCAACAGATTCTTCAAGATTTCTTCTCTATTGACTTCCTCCAGCTAAGTCTTCAAATCAAGATTGGTCGTTTTAGTATATTCAAGCTCTTCTGAGTCTTCACCAGGATCTTCTTATCCTTCCTTTTGATTGATCAATTCTGTCTTTAGTTGTTCAGCTTCAGCATTCTTGTCTTTCAGGTGATCCCGCAAATCTTGATCCTTGTGTTTGAGCTTTACAAGTGTGTTACCACCTAAGTTGTACTTGGTGGATTTTTCAAGCGAGCTGGTGAAGTGGAACAAGTATACTTGTTCATTCTTCAGAGTTCAGAAGTCCTCCATGCTTTTTTTAGGAGTTTGTTCGGTTTTTTTTGTAACACATATTCATACCCCCTTGGGGAAAATTGTAAAAAATGTCCTAGCATTTAATTTTTATAAAAGGCTCAGCTTCCCGGACTTTAGCATCAAGTTGACTAGTCCAGAGTGTTTTTTCCCTTGGTTATTATTGGTTGTTGAACAAACGACTAATAATTTCTAAGTTTTTCACTCACACCTCCAAAGCTGGGGTAGTCATCTTGGAGTTTCAGCCTAGGGAGGTTATTAGAGCCTTCGTGTCGATGTTTTTCACCGTGCTAGGCATTCATTTTGAGTCGTATGGACATGTACTAGGTACCCCTAAAGTTTCGTCAGATATTGAGAAAAATAAATTTTCTCCGTTTTTTAAGCCATTTTTTAATGATTTAATTAAAAATTTTCAAAATGTGATATAAGTCAGATACGGAGTCCGTTTCTAACATGGGGATACTCGTTTTGATACTTGGAGCAAACTCTTTACCTCTGCGACCACTTTCCACATCAATCAGGCAGCCGGGACATCCCGTGAGACGTTATTTGGCTAAAAATGCATCAAAATGGCATTTTAATGCTAAGTTTGGACAAATTGGCATAAGGGACAAAAGTCAAAAAGTCAAAAGGAGACATAAGAAATGAGTGGGGTAACTTGGCATGGTTTGTCCCCCATGGAGGCGACCTCATCCATAAGCAAAAGCATCACTTTGAAATTAGTTTTCATGTCATGCATTTATCCAAAGTTTAAGGGAGCGCCCATCATGCTCACATCGTTTGGGTTGTACGGGTATGTTAATGTGATGGATTAACACCATACAAAGGTTGTTTAGCATGAGGGTTTATACACCAAGTGAATTGTTTAAAGTTTAAACTTAGGAAGTAGCGCCCATGTGCTCACTTTATTGCTTCACGACTCAAGTATGGCCCACGTTATTGGTTAGTGAATGGGGATTGAGACTTTAATCATCTTTTAAATGACTTCATCTCTTATTACGTGGAGTATCTACCATGTGCTATATACCATAGTTTGAGCTCACGTCACCGTCATATTGGATCCGTACACATCCGCTTGAGAGATAAGGCTTACGATTTGGAGTTGATTTTGGTTGGTGGAGTGAGGTGGCCTACCTCATCTGAGGTGGCACCTCTTCCATACCAACTATTCAGTTAACTAAAGAATCAGCCCACCGATTCTTCTGATTGATTCAGTTCAACTCAGCTTCACTCTGCTGAGCTTTTACTTCTTCTGCCAGTTTTGGTGGTGCCCCCCTGGGCTTGTATTTGCTTTAAATAAAGCTTTGCTCTCCTCATTCAAACTAGTTGGAATGTACTGGGAAAAGCCTTGTTGAATGCAATCATTGTTTATCTGAGAAATAAAAGAGACTTTGGAGGTCTACTTGTGTGGTGCTTTGTGAGTGGATGTATTATCATTGTGCTTTGTTGAGATAATATTTGTCGGATCCATTTTGCTTCCAATTTCTAGATCTAGCTTCCTTGAAGGATAGGTATCAGTTTTGCAAGGTGAATGAAGTTGTTTGTTTACTACTTCATTTTATTCAGTATGAATGTTTAGAGATACGAAATTGAATATTTTCATTTGTTTATGGACATTTTCATATTTTGATCTCTAAGTGTATATGCTGATAGATTTGATCTTGTTTGTTGAGTTGTGTGAAGTGCAGGTCATCTTAGCTGGAGATAGAGAGGATCTTGTTTGATCTTTCTCGTTCTGACATATTTTTTTTACAGATAAAGTCCCTCGGTGCCCCACAATCAAAGCCTCAAGGATCATCTTGTTCTCTAAACTTCCCCTCTCTCCTTCTCAAATTTGTTTAAAAAAAATAATTTTTGTCCTTTATTCGAAAAGCAGTTGCAGATCTAAGGTTTTAAGTTCATTTTCATACAGAGATCGTAATTACTTTTTATGATTAGATCTAGCTAAAGTTGAAAAAGAATAATTTTCTAGTATAGATCTACATTACCGATTTCTTCTTGCTTCAAGTCATCTGCATTTACAAAATTAAAAGTCTTGATTAGTAGGATTAACTGCCAAGTTTAAGTTTCAGATCTAGCATCTAAGTGCTCTAATTTGTTTGTTTTCCTTACGAAACAAACAAAGACCCTGAAAAAACAACTTTCTAACTCATTTTTTCAGTTGCTTCTACTTAGTTCATTTCAGCTTTTTACTTAGAATTTTTTCAGCAGATTTTGGTAGTTTTCCCAAAGCACTCTTAAAGTGTTTTTAGGCATATTCTATTAATGTATGTTGCCTGTTTTTTGCAGGTTTACGATAAATGAGGAGGAAACTCTGGCGGATTTTCGCAAAATCAAGCAAAAAGAAGACCAACAAAGCTCCCCCTCGCACAAAAATTAAATTTTCCAATAAGTTGTAAGCCTTTGGATCCCAATTTGAGGACCAAAGTGCACTTTCTTCCGCAGCATTGTAACCGATTAATAAAAGCAAGTTTTAGTAGGATCGTTAGAGCCCTCTCCCCATTCCCCCTGGGGGGATTTGTGTCAGTGTCTTTTTTTTTATGATTTTCCAGTTTTAGTTAGTTTTATCTTTATTTCCGATTTAGTTGTTTATTTGATCAAGGAAGTAAAAGAAATACTTACTCCACACTCTCTCGAGTACCCTGAAAGGATGAAAGAAATTCGTGGTAGGATTAATTAGAAAATATTTCTTTTATTTATTTGTTCTTAAGTTTTTAAAATCAATTCGACCGTTGTTTTCCCGAGTACCCGAAAGGTGAAAGAGACTCTTCGGTCGTCGTCTAAACAACTCATTGTTACGTCTCTAATTAAATAAACCAAGACTCCTTCCCCGTATGCTCTACACCGCTGCAGCTTGTCTGATCAATTGGTCGTATCAGAAAGGGATATGAGTTACTAGATTTAATAGGAAAATCCACACAAGTGATTTTCTCGAGAACTCAGGAGGTTGCAAAGGGTAATTACTACAGAGTTAGGGGGCTACTCCAAGCAGGTTCATGCCCGCCCCGTTGGACACTTGGTATTACCGCTTTAGCACTCAGTTCGAAAGGACTTGACTTGTTGGGCCAAACCCACAATTAACCTACGCCCTTAATTACTCATTAATAATTTTAAAACTAACCAACGAGACAACTGCAATACTTACACGACACAACAGCACTCCACTTTTACAAGCACTCCATATTCATCGGCACTGGTTTGTTTTACTTTCAATGCTTAAATCAATTATTGCAAAATGTCGTGAATGGTGCTTACATTGTCATATGTTGTTGATGTGATCTCTTTCTTGCAATAGTCCGTTGTGTTATTTTATCCATTTCATATTAACTCCTAGAATTAATTATTTCTCTCATAGAGTAAAAATCCTAGATTTTACTTTTCATTACGGTCCACCCCCCTTGGCGTCGCTAGGAGTTGGCCTAGACGGAGGAGCTGAGTGTCAGGTGACAGCACTTAGCTCGATCTTGCCCCCAAGGTCGCACCCAGTGGCTTGAAGATTTCTGCCACGTTACCCGAGATGCGAATTAGGAGGCAACATTTTGGCGTCGTTGCCAACGATAAATCTTTCTATTCCCGGAATACTGCTTTGTTTTCCACTCTTTTGTTTTTGCTTTGTTTGATGAATGTTAGAATAGATCTTTATTTTTCATCTGGCGACTCCACTAACCTTTAGCTCTTATAAATTTACAAATAAAAGCAAGAAAATATTTTTTATGAGTGTTTAAATGCATATTTTTCTTCTCACTTGGCGACTCCATTGAACAGATAAAGCCTTGTTATCTGAAAATACTTGTGAATATTTGTTGTGTGTAGATGAGCACATGCGACACATTGATATTTTTTCCGAAGCTCATTGACAGCTACACCTGTTCAGTAGAAAGTTCCATGGTTATATCAAATGCACATTGTTGATTTCTGATATGGATGAACTGAGGCAACAATGTGGTGCTCAGATAGTCAAATTTTTTCATCCCATAGATTTCTCAAACATCCCAAGTTTTCCTAACTTTGGTCATGGTGTGGGGGATATAAATAAATGGCTTCCAGTCTTTCATGGAAATTATGGTGATTCAACCATCTGGCATGTCAAATCTTTCCTTCAGTTGATGGCCGACTCCAATGTGCTTTATGAGGACAATATGATGGAAATGTTTGCTAGTACTTTTCAAGATGAGGCCTGCTATTGATTCTATCTGGACCTTCCTAATAAGTGTATAAACTCATTTCCAAGCTTTCTTTGGATGTTTTTAGAGCAATGGCATGATGGTAGGGGTAGTATGAATGGTTTGGAAATATTCCCTGAAAAGATCTTTACCTTCTACCTATCTAGGACAGAGTATCATACTAAAACATATGACGGACCGTTTGCCATGATACAAAGTGTTGAGGACTTGGAATTATTTCTTGAACATTTAAGTGAAGAAGAGGTCCATGATACTCCCATTGAAGAACTTCCTCATGTTGTCATAGACAACGTCGAATGTGGGGAAATCCCTCTAAGTTATTTTAGAAAGGAGGAGATTAAGCGGCTTATTAAAGAATCTGATGCCTCTCTCAACACACAAAAGGATTCTGAAGATGGGCTAAATCTAATTGAAGAAGTTTATGAAGAAACCTCATATGAAGATGTTGAAAACGATCCTCATGTCACATCAACAGAAAATATGGAGGATGTGGATAAGATAGAGGAACCCATTGAGCAACATATCCCTAGCGACCCCATTAAATATTATGATGAAGGTCCCTTGATCGAAGATATTATTAAAGGTCCTCATCACTGTGCCATGATAGAAACTACTGAAGACTTGAAGTATCCTCAGGATTGTTTCAACGAGGATGATCACATGGGTATTTTAGATTTACCTCAAGAAGAAACCATCACAGAAACTTATAAAGATAATTATGATGAGGTCTATATGGTGTACGATGACACTCCTCTATGTTCTCCTCATAGTGATGAGAGTTTGGAAAGTTCATTCCCTTGTAACATTTTTGGTTTTGAAATCAGATATTCTGAAGAAGAATATAGTGAACATGAGGATGAGTGTATCCAGGAATGTGATGCCATGGATAAGGATTCCCCCATATTTGACAAAGGTATGGATGATGGTTATTGGACATACATTAAGAAGCCCATTTTTTATGTATCGAGAGAAGGGAGTGTCGATTTGGAGACCTTTGGAGATCTTGGTATGGAAGAGAATCCTGTAGAGTTTTCATATGATCATTCAAAATCACACACAAGTGTTAGCAGTGAAGACCTAGAAAAGCAGTGGATTGAAGAGTCAGATTTGATTCAGCCGATGGAATGTCAGTCTCAACCTACATATTCACATTCAGAGGTTCCTCATGATTTGGAGCATCTTGGGGCTTACACCGAGAGTTATCAGTCGATAAGCCCTTTTGATATGTATGATGGAGTTGTTGATCTTCCTCATCATATAGATATCTACATTAGTCCTATCCAGGTTTGGATAGAGGAATCCTACAGAAGCACATGCCAGATTGGGAGGCAGTTTGATGAAGTTCTACATGCCTATGATTTCCCGTCCAGCCCACCCCTTCTGAATATCCGTGCAGGTTTGCATTTTCTATTGAAAATATCCTTGTTTTGGCTGGTAACCAAACACGAGAAAAATTTTAAATTTTGATCAATGCTAAGGTGGTTACATTGGATTTTTCATTTTACTTAACATGGTGATTATGATATGTTTAGAGTAAGAAAATAAGCTCCTTATAGTGAGCATTTGCTTTTTGCATTTCTTTTCTGTACTTAGAAATAAATAACCTTTTATTTTGTTAAAATTTTTGTTTTCCACATTCTTGAATAAATGCAACTTATGATTCATTTGATTTATTTTTATAAAACTTGTGCCACTAAGGTTGTCTTGTCAAGTTGAGATGTTTTTACAGATTATATAAACTAGAAATTCTGGTGTTCTTGTATCCTCTCCTTGACCCATGACCATATCGAGCACACGTCCCACAGTTGGAGCCAGATGTTACCACCTAAGTTGTACTTGGTGGATTTTTCAAGCGAGCCGGTGAAGTGGAACAAGTATACTTGTTCATTCTTCAGAGTTCAGAAGTCCGCCATGCTTTTTCTGGAAGTTTGTTCGGTTTTTTTTTGTAACACATGTTCATACCCCCTTGGGGAAAATTGTAAAAAATGTCCTAGCATTTAATTTTTTATAAAAGGCTCGACTTCCCGAACTTAAGCATCAAGCCAACTAGCCCAGGGTGTTTTTTCCCTTGGTTATTATTGGTTGTTGAACAAACGACTAATAATTTCTAAGTTTTTCACTCACACCTCCAAAGCTGGGGTAGTCATCTTGGTGTTTCGGCCTAGGGAGGTTATTAGAGCCTTCGTGTCAGTGCTTTTCACCGTGCTAGGCATTCATTTTGAGTCGTATGGACATGTACTAGGTCCTCCTAGAGTTTCGTTGGATTCCGAGAAAAATAAATTTTCTCCATTTTTTAAGCCATTTTTAATGGTTTAATTAAAAAATTTCAAAATGTGATAAAAGTCAGATACGGAGTCCGTTTCTGACATGGGGATGCTCGTTTTGACACTCGGAGCATACTCTTTACCTTTGGGACCACTTTCCACATCAGTCAGGGAGCCAAAACACCCCATGAGGCATTATTTGGCTAAAAATGCATCGAAATGGCATTTTAATGCTAAGTTTGGACAAACTGGCATAAGGGACAAAAGACAAAAAGTCAAAAGGAGACACAAGAAATGAGTGGGGTGACTTGGAATGGTTTGTCCCCCATGGAGGAAACCTCATCCATAAGCAAAAGCGTCACTTTGAAATTAGTTTTCATGTCGTGCATTTATCCAAAGTTTAAGGGAGCGCCCATCATGCTCACATCGTGTGGGTTGTATGGGTATGTTAATGTGATGGCTTAACACCATACAAAGGTTGTTTAGCGTGAGGGTTTATACACCAAGTGAATTGTTTAAAGTTTAAACTTAGGAGGTAGCGCCCATGTGCTCACTTTATTGCTTCACGACTCAAGTATGGCCCATGCTATGGTTAGTGAATGGGGATTGAGACTTCAATCATCTTTTAAATGATTTCATCTCTTATTACGTGGAGTATCTACCATGTGCTATATACCATAGTTTGAGCTCACGTCGTCGTCATATTGGATCCGTACACATCTGCGTGAGAGTTAAGGCTTACGATTTGGAGTTGATTTTGGTTGGTGGAGTGAGGTGGCCTACCTCATCTGAGGTGGCACCTCTTCCATACCAACTATTCAGTTAACTAAAGAATCAGCCCACCGACTCTTCTGATTGATTCAGTTCAACTCAGCTTCACTCAACTGAGCTTTTACTTCTCCTACCAGTTTTGGTGGTGCCCCCCTGGGCTTGTATTTGCTATAAATAAAGCTTTGCTCTCCTCATTCAAACTAGTTGGAATGTACTGTGAAGAGCCTTGTTGAATGTAATCATTGTTTATCTAAGAAATAAAAGAGACTTTGGAGGTCTACTTGTGGGGTGCTTTGTGAGTGGATGTATTATCATTGTGCTTTGTTGAGATAATATTTGCCAGATCCATTTTGCTTCCAATTTCCAGATCTAGCTTGCTTGAAGGACTGGTATCAGTTTTGCAAGGTGAATGAAGTTGTTTGTTTACTACTTCATTTTATTCAGTATGAATGTTTAAACATACGAAATTGAATATTTTCATTTGTTTATGGACATTTTCATATTTTGATCTCTAAGTGAATATGCTACTGGATTTGATCTTGTTTGTTGAGTTGTGTGAAGTGCAGGTCATCTTAGCTAGAGATAGAGAGGATCTTGTTTGATATTTCTCATTCTGACCTTTTTTTGTTTACAGATAAAGTCCCTCGGTGCCCCACAATCAAAGCCTCAAAAATCATCTTGTTCTCTAAACTTCCCCTCTCGTCCTCAAATTTGTTTAAAAAAAATTATTTTTGTCCTTTATTCAAAAAGCAGTTGCAAATCTAAGGTTTTAAGTTCATTCTCATACATAGATCATAATTACTTTTCATGATTAGAACTAGTTAAAGTTGAAAAAGAATAATTTTCTAGTATAGATCTACATTGCCGAGTTCTTCTTGCTTCAAGTCATCTGCATTTACAAAATTAAAAGTCTTGATTAGTAGGATTAACTGCCAAGTTTAAGTTTCAGATCTAGCATCTAAGTGCCCTAATTTGTTTGTTTCCTTTACGAAACAAACAAAGACCCTGAAAAAACAACTTTCTAGCTCATTTTTTTAGTTGCTTCTACTTAGTTCATTTCAGCTTTTTAGTTAGAAATTTTTCGGCAGATTTTGGTAGTTTTCCCAAAGAACTCTTAAAGTGTTTTGGGCATATTCTATTAATGTATGTTGGCTGTTTTTTGCAGGTTTATGATAAAAGAGGATGAAACTCCTGCGGATTTTCGCAAAATCAAGCAAAAAGAAGACCAACGGAGCTCCCCCTCGCATAAAAATATTTTTTTCCAATAAGTTGTAAGCCTTACGATCCCAATTTGAGGACCAAAGTGCACTTTCTTCTGCAGCATTGTAACCGATTAATAAAAGCAAGTTGAGTAGGCTCGTTAGAGCCCGCTCCCCATCCCCCCTGGAAGGATTTGTGTCAGTGTCTTTTGTTTTATTATTTTCCAATTTTAGTTAGTTTTATCTTTATTTCCGATTTAGTTGTTTATTTGATCAAGGAAGTAAAAGAAATACTTACCCCACGCTCTCTCGAGTACCCCGAAAGGGTGAAAGAGATTCGTGGTAGGATTAAGTAGAAAATATTTCTTTTATTTATTTGTTCTTAAATTTTTAAAATCAATTCGATCGTTGCTTTCCCGAGTACCTAAAAGGTGAAAGAGACTCTTTGGTCGTCGTCTAAACAACTCATTGTTACGTCTCTAATAAAATAAACCAAGACTCCTTCCCTGTATGCTCTACACCGCTGCAGCTTGTCTGATCAATTTGTTGTATCAGAAAGGGATACAAGTTACTAGATTTAATAGGAAAATCCACACAAGTGATTTTCTCGAGAACTCGGGAAGTTGCAAAGGGTAATTACTACAGAATCAGGGGGCTACTCCAAGCAGGTTCATCCTCGCCCCGTTGGACACTTGGTATTACCACTTTAGCACTCAGTGCGAAGGGACTTGACTTGTTGGGCCAAACCCACAATTAACCCACGCCCTTAATTACTCATTAATAATTTTAATTTTGACCAACGAGACAACTGCAATACTTACACAACACAACAACACTCCACTTTTACAAGCACTCCATATTCATTAACAATGGTATGTTTTGCTTTCAATGCTTAAATCAATTATTGCAAAATGTCATGAATGGTGCTTACATTGTCATATGTTGTTGATGTGATCTCTTTTTTGCAATAGTCCATTGTGTTATTTTATCCATTTCATATTAACTCCTAGAATTAATTAATTCTCTCATAGAGTAAAAACCCTAGATTTTACTTTTCATTAGGGTCCACCCCCCTTGGCTTCGCTAGGAGTTGGCCTAAACAGAGGAACTGAGTATCAGGTGACAGCACTTGGCTCAAGCTTGCCCCCAAGGTCGCACCTAGTGGCTTGAAGATTTCTGCCACATTACACGAGGTGTGAATTAGGCGGCAACAACAAGCAATACTCTCATCATCATAGTCTTCTGCTGATATTTATTCAAAGAATCCAAGATTCTCCTTTTGAGCCTTATGAATTCACTATGGTTCAGATTTACTGTGTTCAAGACCCAAATGGCTCTGAGATCAATATTCAGCAAAGTGAGATGTATCTCTTGTGCAGCTTTTGGCAGATCTTCATCATCTTCTGCAAGAACCTTCTCAATTTCATCACACATGCTATCATTACAATCAAAGAATCCATACCTTTACTGGAGTCCACTTCTTGTTTTTCTTCTTCTTGATTGACCTCTTCTGGACGCTTGTCTTCTGATTCTTGATCTGTCTTTTCAGTGTCTGGTCTTCCCTTTTGATACTCGCTTTCCAACTTTAACCAAAGGTCTTTAGCTGAAGTGTACTCCCCTACACTTTCTTTTACTGAGCTGGGAAGTTCATCCCTGAGGAATTTTAGGGTTGTACCATTGTCCTTTGCTTCTTTCTATGCAGTTGCCTTACCCTTCTTATTGGATGGAGTGGGTGGATTCATCACAATCTCCCAAACACCAAACTTCTTCAAATATGCCTTCATCTTTCTCCTCCAACTGAAATAATCTATCACATCAAGTATGGGCACATCATTGCCTTATGACTCTACTTTTGCTTCCATTGTGTGTCCACAGATCTCCTTCAATCTTGCAAGGCTTGTGACGAAGGCCTGCTCTAATACCAATTGTTGGACACAATGGTCACACTGAGAGGGGGGGGTGAATCAGTGTGTGAGCAATTTAAACCCTTTTCACCCTCTATTAATCAATTAGAGTTTATCAAGCATTTTGTTATCAATTACATCATCAACTAAATCAATTATGAGCCATAAGCACAATAATCACATCATAAAGAAACACAAGAATATATGTAAGGTAAACATTATTTATTTGCAATGGAAGACTTCAATCTTCGTGAATACAATCAGCACCAACCAATAAGAAGAGCACCAATTCTTACAACAGGGCCTAGCCTGGTTTTCTCAGGTCCAACTAAGAAAGGGTGAGGAGTCCAATCTTCAAGTGCAAGACTCAGCTTGCAAGTCTAATGTCACTTTGTCACTGCCCCAATCTCAACTCAATCAACCTCCTCCTCATCAACCTGGTATGCTTCCTATGGTTGTTTCAATGTCCTCGGAGCTTCGTAGATACTCCCTTGTCACACATAAGGTCTGTCACTGGATGCCTTCAATTATCTTCAACCTTGTGGATACCTTAGTCTGTAAAACACTTGGGAACTTTTCTTCTTAAAGCCTTCATGTAACATTAGCTTGAAACTGTAACATACTTGTGCCAAACTGTACAGCCCCAAATCTCAGAAAGGGACACTTCAATGTGTCTTCTTCCCAATTCAGAAAGGAGAGTATTAATACTTCCTTGAATCTATAGTTCAGCCCAAAATCAGTGATGCTTGTACAGTCCAAGAGAGAGATGAATACTGAGATGAAATCAAAGCCACCCCTTTGTGTACTTGAACTAAGAATCAAAGTCTGTTGGAATCCAAAGAAAATTTCGTGCTAGGAAACTTCACTATGGTTGGCTCAGTTAATGAACATAGATACTTCAACATTGTTTCGTATCACTTCAAATTACAGGCATTTCATACTGCAGAGGAAGATAAAATATTGTAGCAACCCGAAATTGTTTTCTGTTAGGTACCTCAGTAAATAATCCCGAAATTTAGAGCTAAGTAAGAAACATACAAATCTGTAACTTCAAAACTCAGAGGTAAGATGAATGTCACTGCTCGTTGTCAGAGAGAAGGAGAGATTCGGAAGGGTGTCTTCCCGTAGCATCTTCGAGAATATATCTTCCTGTAGCAACTCCAAGAATATATCCTACTGAGTACGGATGCAGCCCACGAATTTCAGAGATCAATCTCACTTGTTTTCTTCATCCTACATGTGCATTTTCCTCAACAAGGCCACAAACTAGTTGCTGCTGTAAACTTCATTTACTGCTGCTGAATATACCTGAAATTAAGACCAAATAAAAATTTTGTTGTACGGACCAGCTCAGACTTTGACCAAAAAAAAATTATCTTTGCTGCAAAAATTCAGATTCCTCAATGTTGCTGCCTCAATGCTGCTGCCGCGGTCCTCTTTCTACCCGAAAAATCGCAGAGCAGCTTCTAACTCCACCAAAATTCCCACACGAAAATGAAATCGCGAGGACTCTATTTATATAGAATTGGACCCCATTTTAATGAGGCTGACCTACCTTCAAATTAATTATTTTATTTTTGAATTTTATCCTTTTAATGGAGCCGACTTGTTTATGTTTTTTTTAAATGTCTTCTAAAACTGAGCCGACTTCATCATATCATCCCACTAGGTCTCCATTACGTCCCAATAGGTCTTCATCACATCTCAATGGACTTCAAAGCAAAGATCCATCCAAAATGCAAGGACTACATGCCATGTTGAGGGGCTCCAATAACTATCTTGTGGGCTTAATCATGTTGTGAATGGGATGCCACACAAAGGTCTCCATCATCAACAGGCTGCCAAATAGTTTAAGAAACTTGTAGGCTTAAGGACCATCTCCAAGGGTTCCAAGACTCCAACAAGTCATCAATAACCATGCAAACCACGAATGACCACATCATCTCCTTCAAGGGTACAAGGACCATTAATTCACCATTTGTGGATCCAAGGACTTCTTCAAATGCTTCTTCATTAAGCAAGAGGCTTCATGGGCTTCTTCAACCACCTCAACCACACAAGAGGACCTCCAGGGGTCAAGATCCATCATTCCACCTCCTGTGGGGTTGCCAAGCCTTCTCCTAGGGTACCATGACCCCATCAAAACATAAATGACCACATAATGGGTCATTAATGCTTCTTCAACCCATCAAGGGCTTCTCCATCCTCCACAAGGGCTTCAGTATCATAACCATGGTCTTCATCATCAACAGCAGGTTCTTCAGCATCATCTACGAGGTGGTGGCTCCAAGATCCAACCTTGTGGGTTCAAGGACATTGTCAGGCTCCACAAGGTGCTTCAAAGCACAACTCATCTATGTAAGGGCTTCGCACTGCAAGAGGAACTTGGTGGCATCAATGACTACCTGTGGGACCACTACAAGTCCCATGTTGGCATCAATGACAATTCAATCAACATCTGTCCACGTGTCCTTCACTGGCAAACTGCCTTAATCTAGAAGAATCTCGATGATGTATGATATGAGAATGTACCATTTGAATGCCAAAAATTCACCTAAAACATGAGCATCATTCTCCTTGGTGCATTGGATCTTCAAAAGATTCAAAAATAGTAAAAATGTTCATTTCTTTACACATTCAGTAGCGTATGCAGAGTACTCTGCACTAATGGATTTTCAACCATCTCAATGCATTTAGGACAAAGAAAATACTAAAAACAAAACTAGGGAATGTGAAAACTACCTTCGATGTGTTTGTCTTCCATTCTGTGCCCTTAAACGTCTGATATAAACAAGCAGAAGAATAACCAGCAAACAAACCAATGAACACCCACAAGAGGGCCATAGCTACTAAAGCATTACAAATATCATTGTAACAACTATCTCCCAAAAATGCACTTCAGTTTTATGTTGCAGCATTCCTTGCTTGGTCTGCTTCCAAAACTTCTTCACGTGCTTCCTTGAAGGTTTAACAAAAGAAACATTTGAATTTGGAGGAGTGAGAGGATTGTCCAGAGTTGGTGACAATGCTAGTAAAGGCACCAAGAAGAATGGTTTTTCCTTTTGTGTCTAGACTGGTTGACCTCCAAGGTCTTTAATCCCGTAAAAAACAGCTTGCTTTGTCATATTTCAAGTTTCTCTGACTAGCAATGGCTACGAAGTGGCATCCAGTTTAGTTGCATCTCATTGAACTTGGGATATGCTTGATTTAAGATCCTTGTATTGAAGATCATCAACTGTATTGATACCAAACCACAAAATGTTGTTACATTCGGTGTAATGACAAGTAAATGTGGCACAAAAACCACAATTGCAATCACAGGAGATCCTTTAAATGGAATTGCTCCAAAAGTTTCGATACTAGCTTTATTATCTTCCATACTAACTAAAACAAGACAGCCACAACTGCTTCATATGCCCCAGAATTGAAAAGATACAACAAGAGGCATTGCACCCATGAGAAATGAATAAAAACTCACCACATTAAAATTAACAATATTGTCATCTACATACAATTCTGTAGAGCAATCCGCGAACAATTTGGTAGCGCAACTGACAAATCATTCTACGGCACTGCTTTCTCAAGGCAAATCTGGTCCCGAAACTAACTTTCACTTTGCCAAAGTGTACAGATCTTTAACCAAGGAAAAGCACCCGCAAAACTAATAGCAAGCTCCATGTAGACATTGTGCCATCTTAGCATGTTTCATTAACTAACAATCCCATTTGAACAAAAACAAAAACTCAAACATACAACTTAAAATGTACACCAAGGGTTAAAGACTTGTCTCAAGTGAAAATTGTGGAATGACCCTTGAATGGCCCTGGAATGACCCTAGAATAGATTTAAATTTCTAGATCTCAAGTTTAAAAATATAGACAATCCTAGGTGTAGACCTAGGTACTAATAGATGGTTGGTGATTCCAATTATATTTTATTTAGCAACCATCATATTTTTGTCATCGGTATCTCCATGCTTTATAACAACAATCATTTAGTAAATACTCAATTTTGTTCACCTAGCAACTCCAATCTACGAAATTCCAACAAGGAAACAATAGTACACACTAGAATTCTTGACCCAAATGAGAAAGATCCCAAGACCCAATCTACTAAATTATTTTTGAAAATTTATAATTTGCAAGGGTCACTGAGTTATATTTTCATTCCTTCCTCTAATTTCAACTCATCTACTTCTCATTCTACCCCAATGGATGTCGCCAATCAAACCGGAAACCAGGGGCTAATCAAAACAATCCACCCCAAGGGAATAGACTGATTGGAAAGCAAATCGTGTAGTCTCCTTTTGATTTCTCCCAAATTGGTGGGGCGCCTAATGATATGCCAGATAAATATTTTGAAAAGTTGCCCCATTTTAATTGTAGTAATGTTATTTCAATTGAAGAGCATTTAGATTTGTTCTGGCAACATATGGAAGACTTGAACATGACACATGAAGATGTTTACATGAAAGCCCTTTGTGCGTCTCTAGAAGGGGATGCCCGACGATGGTTCAATCATTTAGCGTCGGGATCTATAACTGGCTATGACATGTTTGGGAAATTATCGCTTGATGAAAGGTCGATGAAATTGGATGGTTGATTTCTTCTAAATCAACTATCTGAAATCAAAAAGGAGAATGAGACTGTTCAAGAATTTAACCTCCATTTTGATAAAGTTTTAGCCAATATCCCCAAGGACATTAGACCAAAGGAGCAAGCGGTCTTGATTCATTAACTCAACTCATTCGATGGATGGCTAGGCTTTCTGATTAAAGAGAAGAACTCGCTCACTTTGAAAGATGCTCAAGTGAATGCAAAAGTGTCAGAATCAAATATTTTTTTTGTTTTGCTGCAATGCCCTGGGTTCTGCGAAACCACAACCCAAGGGCATCTAAACCGTCAAAATCACCCGAGGATCGCACTCGACCTGGGCCGCACCAACCCTTAGCATGGTTGGATTTAGATGTCGCCTCCCAAGAGCAACGGGTTTTGATCTCGGGCCGCCTTACAGAACAAAACCCGTCTTGACCGTTTGCTCTACCGAAACTTGACAAAATTTTAGATATAGTTCAAATGTGTCATAATCAAATATTACTTCAATGAACAAAACTGATTTCTTTGAACTTGCTAAAGGTATCCCCTCAAGACTCGATCCTAAACAAAGAAATAATAAGGTAAAAAGAGCCTCTAAGTGAGCAAAGTGCTTCAATCCAAGTCTATGAATGAAATGATGAAGAGCATGGCTATCATCACCCAAGAAATGGTTTAATTGAATAGTGGTCCAGATAGATATAGAAACTTGTATGGTCAAAAGTCATACTGGAACCATCAGAAATGACCGCTAAATGAAGAAGTTAGGGGTCCAACACTCTCCTCAAATCCTCAAGATGCAAATAGGGTTGACCAATGTGATACAAGCAAAGAGGATCATGAACAGTCTAGTTGTCCATATAAGGAAGATCAGGTTTGAAAGATCCCTTCGAAAACATTCAATTCATAGATGATTACAATTCGAATGATGCTTCGAGTTGTGTGCTCTACACACCTGAAGATGAAGTGAATCTATTGGAAATAGTAACCAAGGATTTAGAATAGATTCCCCCTGCAAATAATGGTAAAGGCAAGATCCTGGTCTACCAACAAAGAAAGAATGTTGCTAAGGATGTGCCTATCCAAGAAAGGGGTGGTGTGCCACCATTCGCAAAAGAAAAACCAACTAAAAGTCACCACCCAGTCACAGTTCCTAAGGATATTGAATTAAACATTGATCTTGAGAAGGAACTGAAGAAGGTTTCGCAAGTTGTTGCGTTGACTAAACTAGTTAAAATCTCATCGATCAAAACACAAGTGATTTAGTACTTTGACAGTATCCCTTGGCATAAGTCGAAGAGTTTGCAAACTAGAACTTCCAGTAGTACTAATGATATATCAAGTAACACGAATGAAAGAGCTAGTGATCCCCCTATCATGATACAGAGTGCCATATGAACGAAAGAATGGGGGGCGTCAGCCTTTTTACATCACTCTTCATATACAAGGGATCTTTCTTCATAATTGTGTGCTTGACTCATGGGCGTCCATGAACATTATGCCCCTTAAAGTCATGCAAGTCATGGGATTGGAGATCACAAGGCCTTAAGGAAACATTTGTGGTATAGGCTAGAAACAAGTCCAAGCTTATAGACTTATTAAGAACTTGAGAGCTAACTTGTTTGCATGCCCAGGCATTTCTACCAGTTTACAAAATGTTTCTTCGTAGAAAGTGATCAACGGGTTTGGGAGGACAGATACAAATGGATTTATCCTATGCTTCCATTCCAAACTCTAATGGTAAAATGGTCCAGATATACCAAGAACCATTTTATGAAGGCCGCCTAGAAGAAATCAAAGACGAAATGGAAAATACTATTGGACGAGGGGAACTAACTCATGAAGGGATATTTATGTCTATGTATGTCGAAGATGATAAAGAAGGCAATAAGTTTGAGAAGGAAGGTTATGGAATTGATGGGTCAATTAGTGCAAGTCCTATTTCAGGCCGTAGGATAGATCTCACTTCTATTGTCTCTTGGATGAGGTATGGCCCATTTATGTCATTAGGGTCTGATGAGATAGGTGTGTCTAGTAGGGATTCTAGTTTAGCATGTGTTTTAGATCCCTAATCTCACTTATATCATATATTGTATGGACCAACAGGTAGGGGTCCTAATTCTCCTAGTGTGGTCATGTATAGAGAGATCCCTATTGATCCTAGTTCACCTCATCTCACTGGGGAAAAAAATGGGAATTGTTGGACCTTCGAGCTTGAGAAGTCAAGGAGTGTGGGTCATAACCATTAGATGATTGTGTGGGGAATAATTCCAGCCCATATGATACTTTTATAATGTTAATCCAAGGGCTATAGTTGAGCAAAATGATCCAATTTCCGAAACCACTCAATCGTCGGAAAGCATAAGGACCTCTGGGTATCTCACACCAGGCGTTTACTCTGGAGCAACTTTGATGGCGTATATTCTTTCACATAATTATCCTTAAGAGGATTTTCATCCAAATGTTGCCTCAGACCCTAATGGGCCTGACAATAATTCTACCTCTTCTCAAATAAGTGGCATGCCTGAGCAGGGAGTTTTGGTAGACATAGAGATCCTCAGATTGAAAATGCTTTGCCTGATAGTGGTCAAAGAATTTTTAGAACTCCATTGGAGGCCTTTGGGGAGATTAGGGCACCAGCAATGGCAGCAACATAAGCCTTTGAGATTGGATCAATAGTTCCTTAGGAGGGCGTTGATGAAGATGGTGCTCCTCAAAATGAAAGTGTTTTGCCTGATGCAAGTTAAAGAAGTTTTTGAACCATGAGGGAGTTGATTGTTGATACTATAGTATTGTAGCTAGGGAAGAGAATGCACATCGACACCCTGGGAGCCCTTTTAGATCAGGCAATGAAGATGGTGGGGTGATTTCTTTTGGTAATTGGGTGGACAACGCTTTATCTCATGATGCACCAAGAGAGGATTTTGTTGTAAATGATTTAACCATTTTCTAGGGAAGTAAGGAAGAAGAAGTATATCTGCCATTACCTCATGAGCATGTCTTTGATGTCTATGACCCCCCGTCGTATGTGGTCGTTAGTAGTATCAATGAGAGCGAAAATCAAAGAGCCTCGCATATTCATATTCCAAATCATGCAAGTTTATTTAATTTCCTTTCCCTTAGAGAGGTGTATGTCCCTATGGGTGAAGGTTGTAGTAGATCAAATGATGAATCACATACACCTTCACCTCGTCTAAATGAACAAGAAAACCGACCAAGATTTTGGATCGTGATTGAAGTTCAAAGGAGTGTCTCATCCATGAAGTTCACGAAACAATCTGTGTTGAGGGGAGTTGCTATGATACCATGGGAAGAAAAAAAAGAAGTGAGGAAGCTCCTAGTTGGAAAAGTTTGTTGAATTTTAGCATTAGCATGAATTCTTAAAAAAATTGCTAACTATAGCATAACAATAAACAAGTGCAGTAGAAACATCAACAACATCAACACACTGAACACAAGTTTTTCACAGGGAAACCTTTAAAGGACAAAAACCCCAAAAGCATTAGTAATTCATCTCCTAAATGAGATGACTTGAGCTTCTTCAATCTCAGAATTCTAAGATGAATGTTTGTCAATAATGTGTCAAGCCCTAAAGGGTTTGATCAATGATGTCACAAGAATAATTTTTTACAAAATTCCAAATTAGGGCTTGATGCCCTAATTCCTTTCCTGTTGCCCGAGAACAAACTGCCTCAATTCCTGTATGGTTGCCCGGATGTATTTTGTGTTGCTCGAAATCTTTACTTGTTGCCCAGATCTTTTATTTGCTGCCCAAGCCTCTTTTCTATGATACTCGGATTTACACAGACTACCCAGATTTGCACAGACTTCCCGGATTTTACACAGACTGCTGCCCGAAGTTTCTAACAGGCTGCCCATGAGCCTGGCGTGCTGCCTGGAGAGGAGATTGAAGCTGCCCAGGTGTACGACTACCTGCCTAAGCCCTGCTGCTGCCTGCCTGTGCCCCTCTGTTGCCTGCCCGAAGTCTGTCTGCTTGCCCGAGCTGTACCTACCTGCCCGAATGCTGTTATCGCTTCCTGGACTTTGTTGCAGCCTGCCCGGACTCTGCTGTAGCCTACCCGAACGTGTACAGAGCTGCCTGAGCTCTTGCCTGAGTTGCCCGAGGTCACCGTGGAGAGGAGACAGACAGAAGATGGCTACCTGTGATATGGGAGAGTTGTCCAAGAGTGATAGTAGCTAGACTGAGGCTGCCCGAAGTGGAATTAGGGCAGCCCGTGAAGATATGCGGGTTGTCTGATTAGGCTGCCCGTGATATGATGTTGTTTCCCGAATGCTGGAAGAGCTGCCCGGATGGTAGCCGTGGGAATTAGGGTGATGCCCTAACCTGTGGAGAAGAAGGGCTTGTTGCAAGTGTTCTTCAAGAATGAAACCCTAGATTGGGTTTATTTGAAACGAGAGTGGATTCCCTAGCTAGAAGCCATGCTAGGGTATAACCACAAGAACTTTTCTTCTCTTCTAAGACCAGCGAAAAACTTCCTTGGAACAGCTGTATGATGAAAAGCAAGTGTGTGTCAAAATGAAATGGATTGATCTTCTTTTATATCCTTTGAATCACTTGTAAGTGGACCAAAACTCAAAAGAACAAAATAATATTCTTTTATCTTTTTTACTTTTACCTTTAGTGGTACTAAAGGTCTTTTTGCACTTTCACTTTGACTCCTTAGTGGTCTAAGGGTCCTTATGTATTTTTGACTTTTACCTTTAGCCTTCTTCAAGTGCCCTGTGGTCAAAACAAGTGGTCAAGATGGTCCTTCATCCCCACTCAAAGTACATCATCATAAATAGAGAGAGTTACTAATGCTTTTATCGCACACTCCATGTGACACCAAGATCGGGTATTAGCTGTCTTAACCAAGGGTAGCTAAGCCTTGGAGAAGATCACAGAAACACAGATCGAGGGTCAGAGTGCCTCACATGCCCATACCTGGTCTAGGACTTATAGTGATATCCTGGTAACAGACCAGGTGCCTCGGCCATAGGCTACATTATTTGACTCGAGGTCAAATACTTGGTAACAGACCAAGCGCCTCCATTCTCTCGGAGAATGGCCCTCAGCCCTAGGTCGAATCCCCCAGTACTAGACTGGTCCATTTTCCTGGTAACTGACCAGGTGCCTCCATTCAAAGAGTGGCCACTCAGCTCTAGGTTGAGTCCCCTAGTGTTGGACTGGTTCCACATCCTAGTCCCTGACCAGATGTCTCCATTCAACAGAATGGCTACTCAACTCAAGGTTGAGTCCCCTAGTGTTGGACTAGTTCCACATCCTGGTCCCTGGCCAGATGTTCCATTCAACAGAATGGCTACTCAACTCAAGGTTGAGTCCCCCAGTGCTGGACCGGTTCAACATCCTGGTCCCTGACCAGATGTTCCATTCCGAAGAATGGCTACTCAACACAAGGCTGAGTTCCCCCAGTGCAAGATTGGTTCCACATCCTGGTCCCTGACCAGATGTTCCATTCCGAAGAATGGCTACTCAGCACAAGGCTGAGTGCCCCCAGTGCAAGACTGGCTCCACATCTTGGTCCTTGACCAAATGTCCCATTCCGAAGAATGGCTACTCAGCACAAGGCTGAGTTCCCCCAGTGCAACACTGGTTCCACATCTTGGTCCTTGACCAGATGTCCCTATTCTTCTAAGAGAATGGCTCTCAATGTTGCACTAGAAAAATCAACAAAGTTGCCACCCCATTAGATGGTGGACCTGTTAGGTTTGATGCAGGATCATTAGAACATAGATATGGAAGAGACCTACCTAATCATTCGGTGGCGCAAAGTAACATGGATGCTCCTTTAGCTGAGTGTTGAGATATTGGTGTTATCCCGACGACAGTAAATCAACGAAGATTCACATATCAAGACCATGTTGTCTTGTGGAACCTAGTTTATCAGTATATGTCTAAGCCAAATGAGAGCTTATGGGTAGGCCCATTTATGGTGGATTGTTTTGATGGCCATATGTATTATTTGTCCTCCGCAAATGGTTATCACTTCAGGACTCCTATCCATGATTGTTTCTTAAAACAATGTTACCGCTAAAACTAGCAGTCCTTTCAAAGCAGACTGAATATGTCATGTGCTAGTGATGGAAAGCATATAAGATGGGCAAGACCCAATGTCACCTCAGTCTGACCTCTCAACTTCTTCAGGTAACTCCTAAACCCGAGGGAGAGTCCCTAATCAAGAAAGGGGACACCTGCAGACACCAACACACCTGCAAATACCTGTCTACAAGTCTTATAGTTGAGATCGATGCCTTATATGGAGTCAACAATGGATAATAAAAACACATAAATCACATAAAATAAGTTAATTCAATCTACCAATCAACATCAATAGATATCATCAAATGAATACACTTCAGGAGTCCCAATGTAGGGTTTCACACTTTCCAAGGCGATAACACAGAAAAGTGCGCTCTAAAAGGGAGATGGACAAGTAGCCTATGGCACACTTAATGGTCTAGTCGAAACTGCAAAAACCCTAATTCAAGCAAATTCATATTTCCCAACGCACCAAGGCAAATGAAGATGCCCTCAAAAATCTGTGGATAAATCCACTAGGGCAAATTTGGTGGGGGGACGAGAATTACAAACTCACTATTTTTGGAGTTATGAATTTATTTATATTTTTAGGGTTTTTACAATAATATTATAGTTTTTAGGGTTTTTTTCAATATAGAAATGCATGTAAAAGAAAAGACAAGTAAATTGGTAAAAGAGATATAGTTTTGTTCAAAAGATAGGGGCATATGATTCTTGTCTCTATCCCTAGGGAATTGAGAGATCGATACCAACGTCCCTCTCTAGAAATGGCTTCCAATACTTGCAATTAGGGCATCAGCTAGCAACCTCAAGGGTTAGGTAGAAGAGCCTAATTAGGGCAAGCGAAGGAGTCGAAGGCCCAATCAACAGTTGAGAGCTCCATTAATAGGTTAGTCTCCTCATACGAAGTTGACAAAATGCTAGCAAGAAACCCTAACAATTTAGCATAATGCACCATAAAAGTGTCATCAAACTAGGGTTAGAAGTAAACCTTACCAACATTCACCAAAAAATGAGCAAGGAAAAGACCTTAGGTAACTCTTGAGCTTGATTTATTACAACCAATCGTAGCATCAACCAAAACATGTGCAAAATTAACCCTAGGAACAATTTCATTCATCCTTCAAGCAAAGAAGATCATCCCAAGAGAGGTGCACATAGCATCAAGAGCTCCAATAGACTAGTAGAAAAAGAAAAGATCTCATAATGAACCCATATTTTGTTGTGCATTTACAATGAGAGGGAGCAAAATTTATATAAGACTAGCCTCACCCAATTTTAAGTTATTAGCCTATAAGATAATGTGAAAAATATAATAGTTGGCTTGCTCACCCACAACTTTGGGGGTTAAACCATCATAATAACAATAAAATATCTCTAAATGACATAAAAGGAGTAAATAAAGTGCAATTAGGCTACACAAAGTGCTAGATGAGCCAAGAGGACGACGTCGTGCCCCAACTAACCCCAACAAATGTGTGCCCTCAACGTCCTCCTTAATTATCCTTGTAGGCTTCTTCAATAAGTACAATTTGTGGGTACACAACCCAGAGGAGGGGTTTTATAACCAAAAATAGGTCTAAATGAGCAAATAAGGTGTGCTAAACAAATGCTATCACCTTTTACATGGCAAATAAATGAGTGTGGTCATGCATCCAAGTGATTAACCCCCAAGGGAACCAACCCCTACAAGGCGAGCACCTCCTAGAGGAGGAAATCAAGAGGACCATCCAAGATGAGATCAAGGGTATGTGACACAAAATCAACACTCTGCTCAAATCTTGGCCTTTACATAGAAAAATATAACCCCTTCCCCTAAGGCATATGAGGGGAACGTTGCAGATACTCTGGGACATAATAGACAGCATATCCCAGATCAATCGTAGTCATCTCTTCTCATCTAATGTGTGAGTGTAGCGCAGATTTTGAGCTTTGTGTTTCCTGTTTAACTTGACTTATTGCATGTGTTTCTTGTCTATATGTGTGTCTTTTCGTTAGTTAGCATTTTATTTCATTATTAGTTAAAAAAAATTGAGCTTTTAATATCAATTTATTATTTTAGTTCAGTTTTATTTCGTTATATTATAATATCTCGAGCACTGACGAGTGGTTTGTGAGAGAGGTATAGCGTTTTCATTTTGCAAGTGCAGGTATTGGATGCATAGATAGTTGCTACAAACCAAAGATATTGAGGTTCTCTAGCACTCTCTCCATTAAAGCACTTGTCCCAATTGGAGTCAGATGTCATCACATACTTTGTAGACGAGATCTACCTCTCATTTTGCCAAAGCAAACTACAGTCATGATCCTAGTCCTTACAGCAAATGCAATACCTTATCAGATGATATTTGTGGTTAGATGATTATCTTACTATTGAGCAGTTGGATCAAACAGTGGCATAGTATCAGAGGGGCTACCCTTGTCATTATTGAGACCTCTTCATGATCACCCCTGTCATACATTTCAGACCTTGGTATAAGGGGCCTTCAATATTATCCTTATGCGGTTGGGATCTTCTTTTTCTTGCCCTCCAAAGTCAACAAAGATACCAAAAGTGGATACATGTACACCTGTAGCTCAAAGCAGGTACATAGCAGAGGTATATATGGATTTCATGGTTTATAGATGGAATGACTTATGTTAGATTTGTCATGCATTGGTGATCATACGTTTTTCCTGGTTGACTATCAATAGGACTTGTGCTTGGTGTGGTTTAGGTGCATTAGTGGTAGTATCATGCACATATTCTTGTTAAAACTGGTTGCTTCTGTAACATATGGATCATCATCCCTCTCTTAGTTTTGTACTTAGCCTTGTCCATTTATCTATCTCATCCATTTTGTTGCAAACTCCTTTGACTTGGACATCACTGATGAACTTGAGGACCTCCCCCTATATGACCTTATTGTTAGCGTGGCCTCCATGTTTTCCCTGGTGTCTCCACTATGATGTGTGTGAAGAAACTATACAATCCATAATGCTTGATGTCAGATAGCTACCGATCTTGAGTTATGAGCCTAAGTAGTCTAGTCATCGAAAGAGTGTCACCTAGACTTGAAATTGAAATTGGTTAGTACTTGGAAGGGTAGGTAATCCTCCATGTATGGGGTTAAGCTATTTGACCTTAAAAAGGTAGTACTATGGCAAATCGGTCGCACCTATGGACAGTGGCTGGCAAGGAAACTAAGGTCATGTCATATCTGGGACCCAGAAGGCTATCCAAGGACAGTACCTTTTATCCATTAGCTAACTAAAGGATTGCAAAGTGAAATGTGATTCAAAGAAATATTAAAAGAAATAAATGTCAATAGAACAAAAAACAAATAAAGTAATAAAAAAATGTTGTGAAATAAAGGGGAGGCTTGCTAGAGTCAAAGGGGTGCCTTCTAAGCACTTCATCCATTTGTGAAACACCATGCTTCCCTAGTGTTCACCACTCCAACAAATGTCATAGAGTGCCCCTTATTCCTATCTCTCCAAAAGTAAATCAAGTTTATCCTATGGTCAACTTCCACTTTGATTAAACCCATGATTGTCATCCATTCCACATCACCATGCATTACATTTGTGATTTAGTCTAGACTGAAATATGTATGTGAAACTAGTTACCCTTGTCTTATACTATACTTAGCACTTGTCTTATACTTGTTTTGTTGAAATGATCATTATGTATGGCATGATTTACCTTGTAGTTGTTCATCAATTTTTCTCATGATAAAGGCACTAACACCTCTTGCAAGAATTCTACATGATTATCTCTTCATCATGTCTTGGTCAATTTTTTACCAAATTTTAACTTTTTAACGTGGTCAAACCCCGATTTGACATGGTCAAAGGGTCAAGTCAATAGCAAGATCTCACTATGGTTCATCATTGATCATATCTTTAACATTGGAGACCAATTGGACCCCTCCAAGTAACACTTGAGGCATTATTGGAATAAGAGGCTTAATTAATTTATTTTCCTAAGGTTTATGGAAAATAATTAGCTTATATAATTAAAAATATTTGGAGATGGCTTCATACAGATTATATCAGACTGGTCATGGACATATGAGTAATGGATCTTATGATTTTGTTTATGTCTACAAATCCATCTATGCAGTCAGATTTACAATCCAAGCAAGGAAAATAAACATTTGGGTAGTTAAATGATTTATTAGTTTATTGCAGCAAAAAATTAAAAATTAAAAAATGACCAAGGTCTTTGATGTATAATTTGGAATAAGTGAATGGTAAAATATGACTTGGGTTCTGTTATGATGTACCCCTGGACACATTTGGTCACTTTTCCTAGCATCACACCGTGTTATCACTTGGCATGTGTAGTTCATCTTCATGGTGGGACGCCTTCTCTCTCTAGGGGGGTGACTTCTTCCTATGGTGACTTAGATATTAAGCTTTGGCATGTAATAAAATTGTGTTGTAATCATCAAGGGGACAACTTGATGACCCTAGCATTTTAATAGACATATATTTCATGTGTCATGAGATTGTACTTGGGCCATTGGAGGTAATTCGCCCCCCTCCACTAGATAGTAATTTCTAGTTATGTAAAATAACAAAATAAGATTAAATCTCATCCATTGATCTTGTGTTGGCATCTTTTGATCTCATCCATCTGTATAAGGATGAGTTAGGGATTTTGCCCCTCTCAATCTTTAAAAGAAAGAGAGCTCCTAATTTGTTAGGGACTCTTGGCTCATTTTAACAGTGAATAATATCAAACTTTTTGTGGTGCAAAATCTTTTGTTCATGGATGATATTGATGGATTTTCCTTTCTTGTCGAGCTCCTAATACTGCTAGATCTCAATCATTCTTGCTTTGGACAAATTCTATTGTGTAATTTTGCTTGCAAGAGAGGGTGAATTGCCTAGGGCGACTTGGGGGATTTGGTCTCTTTGACAAGGGTTTTCTCTGTGAATAAAATCAGTTTTGCAAATGTCATTTGTTTCTTGCTATTGATTCTTGTTCTCTTGTTAGCTCATTCGATTTGCAAACACCAAGTTTATCTTTTAGTCATTGTATTTCACTTCTCTAATTGTTTTCTTGGTTGATTTGCAAGTTAATGTCACTAGATGAACAAAGGCATCGTGGTTTCAAGTGAAGCTTTGGATCTATTCAGGGTTGTTGAGCAAGGAGAAATAACTCCATCAAGCATCTGAATCAAGGTGAGTGCCCGAATCTTTGATTATCAAACTCTCAAAACAATTTGTCACTCTAGTAAATTTTTCTTAAACTTCTTGTCAAATGAATGCGGGATTTTTGGGGCATTTTCTTCGCTTTGGTAAATGTTATAATGTTGTGTTTGGGGTCAATATACAAATCTAAGCAAACCCATCTTTGACTCCATAGCGCCCTAGGTGTAGGCACTTATCTTTAACTTTGATTTCACCATGTAGGTATTGCTTGTTTTCCCTTGCACGCATGCTTTGCTTGCTACCTTGTATTGTGCATGTGTGAATATCTATGTGTCGCAAGATCTCT
Source organism: Pseudotsuga menziesii (assembly GCA_001517045.1). NCBI lineage: Eukaryota > Viridiplantae > Streptophyta > Pinopsida > Pinales > Pinaceae > Pseudotsuga > Pseudotsuga menziesii. The sequence continues at coordinate 676,965 of LPNX010929613.1, read as the reverse complement.
TTGTGTTAAGGCTCTAGGCAAACGAATCCATCTCCCATTGTTATACTTTAAAAAATATTAATCATTTCTATAAGCCATACCACTAAAATTGAAAGTTGGTTTATTTCGCCTTAGCATTCTCTTCCTAGACTTCGATTTATCTCAGTTATTGAGCATTTTCCTTCACTGGTCTATTATACACATTCATTAAACCCTGTAACCAACATATGGATTCCCTCTCATTAACCATTTCATCAAGTTTGGGAAGTCATCCCAGGATACCCTATTTATCCTCCAACTACTCTAACTAATCAAGATATCCTATATTCTTTCACAATCAGTCTAGCTATTGCTAGTGGAGAGTTGAGTTTGTTATTGGCACTCTCTAGGGAAAGTTGGGTTGTGGTAACCTCCCGTGGCTAGTCTGGTTTCACCTCAAGTGAGACTAGGAAGTCGAAAGAGAGAGGAGCCTACTCGACGTGACACCATCCTTTAGGGGTAGGATTCCTAAGGTATCACTAACCTAGTGGTTGTGTTTTTTTTCTCATCCTAGATAGGATTTCATCACATAGTGTCACTAGTGATTTTGTGATAACATGACTCAACAAACAACCTCTATGTCATCCTACCCCAGTGACGTGACCACCCTCAACCCCATACCAATAGTCAGTTGACTATATCCAAATCAAAGTAAAAGGATCCCCATTCCCGATGACGACACACTACTCATTATAGCTCTTCTTCCAGATAAATTACCATCTCAAGATTTCTTCATTCGGCTTTGAATGTTAAAGAAACTCTTCCAATGCTTCCAGTGTGCCATGACATATTCTCAATTTTTGTATCATAGTTCCCAAATCCACTCTCCTTGTACAGTTTTTCTTTTGTATTGGCTCTCTTTGTACTTATCCCTTCTAGGTTGGCTCTCCATCTTTGGAGTTGGCTCTTTTTCGCTTTAGGATCGAGTTTCTCATCTTGCATTATATAGGAGCCACCTGATCGCTCCCACTTTGTATTGGCATCATTTTAAGACAAAGTCCCATTGACCTACTTTTGTGGTCATTTGTTGGACATTAATAAAATTATCTTATCTTATCTTATCTCTGTCATATTCAGACCCTCTTGCTCTAAATCTTCCCTAACTCCATGGCCAAATTGGATAGGCATTGGTATTAGCAAATTCTACCATCCATCTTATTTTGAAAATTAAAATAACAAAATTATATGGTTTCTTCCCTTGTGCCAGAAAAGAACCAACCTAAAGAGAGAAAGTATTGTTGTGGTGACAGTGAGCAATCTTCCTAAGTGGCCCTGGAATTGCAATTTGTTAATGGACTTCGTAACATTTGAATGTATGTTTGCGAGGTAACAGATGTCAAAGATGAATTTGTATTTATCCATAGTAAAGTCTTATTACAATAAAAATGGGATTGACAAGTCTAATACAATTGTAAAGTACACATGTATGAAGCTATTAATTGTTGTCAAATGGGGAGTTGTGCATCCGCTGTTTCCACTGCCCAACTTCCTAACCATCTTCCAGCAATCAACAGACAGAGACAAGTTGAAGATGCCGAGGTTGATCATTATTCATAAGTCTAATTGTTGATATGTACTCCCCTTGACTCCACAAGATAAAAAAATTGTATGTTTATCTTATAACAAAAATGACCACATACTGCATTTTTTTCTGCTCACTGTAATTGTCTCCAGGTGTGCATGTAGTTAAACTTGTGCATTCATCTCTACTTTCTGTGTGTTCTCTTCAAGTGCTTCTGGATCTCATGCTCATTAAGACTTTAATTTTGAACATTATTAAGGCCCGGTGGAAATTAGAGCAAAACAGATTGAGCCCACAAAAATTTATAATAATCCTTTGCACCAACTTTTCAAGACAGTTAATTCCTCTCAAGTTGTGAAGCTTCATTTAAAGTAATTTATCATTACTGATTGTCAATCAGGCCTCCTGGAATTAATTAGAAATGGAAACTTCTCAACATACTCACAAACTGCTTTTCTTAAATACTAGATAAGTTAGATAAATGAAATACATAGAAACCAAGCGAAAGCACATAAAACAAAACAACGTAGGCATACCACCAGCGATCCAAAAACTTTCATCAAAAAAGACCCTGCTCCTTTGAGTTTGTCGGGGTTTTTCCCATTCATTTCCATTTCTCTATCTGCCTGCAATAAGTAAACATTTCTAGTGTCAAACCAAAACAAAATATTTGAACATTGCAATTCTGTTCTTACCATTTCTGCAAGTGTCCGCATTTCATACACAATTGTATAAAGAGCATCAACTGCCCATGCTGTTTCCCAATTTCGGAACTCCTGTAGAAAGGCACTGTATTTAAAGTTAAGGGTGTGTTCTTTAATTATGGCGTACCTATACCACTGAAGATTACCGCATAATGGTATAAATAGAAGATCTAAACATGTCTATGAGTTAAGGATACTTTGCAGACTTTTCTAAAGCATAATAAGCATCTACAAAGTGCTGAGATTGAAAACTCTGCATGCAACGGATGTGTTGCTGAAGCATGTCACCAAGTTGTGCATACTTATCCACCTGCTTAACCACCCTGCTTATGTCCTGCACAAAAACAGCCACAAAGGCAAAATTTATATTTTGAGACCACCACTATGTCAAGCTTCCAAAACAAAAATTAAAAAAAAGAAATCTTGTATAATTGCAATCCCAAACTCACACACTTCCTAGCCAAGATAGGTTTAAAGAGTGTCAAGGAACTATACTGGCTGCAGGCAACACAATTGTACAGACATATAGGGCCAGCTTGGACAATCTACCATGATTAGGTTTAGGTGCAGATTTGAAGCTACAATTGGTCAATAAAGAACATTTAATCAGATATAATCCCTGTTATAGTTATTTATAGCTGCAATTAGTGTTGTCTTCTAAAAAGTGACATTTATCCGTGAAAAAGCTAACAATAACAATATCTTAGAGAGCTTTGATAATATATAAGGGAAAATCATTAGCATCATTTAGGTGTTGGTGTAGAAACTATCTAACACATACGATACTGGTTCTGCATTTTGTAAACTGTTTCTACAGGAAACTAAACAGTCTAAAATAAACACTACACAAAATAGCAATCTGTAAATTACACTGGAATCTATGAACATATACAGTTAGAGAATGTAATGATAACTCAATAGGTCACTGTCAACAACCGCCACTGCTTTTATTAATTCTGAACATAAAAAAACTACTACAGGAAAAATACCCCTAAACTGCTAGCTGCTAGATCTAAGGCTCATTTAATGAATCTGTACCTCAGCCCTCTTTCTTATAGATCTGAGAACAGCGTACTAGAATTCACAAAATCGGTTTGCATGTGACTCAAACTCAAAAAATAGAATTTGAAAAGTCAAACTTAGAAATAGAATTTACTCAACACTAAACCCGAACTGAATCTTTAATTGGCAGTGCATGCATGCCTCAGAGAATAACCGGTGACGGCACATGCCTTATCCAAGGCTAGTTGGCAGGCACAATGCATGCATGCATGCGCCCTCTCACTCTATAAAGAAAGAGCGATACACCTCCTCCTTGAGAACTGTAATGCATCCTCTCTAGCTTCTACAATGATACTAAACAAGTGCCCAGATCTGTCACTGTCGAAGACTATCTGAGGTACACTTTACTAACACTCCCTTCCCAAGGATAGTGTTCTCCACCACACCAACCTGCTCTCTAAACATCTAGAATTTCCCTTTTGCAAGTGGTTTAGTCAAGATATCAGTGATTCGTTGATCTGTTGGATAGCAAAACCACAGCTCGCTTCTAAACCCTATCTCTAATGAAGTGGTACCTGATCTCAATATGCTTGGATCAATGATGAAATATAGATTTTCAGAGAGTTTGATACAACTCTGTTGTCATAGTGAATCATGGTATCATCCAAACCCTAATTTGTCAACTTTGCTAAGCCAAATGGCTTCACGAATCACAACTAGCAGAACTGGCTGCCATATATTCTGCCTCTGCTGAACTGAGTACTGCAAAAGTTTGTTTCCATGAACCTAAACTGAAGCAACACCCCGAAGTGCTTCTAGCACTAGCAATACCTATCCAATCAGAATTTGAAAAACTTTGTAGCACCACCTCTGAATCACCAACATACTTTAGTCCAATATGCTCTGTGCCCTTCAAGTATCGGAACATTTGCTTTGCAGCAACCCAATGAAACTACCTAGGTTGCACCATGTATTGACAATTTGACTCAAAGTGTTGACTGCAAAACAAATTTCAGGCCTGATTTTTACCAAACACACGAGGGAACCTATCAACTATTTGTGTACACAGATGCAACAATCAAATCAAAAGCAAAAACAACATAGGACTTCAGATTTGTTATCGTAGGAGTAGCCATGTGCTTGCAATCCATCCTCCCAAATCTCTTCAAAATCTCAACTACATATTTACCTTGTTCAAGGAAAACTTCACCTGGATTTTGCTACGCCTCTAGACCCATAAAGCAGTGCATCATTTTGCTACGCCTCTAGACCCATAAAGCAGTGCATCAAGCCAATGTCCTTGATGTCAAATTCTGTTGCCAACACTATCTTGCACCAGTGTATGAGTTTCTTTGAACTTGCTGTAAGTATGAGATCATCTACATACAAGACTAAAACTAGAAAATTAGAATTGTTGGAAGATGATGACTCTGAAGGTCCTTTCTCATATTTTTAGTGTTAGTGTGCTGAGAAGGACTTGTAAAGACTTTGTCCTTTGTATTTATGTAAAAAGTGTATTTTATATAAATAAAGTGATTTTTGCCTTGTACTTTATAAAGTGGGCCACTTTAAGTGAAGTATTTAATAATTAATTAATTTAATTATTAAAAATGAATATTCATTAATTATTAAAAGTGGGTTTTAATGATGACTCTTGATCTTGTAATTAATTCTCAACCCTAGAAGGTAATTGCAAAATTGAAGTATAAGACAAAGTGAAAGGACATTGATGAAGACACTCACCATCAGAAAGGGAAGAAGAAGAATGTGAAGAACACTAAAGAGATACCCTAGTAGCAGTGGCATGATTTCCAAGACAAGGAGCAACAGCATTTCCCAAGGCAGCTTGCAGCATTTATTGCAGCCGTGCAGCAAGTACAGTCACACGTGTGAGGGAACGATTACCAAGGAAAAATCGCTGTGCATTAAATGTTGGTTGTACAGTCCATACAACATTAATTGCAGGCACGTGTGGGCACAGTTTTCGAGGCAAAACGTACAGCAGGAAGTATAGGCCATGCAACACGTATGGGGGTCGTACAATTGTCAGTTTGCATGGAAAACGAGGTAGTTTGCTGCTATCATTAATTTGGAATTTTGTCAGTGAGGGTTGAAGAAATAATTTCTTGTTGTTGAAAATTTTCCGAGTACTCTTCTTAATGAGAAATTCTTCTTTAGGGTTTTCCCCAAGTTGGGGTTTTGCCTGGCCATTTGACCAAAATATATGTGTACAATGTGTTTGCTTCATCTTCAGTGTTTGAGAAGTGTCTTTGGATTTGTGGTTTTAATTTCAAAGTTTATGAGCAAATTTTAATTAAAACCCTAGACATTCAAAGTGTTTGACATAATGCATGTGTGAGAAATTATTATGCTTATGCCAGTTTTTCTTCATGGTATCAAAGGGATACTAAAGTACTAAGCAAGCTAGTGTTACACAGTAAAGAAATGCAGAAGAAGTGTTGTATGTCCAAGAATAGGTAGTTGGTTGTTAGAGTCATAGAATGAGGTAGGAGATGCACCTAATTGACATGTGATTTACATTTCTTCTGATGAGGAGAGTGGTTCTTTCCAGAGCACTAGCAAGAGACTCGCCAGTCCAATGATGGTGATGATGAGCAGGTGGATGAGGCTTAGGTCAAGTCTCGGGCTTCAGAGTTCCAGTGTGGAGTTGAGCACTTGTATCCTAGAGGGACTCCAGAGCATGAGGGAGTTGATTTAGGAGTCAGAGGTGGAGATACAGATGGTGGTGTGGACCATCCTAGTTAGGAGGGAGTGTTGGAATCTGATAACTCTGAAGGTCCTTGTAAAGACTTTGTCCTTTGTATTTATGTAAAAAGTGTCTTTTATATAAATAAGTGAGATTTGCCTTGTACTTTATAAAGTGGGTCACTTTAAGTGATGTATTTAATAATTAATAAATTTAATTATTAAAAATGAATATTCATTAATTATTAAAAGTGAGTTTTAATGATGACCCTTAATCTTGTAATTAATTCTCAACCCTAGATTAGGGTAGTTAGAGAAGGTAGTTGCAAAATTGAAGTATAAGGCAAAGTGAAAGGACATTGATGAAGACACTCACCATCGAAAAGGGAAGAAGAAGAATGTGAAAAACACTGAAGAGATACCCTAGCAGTAGTGGCACAATTTCCAAGAGGAGGAGCAACAACACATTTCCCAAGGCAGCCTGTAGCATTTATTGCAGTCGTACAGCAAGTATAGTCACATGTGTGAGGACACGATTCCAAAGGAAAAATCGTTGTGCATTAAATGTTGGTTGTATAGTCCATACTGTTGATTTTTCTTAGCAGCATCGAGAGGCCTTCTCTTAGGAGAATGGGACCACCTAGTCCGGGACCACGATGAAGACTCAACCCAGTGTTGAGTGACCATTCTGTTGAATGGTAGATATCTGGTATGGGACCATGATATAGACCCAGCTCGGCCCTGGGTAGACTCAACCTTGTGTTGAGTAGACATCTGGTCTGAGACCATGATGTAGACCAGTCTGGGACCGGTAAACTCAGCTTAGTTCTGAGTAGCCATTCTCTTGGAGAATGAAGACACTGTAAGCCCTAGACTGGGTCTGGGAATGTGTGTGGCACTTTGACCCTTGATCTATGGGCTTGGTATGCTTCTCCAAGGATTAGCTACGCTTGGTTAAGTTACCCTAGTACCAAATCTAGGTGTCACACAGTGTGTGAGATAAAAGCATTAATAACTCTCTTGGTTTATGATGTACTTTTGAAATCAAAAAGGACCACAGGGACACTTGGAAAAAGGCCAAAGTCAAAAGTCAAAATAAATAAAGACTTTTTTTACCACAGGAAAATGACCACAAGTGAAAATCAAAATAAATAAGGACATCTTATAAAAGTCAAAGGAAAATTAAAAGGACCCTTTTGGTAAAAGTGAGTGAAATTAGGAAAAGATTAACAATATTATTATTTTTATCTTTCCTAATCTTGTCCACTTACAGGTGAACGAAGGCTATAAAAGAAGATCAAGACTTCTCATTATAGACACAAGTTTTTGATCTCACGAGTGGAGCTGCTATTTTTTCTTGAAGAAGTTTTGTTTTGCCTCAGCCTAGGGCATCCACTCTCAGCAAACCCTTAGCTAGGGTTTTATAAGAAAATCATCTTCAACACTCTGTGGACAGCCACCTTTAGCATTTTGTTTTTGGGGCAGCTCTTCTCTTTTTCCAGGCAGCCATTTTTCTTCTTCTCTCTCCTCACGGGTTGTCCGTTTTTTCTCTCTCCAGGGCAAGTAATCTAGGGCTCGACCCTCTTCTTACATCTCACGGGCAGGCCTAAAGAAGGCTCTTCCCTTCTGGCACCCTTGGGCAGCCTAGGGCATACCCCACTAGGGCTGTCGAGGCCACGGGCTACCACATAACAAACCCAGGCTGACTGTGCAGACCACGGGTTACTAAAACAGCAGGCCCAAGCTGACGGTGCAGTCCACGGACTGCTAAAAGGCAAGCCCCGTGAGCCTAGTGCAGGCTGCAAACCCTTTCGGGCAGCAAAGATCAGGGTAGTTCGGGCAGTGTATGGACCGGGTAGGAGAAAAGCAGACCGAGGGCAAAAGCTGGGAATTTCGAGCAGGTCAGAAAACCATTTCGAGCAGCCATTGACAGATCTGAGAATTTGTCATCTTTGACATTTTTTTCCAGACTATTTTTGGACAGTCCTTGCCTGGCAGATCTGGAAATTTCTACTGCTAGGGCTTGACATTCTTGCTCTAAATTTTTACTGAGAATTTTACTGTACTATGGTTAAATTCCAGATTTGGAATTGAGGAAGTTTTTGAAGAATTTTCTGAGTCATCTCATTTACGAGATGAGCTATTAATGCTTTTGGGGTTTTTTTCCTTTGAAGGTTTCCCCAATGAAAAATCTTGTGTCCATGTGTGCTGATGTGATGAATGAGTTTTTTACTACTGTTGAATTGTTTTAAGTAGATCTGTAAATTTTTAAAGTTTATGTTAATGTTAAAAATTCAACACATACAACATTAATTGCAAACACGTGTAGGCGCGATTTTCGACACAGAACGTCTAGCAGAAAGTACAGGTCATACAGCACGTGTGGGGGTCGTATAGCATGTCATACAGCACGTGTGGGGGTCATATAGCAGGTCCTACAACTTTAGATTGCACAAAAAATGAGGTAGTTTGTTGTTGTCATTAATTTGGAATTTTGTCAATAAGGTTTGAAGAAATAATTCCTTGTTGTTGAAAAATTTTTGAGTACTCTTCTTAATGAGAAATTCTTCTTCAGGGTTTTTCCTGGTCATTTGACCAAAATATATGTGTACAATGTGTTTGTTTCATCTTCAATGTTTAAGAAGTGTCTTTGGAATTGTGGTTTTAATTTCAAAGTTTATGAGCAAATTTTAATTAAAACCCTAGATATTCAAAGTGTTTGACATGATGTATGTGTGAGAAATTATTATACTTATGCCAATTTTTCTTCAAGAATGATCAACCAAATAGGAAAGATTAGAATCTCCATTTGTCTTAGTGAAACCCAAACTTGAAAGATACTCATCAATCCTAGAGTACCATGCACATGATGGCTATTTCAAACCATAAAGGGCCTTCTTCAACGTGTAAACATGGATCTCACACCCATGCAACTCAAAGCCTCTTGGTTGATTTATGTATATCTCCTCAATCAAACCATTAGGAAATGTCGTATTTACATCCATTTAATATAAACTCCAATTAAAGTCTACCACTAAAGACAAAATGAATACAATAGAGGTATATATGGCTCAAAGAGCAAAATTCTCTTCAAAGTCAACTCCCTCTTTCTAGGAGAACCATCTAGCCACAAACCGAGCTTTGAATTTTTCTATACCACCATCTGCTGCATGCTTGACTTTGTACAACCATTTAGAGTCAACCACCAATTTCCCTTCTCGTCTAGGCACTATGTCCCAAACATCATCCTTCATGATGGAGTTGTACTCCTCCATCATGGCATCTTGCCAAACTTCCTAACATGTTGCCTCCTCAAAACTAGAAGGCTTTTCAATAATGATGGAAAACATTAGTGCCATATAATTTGGAAATTTCTTGGGAAGGTGACTTACTCAAAATGAAGTCATAAGAGTTCCAACTTGCTCCTACACCTCCTTTAGTGTCTAGGTAAACCACTTAGGCTTTTTGGTTGAACTAGACAATAAAGAGGTACCTCCAGAAGATAGATAATTTGAATCTGATTTTTCTGATTTCTGCAAATCAGCCTTTGGGGCAGCAAGCTTTTCTACCTCCTCGATCACTGACAAAGGGTCCTGACTCCTAAGACATGAAGGACCATGCATCCCCGTCAAACTTTACAGCACTTCTCACAACTACCTTCCCCTGAGATGGAATGTAAACTCTATAAGCTTTCAAGGTCTCACTGTAATCCACAAAAGATATTGTCCAAACTAGAGAGTTCTAGCTTAGTTATTTTCTCATCAAGGATTGAATGTAAATAGGAAAACCAAAAACACAAAGATGTGCAACTTGAGGCTTGTTATACTGAGAAAGAACTTGGTAGTTATGTTATGATTGCTATCCTTTCGAATTCCTTAGCACCTATAATTGATGAGTCCAACAAGGAAAAAGTCAGTGAAGTTTAAAAGATTAATTTCGATGGGGCACATTCCAGGGCAAGAACTGGTGCTGGGATCATGTTTACTTCTCCAAAGAGGGAGCTCTTCAATTATGCTTTCCGATTAAATTCGATCCAACAAATAATGTAGCCAAGTATGAGGCATTACTGTAAGGCTTGGAAATTGTTAGGGACAAGGGGATTAAAATATTGGAGACTAAAGGTGTCTATGATCTAGGAATTTTACAAGTTAAGAACAAGTGTGCATGCAGAAATGATAGATTGAAGAGGTATAGAAAAACTAATCGGGGCGTGGTGGAATGGATTGATGCTTAATCTTTAGAAGAGGTGCTGCGAGAGAATAATTACCAAGAAGATGCTCTAGTTCTCTCAGCCTCAACCCTAATGCCAGGTGACGAGTTGGAAAAAGGGGATCAATTGGAAATCATTTTTAGACCTTCGATTCCAAATAACTTTAAGCATTGGCAAGTCTTTGATAATGATAGTCAAATCATAAGGTTTATGAATAACATGCAATAATTTGCTAGTTGTGAAGTGGATTGGCGAGATGGAGGACATGAGTATCCTAAAGGGGCAAATCCCAAGGAAAATCTCATTCCCAATGGACCCATCCCCTTAAAAAGAAATTTTGATAGACATGATGTGTATAAGCAAAAAAAGGAATCCATCAAGCCTGGGGATTACATTGAAGTGAATATTGGTTCTAAAGAAAGCCCTAGGATAATCAAGACTAGCAAAGGCACGTCTTCCCAAGAAAGAAAAGATATTGAAAATCTGATAATAGAGTATACAGATGTTTCAGCTTTTACATACAATGACCTTATAGCCTACAATGTGTTGATTTCAGGAACCTAAATGTATCATGCAAGAAAAATAACTATCCTCTTCCTAAAATGGAAAATTTATTAATGAAAGTTGTGAAGGTTTCCTTGTAAACTTTGAATTATTAATGAAAAACTGATTTGAAGGAGTAAATTATCTGAGTATTGTGCTTCCGCTGTTTATTTTCCAGCTATATGTGTGATTACTGCTATGTGAAGAATTTTATTTCTGCAATTCAATAACAGCTTTGTTTAGTTGAGAACATAAGGACAGTAGTCACATAGGGTTTGGTTTGGAAACTCCACATTGTACTTTATCATCATTTCTATAATGTAAGTTTACTATTGCTATCCCAAATTTAGATGTTGCAGATCTGAAAATCAGACTTTGGTTCTCATTGTTATGAGTAGTTTCAACGTTGTTTTAATGAGCTGACTTGTAGGGATAGTCAGGCTGAAATGTTATGCGTTTTAACATGTCTTGATTGTTAGATTTTTATCATTTAGTCAATATGATCTTAAGATCTTATCTGAGAGATTAACATGCATAGCGATAATCACAAGAGACAAGAGACACAAAGAGTTTTCCTCAAGGAAACAATAACGGAGAAAACCCCGCAACTTCCTCAGAGATAGAAAGAGCACCAATGGCAAAAGTAAAACCCAAAGACACAAAGATGATCTCCGACAGTTGTTCTCTCTCTCACTTGTGCGAGCTCCTCTTCTCTCACTCATGTGCTACAGTTGAGTGAGTGTGTGTTTCAAATAGAGAGTCTCACTCTCTATTTATACTAGTTTTCCACTTGACAATTACTTACCAGGGCCGACCTCACTAAGAGAGTCTAATAACCCTAGTACCCCTCAACTGTAGGGACTATTGCCTCGACTTACAACGGAGGGTTAACCTCAACTCAATTGTGGGGACTATTGCCCCGACCTACAACGAAGGGTTAACCTCAATGACTTTACATGACTTTATTATATTAATGACTCTCCCTCTACAGAGCAAGCCCTTTTTCATGCTGGTTGTAGTTCTACAGAGCCAGCCCTTTTTCATGTTGGTTGTAGGCCTTGCCCTCTGCAAGGTCTTCCTCTACAGAGCCAACCCTTTTTCATGCTGGTTGTAGGCCTTTCCCTCTGCAAGGTCTTCCTCGATAGAGCCAGCCCTTTTTCATGTTGGTTGTAGTTCTACAAAGCCAGCCCTTTTTCATGCTGGTTGTAGGCCTTGCCCTCTGCAAGGACTTCCTCTATAGAGCCAGCCCTTTTTCATGCTGGTTGTAGGTCTCAGCACTTACATCTGACCATGGGAGGAACCAATCCTACCACCATGTCAGAAAGGCACAGCACTTACATCTGACCATGGTAGGAACCAATCCTACCACCATGTCAGAAAGGCACAGCACTTACATCTGACCATGGGAGGAACCAATCCTACCACCATGTCAAAAAGGCACATGGACTCATCACTTCCCCTTCGAAGGAACCTCGATGGAACCTCGATCTGGAGAACACCAAGCTTCTCCCTGAAGTACTCAAACTTCACTCTGGCCATTTCTAGCATAGAATCTCATCAGGGCTAATTACATCCAAGGATAACCTACGAGCTTCGCCGGGACTGATTACATCCGAGGACAACCTACAAGATTGATTACGTCTGAGCAACCTACCAGCTTCGCCATGATTTTATGCTCAGACAACCTATCTCATCGGCTATGCTATAACTCCCTCTTTCGAGAGATCTCGATCTAGATCACAAACTGGAGCTTCACTGCTCCTCTCTACACCATATCCGTGATATAGTGATATTTGATCTCGATATGCTTCAAATTGTCATGGAACACCGGGTTCTCCGACAACTTCACACAACTCTGGTTGTCGCAATATATACAAGTAGCATCCAACTAGAGATCAAACAAATCAGACAGTAGCTTCCTCAGCCACACTGCCTCACAACTAGCCAAACAAGCTACGACATAGTCTGCTTCGATTGTACTCAGTGCCACGCAGGACTGCTTCCTGCTAAACCAAGAGATCACACCTAATCCCATACTGAAGCAGCACCCCGAAGTGCTCTTCCTATCAATGGCACTGCCTGCCTAATCCGAATCCACATAACCCTCCAGGTTAATCTTTTGATTTGCCTCATACTTGAGCCCATAATCAACTGTACCCTTTAGGTACCTCAGAATATGCTTTGTAGCAATCAAGTGAACATGTTTCGGATCCGTCAGGAACTGGCTCAATGTGTTCACAGCAAAGCAAATATCTGGTATCGTATTCGTCAAGTACATCAATGACCCAATCATCTGACGATACACCGTAGCATTAACCGATTTTGATGAAGCATCACTCAATAGCTTCAGGTTCGATGCCATAGGTGTGGTCATGGCCTTGCAGTCCATCATCCTGAATGTCTTCAGATCTCCACTGCATACTTCCCTTGTCCAAGGGAGATTCCATTCGCACTTTGCCACACCTCCATGTCTAGAAAGTAATGCACCATACCCAAGTCTTTCATCTCGAACTTGGCAGCAAGTCTCCTTCTTGCATATTTAATGAGTTCCTCTTTTCCTATCAGGAACAGGTCATCGACCTATAACAGGAGCATCACTAGTCTTCCACCGTCAACCTTGAAGTAAAGGTTGGAATCCTCTTTACTCTCACTAAAACCTAGAGCCATCAGTAAGCTATCCATCCTGTCATACCATGTCGAACCTCAGGATCTTTTGCAGTCACTCCCTCTGAAGAGGAGCATCACTCTCCCTCTGCCTTTTGTACTCTATGTATTGAAACATTTTGTATTGGAGCGACAAGTAGCTTTCTCTGCTACTATGTATCCATCTAGGGTCACTGGATACCAAGATCCTTTATCTTGAACCTTTTCAAGAGTTCTTCTCACACCCATCTATGAGCTTGTCATCCTCTATAGGCTTTCATCTTCAACCTTGTAGCAAAGGTTAAGATCTTTATCGCTCTAAGTGATCTTCAAGATCCTCATGTATGTGTTGTCCCATGGGTGTCTTCTGAGCTCGTACAAGGCCTTCTTTAATTTGCACACATGAGTCTGTCTGTCATGTGTCTTAACTTCCAGTGGCTGCAAATGTCTCTTCGTAGTCTATGCCTTCTTTCTGTGAGAGGCCTCGTGCTACGAATCTTGCCTTGTATCCCACAATGTTGTCGTCTACTGCATGCTGGATCTTGCAGATCCACTTGGAAGATACTACGGACTTCCCTTCAGGTCTTCGACATTGCATTCTAGTCATCATTCTTCATTTTGGATTACTAGAGTGAATCTTGAACTGTCGTACTTGTTCTTCGGAACAAGTCTCATCCTTCTTTTCTTGTAGGCGATTGTATGCGATCTTTCCTATAAGTCAAATGCACCAATTGTATGGTTAGAAACATTTCATAAAGCATATTCATAATGGCAAATTCTTTATGCATAAAGATATAATCATGCAACTATTTTAGCCAATACAACATTCATCCATATCTTACAGAAACTTTCTAGATGCCTTCCATCTCTACCATGACATCATTGAGATTGTGCACTAATCCAATATGTCAGCAAAGAGGTTTCATTCTAGATAAGTAGCAATGGAGAGTTGTATAGCACCATGAGCTACTTACCCATCACATGCATATTAGTAGTATACTGTCATTAATGCAAACATTCTATCATGCATAACACATCAACTGAATATAAACAAATGCATAACCAAATAATATCATGAGATGACAATTGAATACTTATCTTTATTCGTTTCATGGGTAGACTCCTTCTTGAGCCTTTTGCTTCATCATCTTCTTCATTCATGACATCATCATTTCTTATCCAAATGCTAAGATGGATAAGAGGTACTTCAAGAATTGAGTTCTTCATATTCCTCATCACTTGAGGGATCTTCTTTGAATCGTGAGCGCTTGATCTTCAGTTGCTCCCATCTTCTCTTCTCTTATTATGAGTCGAGCTTCTTCTTGTGTGCACTCTCCCCAAAGTCTGCTGAAAGTAATCACTTCCTTCTAGCACACATTCCTCGAATGAATGAATCCCATGATCCTGGGTGGCCATTCAAGGTGGTTATCACAATTTCTACATTCTCTACTTCTTCATCCACTGCTTCAAGTTGTTCTTTGATTTGAGAGACCCTTGTAAAGTGTGATTGTATGGTCTCTACATTCTGGATCTTTACATTCTTCAACTGGTTTCTCAAAGTCATCTTCCGATTTATGTTCTTCCCTTCAAATAACTTGGTCAAGGAATCAAACATCTCTTTAGGTGTCTTTAGGGAAGACACTTGTGGGATAAGGTGATCCTTGATTGAATCAACAATGATCCTCTTGGCCTTGACCAAGTTCTTCTTGTGTAAGGCTTTAGCCTCATCTCCCTTTGGAACTAGAACCTCTCCACTTATGTAGATGTCCAATTCATTTTCTTCAAGAACCAGTGAAATCCTATACTTCCATGCTCGGAAGTTTTCAGCTTCACCAAGCTTGTCATCAAGCTAGTGTGATAGGTCATTTTGAAATGAGAACCTCAAACGTAAATAGCAAAAGATTAGATCTTATCGATTTGAGGTGTCCGTCCTGGTTCCGAATCTGGTTGATCTAGGGTTTGTCAGAGAAACCCTAATTTTCAAAACTTGGAGTCTTTCAGATCTGATTGTATAGAAAGATGTGCCTCCTAAAGGCGAGCTGAGCAGCATACTCATTTTCCCAAAACTGTGAACAGAACTGCAAAATATCTGATGCCCTAGTTTTCTTCAATTTCTTCTGTAGAATTGTCTACTATTGTTTCTGCAATATATCTGAAAGTACTGCTCCTCTGTGTTTGAAACTTCGCACTAAGGTAGCCTTGTCTGTCCTCTTTCCAACACCATGGGTTTGAGCAGAATCGGTTTCACCAATTGGGACTTATGAGAGTTTTCCCAAGGTGACTTATTTCAGGACTGTTCAACATAGCGAACTTGTACAGACTGCCATGTGTCACTGTTTCACCTTCGGGTTCTGAAACTTTTACCACAAAACGGTCTGTTCCCTATCTGGAACATCTTGGTAAATTTCATTTGGACCTTCGTAGCCCGAGATATACCAATTTTCCCTAGGTGTCCTGTTTAGGTTGAATCCTGGGAGAGGCTGGAACCCTGATTTGGAAGAATCACATCTCCTATATTATAGCGAATCTGAGACTGAAACTTTTACACAGGGCACATCAGAAATTTATCTTCGACTTGTAAAAGTTTCGGCTCCTGAGCCTTCTCCAATCTCGAGATGTAGCGAATGCACCAAAATGACTAGTTTTAGTCTTTTAGGGTTTTCTAGTCCAGGGTCAAATTAGGGTTTGACTTTCCCGGAGTTTTACCCAACCAAAAATTTCGATCTTGGTCTCTAAATTTCAATTTTGAGGAGGAGAGAAATCCCATACTGGGCTCACTCAAAATTTCCTCTTCTATGAAGAGCCCTAATTTCCCGCAGCGGTGATAGGTCAAAAACTGAAAATGCCCGGAATCAAATTCTGCTACAACAGAAAGATGCGCCCTTCAATGGAGAGTTAGCCTAGCCTCCTTTTGCTGATGATCTATGGAGAGAGACCCAAAAAGTAAGAAGCCCTAGCTTCTATAGCTGCACAGTGTCTTCTTCTCAAGTTAGCTCTGATACCATGTTAGATTTTTATCATTTAGTCAATATGATCTTAGGATCTTATCTGAGAGAATAACATGCACAGCAATAATCACAAGAGACAAGAGACAAAAAGAGTTTTCCTCGGGGAAACCATAAAGGAGAAAACCCCACAACTTCCTCAGAGATAGAATGAGCACTAATGGCAAAAGTAAAACCCAAAGACACAAAGATGATCTCCGACAGCTGTTCTCCCTCTCACTTGTGCGAGCTCCTCTTCTCTCACTCATGCGCTACAGTTGAGTGAGTGTGTGTTTCAAATAGAGAGTCTCCCTCTCACTCTCTATTTATCTAGTTTTCCACTTGACAATTACTTACCAAGGCCGACCTCACTGTGCCCCTCAACTATGGGGACTATTGCCCCAACTTACAACGGAGGGTTAACCTCAACTCAATTGTGGGGACTATTGCCCCGACTTACAACGGAGGGTTAACCTCAATGACTTTACATGACTTTATTATATTAATGACTCTCCCGATCGGAGGAACATCGAGGTACAATGAAATACAATATAAGATATAAAAGTGAATACATTCTGAAGTTACAAATACATCTACATTGATGTAACTAAAAACCAGATTTAGTGTTGTTTTTTTTGTAGCGTTGCAAATTCTATTAATCTAGGAGAACAAAAATTACAAAAATGGCCTTGGCCAGAGGAGGTCTCAGGTGGTGAAACCACCACCCGAACCTATCAAAAATAGAGGGTCGTCTGAGAAAGCTATTACAGAAGATGTTCAGAATATTAAGGAACCCAAAGTAGTTGTTCAGGATCATATTTACAAAGTTTTTGTTTCCAAAAAAACAAAGTTGTAACCGAACTAAACACAGAAAACATAAAAACCTGACATAACAGTTCGACCCCTGAGAATCACGCGACGGTAAGATGGCTTGAGCATTGATCAAGAAGGGGGTGTTTCTTCGAGAATTGGACATGCCCATCCTCCCTCCTCCAAGTTGCTGGTGGCATTAGCATTGGTAGCCAGCGCAGAATGAGGGGGCTCAATGCTAAGCCCTCCGTCTTCCCGCACCCTCTTGAACAGTGGTTCAATGGTAGTCGAGATGGGAAAGGGGGGAGCCTGAACCAGCTGGGGCAAATAACAAGTTGCATCCAAGCTGCTGAGTTGCCCATCCATTTCCGCCACTTTTGCCTTCACGACGAGGACTGTATCTCGAGCAGCTCTCCAATTATCCATCATATCCTCCATGAGGTTGCCTAGCATATTTTTTACCAACCAGTAGTGGTTAATCCTGCTACCGCCATGTCCGATGGCTAAACGTTGGTTCAACACCCTACCTTCCCAACCGTCAATGAGGATTCTGACCAGCATTGAGATATTTGCCTCGTACCCCTCCTCCACCTGAACACTGAGCCCCCTCTGGGCCTTCCCTCACCCGCTGTTGGCACGCCTGGGCATACCTCGTTGCCTGGACATGGTGAAGAGCCAGTTACCCGAGTGCTGCAAAAATGGTTGGTAGCGCGACATGATTCGTGGCAGTGAACAAGAATGCTGAACCCGTCCAACACTGTGAATACCGGCAAGAATGAGGTTCCCTACAAAGGCTGCGGGCCAATGGAGGATCCCTGCAAACAGAAGAATTGCGGACCAAAACAAAACCATAGGCAGCACAGAGCATCCCAGAGACCGAAACAAAACATCAAACACACCACAGGTGACAATGTCGTGTTTTCTCATGGCTTTCCACTTCATGGCGCCACCTTGACACTCCATTAACTGTGTACCCATTACCATTAAACCTCCCTGAACCAGCATGAATGCGATGGAGCCTTTCCAGACCGAGCCAGCTTGGGACGAAGGCTGAGAAAAGGCATCCCTCTCCGTCCGCACGAGGGAACTTGAGGTCGACATGAGGGTGGTGATCCACACGTCTAGCTCACAGACCGAGGCACCCCGCGCCGTCAGTTGGGCTCGCTGGAACCCGCATCCGGGGCAGATTTAGTGCTGTTATAAAAGTGATTCTCAGATATATGTTTTGGTTGAGATTGTACTCTATAAAGGCTGTGATATCCATCTCTTTTTCAAGTACATTTTTGGTGTCCATTCTTGGCATTGCCTAATTGCCTAAATCCCCAATTTTTTAATAATGACCTCATTGCTCAAAGCAATGGGAATGGTAAGGCCCCACATAAGGATACGGAGGCGGCTATAGAAGTGAAGGCAGACTTCATGAGAATATCTTCACCTTCTTAACAGATTGATGAGAAGATGCCCACCATGCTAGGACTGAACAGTGGACGTCCCTCACAAGAAGGCATTCAGCCAATCAATATTGTGGCCCCGCCCAAGTTCAAAACTCAACTAGCCCATCCAGAGTGCTTGTGGGCAGTAGCAGCTTCGGGCTCAGATTTATAGTGGCAGTCTCTTCTGACTCAAACCCTGGTCTCCTCAGTGAAAGACACTAAACTAGGGTCTACCAATTCTGCTGATTAAATAAATCAATAAAAAGCAGACTGATGTGAAGATAAGATACAGTAATTTTATTTATGTCCATGAATGACCACAAAAGTAGGTCAATGGAAATCAAAAGTACAATCAATACGTAAACCCTATTTGTTGGCGGATGGAACAAGTGTAGTACATTTGCGAACACTTTCGATTTGTTTTCCTTCACAAGTGGCAAGCTCCTCATCAATATAGAGGAACAACAGTAACTATGGATTTATTCACTCAGTGAAGCACAACAGGATGGATTCATAGAGGGAAAAGGATTTTGTCTATGTGCGTTCGAACCTTTGCCTTATGTCTCACAGGATTGATGAGTATACAATTAGACCTTATAAAGAATGGGATGTGGACCCTGAACTCCTGACTTGAACCACTCATTGTGTGCTCTAAATATTATTAAGTCTTCTTCCATTCATGAATCCACTGATCAACTTGGGTCGTATTCCACTTTTATTGAGCCATATGCTAAAGATTTTGATGAATTTGAGAGTTAATATTAACTTATTTTGTATTTTGGAATGTATCTGTGTAGACTAATCAACAAGGCTTATGATTTTGGATTTTGCATTATCTTTTCTAGTTGCCAATTGGTTGCACGACTCAAAGGCAGACTGTAAACAGATGTTTTAACAAACTTGGTCCAGATGAGCTTGTTTTTTAGGACAAACGTTTGGCTTTCATAGGACTAGGGCATTAGAGTATATAGTCTAAGTTAATAGTCAATTAAAATTAAATTATTGCTCCCTGAAAAAGAGATTTCAGTCTTCAGCTGCTCAACTTCAGGTGGCTGAACCCTTTCATCTTTTCCATCCTTTTCAACCTACAGAGTGAGATACTATTGATCCAAACATGATCAACAGCAACTTGATTCTTCTGAGGTTTTCTCCAGAATCTGCAACACTTTGCCTGAACAAAGTGCAATTTCTACACAGTGGCTGATGTCACTTTGGCCCCAATGCTCCCAAACTTGTTCCCGGGCCTCCAGGTCCAGACCCAACATGGGGTCACCGTCATACACTTCAATCGAATAAGAATTAGCAAACCTCTAATGGCTTGGGTTCTGCACTGGTTGTGTCAAAAAACCTGCCGAAAGATTTTTCAGCAACCTGCCTCTGGCTAAGTAATATTTAGATGCAGGTTCGTGGGGCAGTTGCAAAGATCCAGGCTAGCTACCTTGCATAGGATATCTAATATTAACTAAGTACTATATTACTTTTGCATCGAGCAACGCCATGGGCATAACTGATATGTTACAGAACTTTCAGGAAGAAAAAAAGGACAAAAGAAACACGAACTTTCAGAAAAAAACAGGCAGAGGAAATATAGGAGCCGTTTCCTTCCAAAAAAACCTACATTAGCCAAAACTTAGCTCAATTATAAAACTAAAGTTTACTACATCATTTGATTATAGAAATGTTGGAAGACATGGGCCACTAGTATTAATCCGAAAGTACCGATGTGGTAACTGACCAGAGGGGACATTAATATCTTATATATTCGGTTGTTGACATGAAAATATCTGCGTAGTCAACTTTTTAGGTCCTGGCTCTAGCAAACACGCCAGCTTTGGGATATGATCCCCCTTTCCCGGGGCACAACCACCCTACCCCTTCGGATTTCAACCTGCTGGCATTGCCAGGAGCAAACCGCGCTTTACCAATCTACCTACACCCTTGAGGAAAATTACAGTCCACCTATAATGCTTATGATGACACAGGCAACGGCTTCAGTGACAGAACCAATCCCTTGCATACAGAACATACCATTGAACACATACGTAAGGGTTACAATGAAGCTACGGAGATTGGCAATAGAAAATCTTATCAATCATAGAATACTGTTGACGGGATTATAGTTCATTTCTTCAAAATTAAACCTGTAGCATTCCTCCAGCGCGGCTCAGTCTACAGCTATTAAGACAATAATCTTAAAACTGATTTAGGGAATTGTTGTTTGTGGGTAAAGATAGTGAAATATTTAATACCTTGAGAACTTGGATCGCGGAGGCCACGGACTCTCGATAGGGTGAATTTGAGGAAATAGCAAGTAGTGGCTGCAATGCAGAGCCGTTCTGAGAAGCAATGGCCTCTGTAAATTCATTCACATATTCTGAAAGTCTCCTATGAGCTTCTCCCATACTCATATAAACAGTCATTTTTACAAATTTTAGTCTTCAGAACAATTTCTCTCCTCTTCCGCTTCCGCTATTTCAGAGAATGTGTGTGCCACCAATTGGGGTGGATGTATTCTGATATATAGGGTACTGGTCTCGCTTTCCGCTTCGCCTGCTCTAGAGTTCGTTTAGTTCGTTGGAGGTTTTGATTCTCGGGTGTTCTCTGTGATTCAGTGATTCATTTGTGCAACTGCAAGTTCGAAATGATTTATAGAAAGTTTAATAATTTAAGCGAAGGATATTGTTTGTATTTAATTGCTTGATTATTCAATAATCATTTCATCTTAAAAACACATATTGTTCGTAATACATGCTTTGTTTTGATTAATTATAATATTTTTAAAATTTAAGATCATTAATTGTTTATTTAGTTTTTTTCTCAAAAAGCATTCAGTGTAAGCTTATTAAAGGTTGGTGGCCCTCATATCTATTTAGGCTACTCGGTTTGGATATAAAGTTTTTACGCGATGAAAAGCGAGGTGCTTTTCTAGTAGCCAACATATATCTATTTAGGCTATTCGGTTTGGATATGAAGTTTTTATGTGATGAAAAGTGTTTTTGTACCGTTGGAAGTTAGGTGCTTTTTAGTAGCTAACTTAAATAATAATAATAAATTAAATATTAAAAAATATAAATTACTTATAGGCTTAAATAAAATAAATTAAACTAGCATAAATCTATTTTAAGCTTAAATTTATCAAGTACACAGCAGGATCTAAATGGTAAAAAAATGTACACCTGAAAAAATTGAATCCATCTCCATACTTGATAGATCCAAGTTTAAAATGAATCTATGCTAGTTTATTAGATTTGAAAGTATGTATGATGTAGATTTGAAGATAGACCAACGTAGATCCAAATCTTAGGCTCTATCAAGCCCCGAGATAGATCAAATTTTTGGAGGTGCAAACCTCTTCTTAGGTATCCATTGATTTGATTCAAACCAAAAGAAACATCTTTTTATTTAAGGTCCATATATAATATTTTTATTATTAATATTTAATATTATTTATGGCTGACATAATATTTTTTACTTTTTTTATTTTGTTAGGAACTAACATTGCATCATTTCCTCACACACGGTTTTAAAACCATATGCAAGGCCCTCCTACAACCATGGGAGGTTTAGGAGGCCTTGCACATGGTCTTAAAACCATTTGCAAGGCCCTCCTAAACCATGTACAATAAAACCATTGGTTGTTTAGGAGGCCTTGCACATGGTTTAAAAACCATGTGCAAAGCCTCCTAAACCATGTACAATAAAACCATGGATTGTTTAGAATGCCTTGCACATGGTTTTAAGACCATGTGCAAGGCCAACATTTTTTTGGGGATAATTCAATTTTGTGTTTTCTTCTTGACCCACATATTTTTTTAAGGATAATTAAATTTTTACTTTTTTATTGTTTTGTTAGGTAGGAAGATTACAACATCTCCTCCATATTAGATTGTTTTTGTGGCAGACATTTATTTTGGCCTATTAGAAAATTTATTTTTTATTAATAAAAATAACTTTACGAAAGTGATATTATTTTGTTATTTTGTGTTACAAAATCTCTCCCATAATATTCACTCTCACTATTATTTTTTGCCGACATGTTACAAACATTACATCACGTTACACGATCTCTCCCATAATATTCAATATCACTATTATTTTTTGCCGACATGTTACAAACTTTACTAAAGTTACATCACGTTATAAGATCTCTCCCATAATATTCACTATCACTATTATTTTGTGCGGACATGTTACAAACGTTACTAACATTACATCACGTTACAAGATCTCCCCCATACTAGGCTGTAGAGCGCCTCTCGACGCAATTATATATATGGAATTATTTGATTTTGCTATAATTAGTATAGATTTTTTTTAAACTGACCTGCAATTTTTTGAGGTGTTATTTTTTTTAACTTACAATTTTTACACGTTCATAAAGAAAATGTGATCGCTCTATATGCTTGATTGATTTGGTTTTAAGATGGTTTTTTTTATTATTAATCCAAATGGATTTTTTTTAAGTCTTTTTATTTGGTTTTAAATTTTTTTAATGACTTTTTATTTGGTTTAAAATTTCTATTTTATGAGCCGATATTGATTTTTTTAATTATTTTTTATTTTGTTCTCATTTTTTATTTTTATGAGGACACGATTTTTTTAATTACTTTTTATTTTTGGTACATCATCTTACACATTACTTTAAGTTATGTGACAACATCTCCCTCATATTGGGTTCTAGAGCACATGGTTACTCTAGGTGCAATGAAGTTTTCTATTTGTATCAATCATTCATGATTGCACCAAGCTTGTAAACTTTGCATGGGGAGTAATACTACAAATTATAACAAATAAGGGGTCTCATACATCAATTTGGTGGTGGTTGTGACCTTAAAATAAAAGAAAGAGAAAGAATATGTGTACGTGTGTGTGTAGATTTAAAAGCCTAGCATCAATTTCTTTTCATACGGATTTGTTTCACTAAATGTCCATTGAAATGGGATTGCTATAAATGTAATAAGTAATTATGAGTGAAACTAAGAAATTGCCTTCACCTGGGGATTAGGCAACACCACCAATAATCAAACAGAAGTTTTAGCATTGCTACAAGGGTTGATGATTTTGAAGAAAAAAGGAATTAATCAAATATTGGTGATTGGTGATTCCATTGTAATACTTTGCCATATCTATTATCATACATTTCCCTGATAACCTCAATTGATCAAGCTTGTTACTAGAGCCCAAAGAATGGCAGAAAGTTCTAAATTCATAGAATATTTCCAAGTCTTGAGATTGCATAACTTTGCAGGTAAGCAAGCAAATGAAGCATGTAATGTTTAACTAGAAACGATGAGAACAAATTGGTGGGGGAGTAGGGGGATCTAATTTATTGTCACCTCCCAAGAAACATATATCAAACTCAATGACAAGGATGAATCATATAGAAGGGACAAGTGGTATTCATCAAAGGAGTGTGTAATTGGACATTTAAGGCTTCCTCTCCCTGCATACTCTGTCACTTTATGTCATAGGTGGTCCAATTTATCATATTAATATGGATATTGCTCGATGTTGTAGGTTTTGAACTCATTGTTGTTGTCTACCTTCGGAGAATAAGAAAACCTTTTAGGAATTGCACTTAGGTGTAGGCTTGGAATCAAAACTATGACTTGAAAATTTGTTGGTAAGTCAAGTTCGAGTCTTAAATAATGGCCAACTCCCTTGGCCATTCTAAATGTTGTGAGAAGCATGTTGGTGAGGCTCAAGAATGTATTTCACTATATGTTTGGAAATGGGAAGGAAGGAGGAATGATTGGGAGAGAGAAAATACAATGTAGGCTCAAATATTGCAAAGTCATTTAATTTGTTCAAATTTATAGGCATAGTCCATAAAAAAACAAGTAAACACAATTGAAAATCTAAATGAAAAACAATTCCCATGGGCAGTGATTCCTCCGATTCTTTTAATGGGATGTTTTGGGGTGGACCAACTAATGGCAAAGGAGGAAGAACTAATGCAACAAGAACCAACTCAACCAAAGATGAAATCCTTCATCATCTAATAGTCCAAGGTTAGTAGCAAGTTGAAAACCCTTAATGGGCATGAACCCTTTTAATCTTGGAGTTTGAAACTTCCAAGTTTGGGAAAGTTTATACCTTCCCATTCCATGTTCTTTTGTTATGCTTAAGGATAACCTCGTAATAAATACTTAGGAGTAGGAAAAACTTGAAGTATATAAAATGAATGTTAATATAATGCACAAGAAGGCTAAATGGCATCATCGTATGTGAATAACAAAGATAACACAGTTTAAAAAAAAATCGCATCCTCGTGAAATTAAACAAAATTGAAGCAATAATCTTAAATATGCTAACTCTAACTACATATAGATTTTTCACAAAATATTGTGTTAATGCGGAGCTTGTTTAATAGACTTATTATGATGTAAAAATGCAAAGATGGAAATCAAAATCTATTTGAGTTCATGTTGCTATAAGGTAGAGATAAATTATTTTAAGCATTACATGAAGTTGCTTTTATTCCCCCAAAAAAACATTTGAAAAATCTCATAGAACATATAGTGACACCACATCTTCGAATCAACAACCCACTATTTAACAAGGTGCCACAAAGTTTTGATCTAGGGCTTATGTAGAAAACAACCACTCAACAACATATGGGCTATGTACAAAACCACATTTAATGGCGAAGATCTTATAAATCCACTTTAGATGAGGTGGAGGTTTTGTCATTGCCCGTATTAATCAATATCCTTAATTCTCATTGTTATGCATATTCAAAATAAGGGCAATTTCAAAACTCCGTTGATTTGGAAAGTTGATGTCGCAGTGATGCCCAATGGGGGTTTGTGGGGAATCTAATTTTTTTATAACAACCCTTTTAATTTATAGGAAAATTACTTAATTTCAAATGAGGCATGGATTCATGACATCAGTTGATACTCCCAGTGAAATTGTCCACCAAACATGCATCCATGGATGGAGGTAAAAATAATTATTTGTTCCATGTATCGACTAAGCAATACTTTAAAGGAGTGTAAAACCATGCAAAATAGGTCAATCTTTGGCATTACCTATTTTAGTGTTTCTCCAATTTTCAAGCATTCTATTTATTATGTGGTAAAGTATGTAAATTTTACTCAAATTGGCTTATAAATAATTTATTTATTGAGTCTTTAAGCTATAGACCCTTTAGTTTTTTGTTTGTTCACCATTAGCAAATATATAGATCAATACTAGAACAACTTTCAAAATGCTATAATTTCAAGCTCGTGATTAGTTCCATGGAGCCTTTAATTTTCACATGTATGGGAAATGTAACATAGTATTTTATTAACATCCAATATGGCTTCTCGAGCTAACAAAAGGGGGACTCATATTTCTAGTTTGAACACCAATATTGTGCACGCTTGTTGATCCCCAAGAGAATATGGTCTGGTTCTTTCCTTCAATATGGTATGGTTCTTATCTTCGAAGGCTCAATTGAGTGCCATGAAGTCTAGTGAGATAGAAAAATATGTCCAAACTACCCTCACAAACACCATCAGACAAGGTCACAACAACTATTACATGCAGGGACAAGTTTGAATGGATGGTGCATTTGACAAACTAGCAAACCATGATGGGTGCAACCAATCATCTTTGAATAGATGGAGTATCCGATAAACTAGCAAACCGTGATGAATGCTACCAATCAAAAAGCACCATTGAATCAATGGTCAAGATGATCATAATGGTCGTCTAACAAATCTAGACTACTCCAAATGAACTTCATATCTCAATCAAACATATGACGTAGAGGAGGAAAACAACTTAAGACATAAATATTTTATAATTTACAATTTTTAAATGAAATATAGTATTTCTTCCCCATTCTCTTTATTGAAGTTGGTTGTACTTTTGTGGAATTTAAATTCATGGTCAAGTGTTTTGTATATGAATATAAATTGCTCAAATGCAAGAAGGATATACTCCACATTATTTGTTCTAGTATGAGTAGTAACCACTACATGCTTAAAATAAGTTGGACTAGATATTATGAAACTAAGCTTAACTATTCTATTAAAACATAAATGAAGATGTTTAAATGAATAAAAACCTTCATATTAAATCTTACATTCTTATGAAGTTTATAAATACAACTTAGAGTGACAATTCATTTATTAAAAACATGAAGTTGAAATACTAAAGATTTTTTCAACTACTTAACAAAACTAATTTTCCAACATTATAAATTCAAAAAGCAAAATACATATACTTAAAATCAAAACTCATAATGATGACCTTTTTTTTATGAAGGTAGTATTTATACACTAACTCGTAAATAATTTGAAGCATAAACAAAGATGATCAAATGAACAAAAGCCTTTATATTAAATAGAGACTATCACACCTCTTTATAGAGTGTGTGTTTTCCCAATATATGTGGAAGGATATTGGAACATGGATTGGTATTTAGCAATGTTTAGAGTGGGCCATGTGTTGAAGATTATTTAAAGAATTGGCCTAATAGGTGGGATTTGAAGAAATTTGAGAGAATTCCCTACATGGTTTTATGGGGTATCTAAACAATAGGAAGTATTTTACTCTTTGAAAATAGGAACATACCCACCTTCCAAGTCTCTGCAAAGGTATGTGTCATCTATAATAAGTGCAAACCTTCTTAGAAGGTTGGAGTTCCTAGACATGTAGGTGAGGTAATGATTGGCAAATCTTAATCTAGGAGGATCTCCCAAAATGACCAAATTTTAAAGTCTTTAAATGATGAAACTAAGGGCTATATGATGAAACTAAGGGTACAGATGCATAGATCTCACCGATATATTTTCGGTGACATTCATTTCATGCAAAACAGAGTTTGTATATGAAAGTTATTGCATTCTAAAATTTCGGCAAAACAAAAAAAAATGGCATAGGGGGTGCCACGTGGCAGCCTATGGTCCTGCCACATGGCATGATCGTACAAATGACCGGGTAGAGATTATGTCATGTTGACATGGAAGCATGATAGGTTGACATGTGTCATCCAAAATTAACGATTTGGAACCTAATCAAACCAATCCAAAAGTGCCATGTGGCATATGATGATGTGGCATGTGATGAGGGGATAGATGTTGAGGTGGCAGGTGATAACAGGGAATGACATGGCACACTGAAAAATTGACATGTGTTGGTGATGTGGACCAATGGCAAGCTACCACATGGTAGCCACAAAATGTTCATAAAGTATTAAGGTTAAAAAATATTGGCTAAATATCCTAACTATAGACTTTACATAGTTTATATGTAACAAGTGTATATGAGGGAGAGGTTCATGGTAATTGAACCCACAACCTCCCTTATGTTACTCCAAATATTTAGCTAATAGGATAAATAAAGCACTTTTTATCATATTTTAAAATCAATTTATTTAATTTGCAACCAATATATTTGGATCATGGTTATCCTCCAACGACCTATAAAACTAGGCACAAATTTTGAGATCGGGGATAGAACTTTGCACATAGTTCAAGACAAGGTCTTGGCATGCAGAATGAGGTGGTATTGCACACACCCCAAGGCAGTTTTTTCTCTTTGTATGCATCTTGATACAATTTCAGAGTGCACGTAGTTCAAGGACGTACGGACTATACATATCAGAGTGAGTTTTGGAGGTTGTGCTCAAGGGAGCATCTCAAGGTCTAGTTCAGAACTATATCAAGTTTATACTCAAAAGACTCGTTTTTTCGCAAGGATTCTGATCCCATCTTTAGTTTTTGCATCCAGGCTCTCTGTCAAAAAGGTTCTCACAAACCCATTCAACTACACCATAGTATAGCCATGTTTACACTTCAAAGAATTAGAACTGTTAAAGTTTGTTTCTGCTCGAGAACAACATAACTTTGAGCTGATATTTAGGGTGAGTTATAGCTTCTATTTGTAAATTGCTAAATCATTTTTGAATACTATTAATATTGGTCCTCATTGGAGCTGGACCCTAAGACATAGTCCATCAGGGACAAACTATGTTATATTTTGTTGTGTTAAGTGTGTGGCTTGCATACTCATTTTACTGTCCATTTTCTTCATTTATGCTCTTTAATTTTTCCATTTAAATCCCTTTTAAAAAGTTAAGCATAAAGCCTTTATACATGCAAATTCATGGTTAAAAAAACCTCATTTTTAGATCAAATCTATACCCTTTGGGTTTTTGGATAATACCTATGAAGGGTTGATTCATTACGCAACATGGGATGGATTTTATATGTTTAAGAAAATCATTATTTCCACTATTAAGCAAATACGAGAAGTGGGTCCAATAACTAGGGGAATTCATGGCATTAAGATGTTTATTGAAGACTACTATAAAGAACAAGGGAATAAATCAACTCCAAGTATTTAGGGATTCACTCTTCATTATCAAGTGGATGAACAATCATTAAGAGATAGTCATGAAATCACCTTTCTTCCACTTGTAACTCAACTCAATGAGAACAGATGATGGTTTATAAAAATCTCCTTCGCCCATCTGTATTGGTAACATAACACAATATATTTGATGCTTTGTCAAAATTAAGTCTTACACTACATCATGTTGAACAACTCTTGCTAGAGGAGAATCTAGACGGAACTATCAAAGAATTTTGACAAATTTTTTAGTATGTGTTTTACTATGCCTTTGTTTTCTTTGTTCTAATCAATCTATGAATTTCTAGAATATTGTATATCACTACTCTCATGACATTTTTGGACACATATGTCAAAGTTGTAAGAAGAATTTTGGAAAGATTATACATAGTCTTTTTTTGGATAACTTAAGTTAATTAGTCCATTTTTTAATATCTAGAGTGCATGGGACACTATATATTTAACACCATTTATTTGTAATATGATTTGAGCATCGAAAGAAAAAATCAAAGCCTAGTGGGATAGCTCAATTGGTTGAGTGTTGTAAGTTGTGAGTAGAAGGTCTTAGGGTCAAATCCTTGGTGGCTATACATTGTTATATAAGGTACTCATTTGATTGCCCCATCGGGTTAGATATGTAATCAGAGCGAATGAGTGCGGCCCCTTCGGGTGGTCCCCCTGTGATTTCTTCCTGTGGATGTAGTAGCCCCGTTGGGGGTTTGTGAACCACAACATAAAAAAAAACCGGAGAAAAATTTGTATTCTTTAATAATAACAAATTTGCAATATATATATTGTTAGAAAATATTAACTATGGGGATCTTCCTCATGATTTTTTGGGTGTGTTAGTCATGGAGGGGACAAAGTCATGTTCCTAGTGTTTATTTATGTATAAAGTGACTTTATGTAAATAAATAAAAGATTGTACTTCAGTATTTCAGTTGTGGGTCCCATGATGTAATGTGCTTTTAATTATTACTTTTTATTAATTAAAGTGCATTTAACGAGAACCATTGACCTTAAGAATTAATCATATCCTTTGATGAGTTGGTAGTTAGGCTTAGTTATTAGAAAGTGAAGTACAAAAGAATGAACGGGACAAAGAGAAAAACACACTTGAAAGACAAAGAGAGTGATTAAGTCTAAGGGATACTTCAAAAGCTTTAAGGGAATATTTCATCAAGCAAACCAGTAAGCACAGATTTTAAGAAAAAATTTCAGCAGTTGATTGGACTGTAAAGTGCATTAATTACTGTCACTCATGCACATAAATCGAGGTAGGTTGTAGGCATAAAAATCGAGGTAAGTGTAGTTGTTAATGGCATGATATCCCAATACATGTGTTGCAACAGGCACGAATTTTGAGTATTGAAGGCATCCATACATTAGGACACAAATTCCAAGGTATGTAGTGTTTTTATAAATATGCACGCAACCCAAGGATAGTCTGACAGTTACGTGTGGTCAATCTGACAGGAACATATGGACAGTCTGACAGTAACGTGTGGATAGCCTGACAGGAATGTGTGGACATGCTAATGTTAGGATTAAATAATCGTCCCTTGTCCATATATAGCCTATTTGAGCATCTTTCCTAACTTAGGAGTCATTTGGGTGAGTTTGGTGCTACCATGATATTGGTGCCATTGGTGCCACCGATGTCAATCCCTACATTATAGGAGCCACTTTGAGTGCCACTAGCAACCTCCATTAGTTGGTTGTAGTAGGTAGGCAATTATGTTGAGTCAACCTCCAGTTACGATCAGTTAGATCACTCTCAATTAGTCTAGCATAAGTTTTGCATGGCTACATGGGGAAGTGGCACCTTTTTCCACCTAACTCATCAGTTTAACTGGTTTGACTAGTTTAATTGATTGTAGACTGATTTAGACATCAAGAGTTAGACTAGTGGCTCCCATGCAGTGATTTAGACACACTGATTTAGTCAGTCAATCAGGTTTAGTTGGTAGATTCAAATCTTATCCACATGATTCGAATTCTCCTTATTGTAACACCATTGTATTACTATTGGATTAATGAATATTAATGTTGTAATTAACTAATCAATTATTATAAGATTTGTCTCAAATTTGTCTTATTCAGTGTACATTGTTCTTGATATTCCACTGCATAATCCTACTTCACAATTGCTCTCATTTTCCTGTAGATCAATGGTTCACAAATTTAACATGGTACCAGAGCCTTGTTCAGGCTAGAAGCAAGTCTTGTCTGATCTCCATTATACACCAGAAGTAGTTGAGTTTCCACATAAATCCTTGAATTATAGCCTTGCTCCCTCTAGATTATGTCTATAGAAGTCTATCCAGCTGTGACAGACTCTGAGAAAGTGTACATGTCAAGGTGGAAAGGATTGAAACCGACTTGATTGCGAATTGAATTTGGTTTTTGTAGTGTTATTTGTAGGTACCTACGTAGCTTCTTGACAAATTGACTGTTTCAACATACAGAAAGATGGATTCTTCAGCTCTCATACCCCGAATCATTACACCCTTCAACTAAAGTGATTGGAGGGAAGATATGCAGGTGTCATTACGCAAGCTTGGCATGTATAGGATGACTATGGGCAGAGAAACTAAGCCCCAACAGTATGTTGAGAAGAACAAATTTTTGAATCGGCTTGATGAGGCCTTCGGCTTCATGTGCACTCATATCTCCCGATATCTTTTGTTCCACCTTGAGGGACTAAGGAATCCGAAGGAAGCTTGAGATAAGCTTGAATCTTTGTTTGGCAAACAAGATGATCTTCAAGGGCATATTTTGGAGAATGAGCTCATTGCTCTATAGCCCAGCAGTTTCCAATATATTCCACAATTCTTCACAAAATACAAGTGACTATTACTACAATGCAAACAATGTGGATTGGAGAGGAAAGATGAGCAGCTTGTGCTATCATTACTGAGCAAGCTTGGCCCTGAGTACTCAGTCTTTGTCTCCACATTCCATTCTGAAAGAGATTCCATCCCTAATTGGAAGATGCCATCTCCAGATGCTTTTGTTGAGTCCTTAATACAAGAGAAAGATAAATTGCTTCAAATGGGAGTGATACAAACCTCCAAGAATCAAGAAATCTTGATGATAGACTCAAACAATGCGCAAGCAAGAGGGAAGCACAAAGGTAAGGAGCCCAAAACCACTGATTTGAAGCCAAAGGAGAATTAGAGATATCCTGATGGAGCCTCGAGTTCCAAGAAAAAGAAGAAATTCGAGAAGACTAAGTGTCCATATTGCATGAGAGGCTTTTATCCAAAGAGCCAGTGCATGAAGAAGACAATCAACTAGCTATCAACACTCCTTGAAAATAACAATATTTCCCTCCCACAAGGAGCAAATAAATCAGATGTTGGACAACCAGCAAAAGATCATGAGAGGTTCCATGCCTTGAAGGCAGGCCTCACTCAGTCGAAAGCTTGATCAATAGATTCTGGAGCATCCAACCACATGGTTTCCTCCAAGGAATCCTTCACTAGTCTCGCTCTACTAGGAGGACCTAGCATTCATATGGGAGATGACTCCCAAATCCCAGTTGTTGGGAGAGGTTCTATTAAAATCCAGCAGGGTGTTTTCAAGAATGTTCTCTATGTGCCCTCTCTTGCAAAAAATATGTTGTCTGTTTATCATATGACTCATACATGCTCTCCCAAGAGAGTTACATTCAACTCCGACTCAATAGAAATCACTGAAAAAAGCTACTGGAAATATCATAGTGAAAGGGTTTGCCAACCATGCCTCAAAGGCATATGAGTTCTCCCATTTCCTACCTGCTTCACATCCAACAACTTTATTGACTCACGCCAATAACACCAACAAGTTGTGGCATGAGATATTTTGGCATCTCAATTTCAAATATGTCCAAAAACTCCACAATGAAAAAATGGTTGAGGGATTGCCTCTCATCCAAACATCAGATGGAGTATGCCTTGGTTGCTTGGTAGGTAAGCATCCAAAGAAGAGGTATGAATTTGGGAAGGAAAATAGAGCTTCCTCTACACTTGATCTGATACACAGTGATGTTTCAAGACCAATGCCTATAACATCAAACAATGGTTCCAGGTATTTCCTTACTTTTATTGATGATTGTTCAAGGTTCTGTTGGGTATCTTTTATGAAACAAAAATTAGAGGTATTAAAAATCTTTAAAGTTTTTAAAGCCTTGATTGAAAATAATTTCGGAAATAAGATCAAGTCCATTAGATTAGATAATGGAGGTGAATATATTAAAAGAGATTTTTAGCAGTATTGTGAATCAGAGGGGATTCAAATGGAACACTTAGTTCCATACACACCACAACAGAATGGTGTGGCAAAGAGGAAAAATAGATCATTGAAGGAGATGACAACCTGTCTTCTCCAAGCCAAGAATATTCCTCCTTCTCTTTGGGATGAAGTTGTAAACTGTGCTTCATACATACATAATAGAGTGCCTCACAAATCAGTGATTGGGGCCACTCCTTTCGAAGCATTACTTGGGCATAAGCCTGATGTCTCTCACTTGAGAGTCTTTGGTTCAAAAGCTTGGGCCAGAATACCTATGGAAAAGAGAAAGGCTTTCCAAGCCCAAAGTAGCGAATGCATACTTTTGGGATATGTTGAGGATGCAAAAGCATATAAATTTATGGAGCTTGAAACTAGGAAGTGCTTCATAGAGCGCAGTGTTTAGTTTGAAGAAGATCAGTTGCTTGATCCACCACAATATGAAGCAAAAGGAGGTATCAACACTCTTCCATTTCCATTTGATGATGATATTTTGACTTATGTTTCTGTTGAGGCCTGGAAAATCGCAGGCAACAACAGTAAGGGATTCTCCCCAGTCAAAGTTCCCAACTAGCCCGTGACGATTTGGTGTAGGGAATCCGTCCGGTTTGTGGTTCGGCTACCGTAGGTCAAGTAACAAAAACAGAAGGTTTTACCGGTTGCGGCCCGGTCCACCGTGTATATTTTTGTATTTTTTGACTTAATGTATGAGATGCACGTGCCTAACTAAATGCAGGGTGATCAGTATGCAGGGAGCAGTCACAACGTGATGCGTAGGTTCTTACCTCTCATCTTAGCGCTCACAAGCATCTAAATCACTTACAACAAGAAATTAAAACTAACTACCTAATCTATCCCTAGGGAGCGGGATTATCATTCATTGGTGAGTAATATATTTTGCGCATGCATTATGAAAAGTTACAGATAGCTGATACTTCTTTCAAGACACATGAACAATTACAGATATTTGAACAACCAGATAGCCAATTGCCTATGAACAACCTTCATTACTCACAGTGGAAAACATTACAAAATATACTGAAGAGCATTCAAACAAGAACATAGGTTCAGGAAGTTAAGACACTCTCATGGTTAATGAAACACAGCTGAAAACGAAATAGTTCCCCTTCAATATTGCTCATTTAATCACATTGATACATTCCACATTACGTTTTCTCCAACAGGCAAAGTTGTAGTTTCTGATTGTAAAACAAAATAGTTCCTCTTACAAGCAAATGGTTTACAAATTTTCCCCATGGAAAAAAAAAGTCCTTGTAACTTCTAACTTTCAAATATTTAAACAAATCAGCAGACCGCTTGGGTTCCCCCCAAATGTGTGACTTTTCGGTTCTTCGAGCGTTTCATATTCCTCTCTCCATCTTCTCTTCGTATGCTCATGATCAGTTGAGTAACTGCTGGACCTTTCAGATCTGCGTCTTTTGTTGCTTTCAATTTTTGTCTTTTCCTTCGCTTGTCTCCCTTATGACTCTGCTGGTTTCGATTTGATTTTTTATAAACTGTCAAGCTACACCTTCACACCGTGGTCGCCCCAACAGTCCCTTGAGTTTTACCTATAATCAATTACAGTGCATCATTCGTTGCAATGGCATTTTAAACGTTAACCTAAAACCACCTGAAATGGCTAATCCACAAGAAAACGGCCAGGTGCATCCTTTGATCTGAGAATTTTAATAAATGTATGAGTTTGACTAAGCCTCGAGCGGGAAAGTTCTGAATCGGAAGCAGGAAGGATAATGACCTTGGACGCGAAAAGGCTTTCCTAGCCGCAACGGCGGGAGAAGAAAAAGTTACGGACAAGCAACTAAAAGACTGATGCATCGGCTGGCGGAGCGTTTTGGACTTCGGGTGCTTAGCTGATTTGGGAGCCGCAACGACCGAAGCGAAAAGGTTACGGATATGCGACCAGAGGGCGGGAAAATTCTCAATCGGACGTCAGAAGATATTTACAATGGAAGTTGAATGACTTTCCCAGCCGCAACGGCGGAAAAGGAAAGGTTAAAGACACGCACGACTAAAAGGCTGATAAGCGTCGGCAATTGGAGCACTTTGTACTTCGCGCAGCTAACTGGTTTGGGAGCCGCAACGACGAAAGCTAAAGAAGACTACATCCTCCGATCAAAATAAAATGCTCCGATCAAAATAAAACGCTAAGCTCTTAAGACTCTAAAATCCAGCAACGGTTAAACTATTTCTCCTCTGAAACGACGACCCTTCAACAAGCAAACCCAAACTTAAAATCTGCGATCCAAAAAACAACTTCGAAACACAGGCAACTTTCGAAAACTAGGACGAGTGTTAGCCTTCAATAATCATTCAAAATTAGAGTATGATCAAAACAGTTCACATATCCAAACGATTAAAACAACTCTAAATCATGAGGAGGGGACAAAAAATTTAAGAAATTTGGGGAAAACAGTTGCAGACGCAACAATTGGCGACTACCTGGTGAACCTAGACCTCTGGACAATTTCTTCCTTGAGTAACTGACTATTTGATAATAAAACCACCATGTTGAATTCTTCTAGATATATGGATTTACCAAATGGCAGATACATGAACTTTGAATCATTGAGGGTAGTCCTGTTCAGGAAAATGGAAACCAAGGTTTCA
Source organism: Pseudotsuga menziesii (assembly GCA_001517045.1). Classification (NCBI taxonomy): domain Eukaryota; kingdom Viridiplantae; phylum Streptophyta; class Pinopsida; order Pinales; family Pinaceae; genus Pseudotsuga; species Pseudotsuga menziesii. The sequence continues at coordinate 641,140 of LPNX010929613.1, read as the reverse complement.
AAGTCAAGATAACTCTTTCGAGGCCAGAAGTATGAGTTTCATTTTTACCTCTGTCTTTGGGTAGCTTCCAGCTTGGACACCACAGGATCGTAACATCTGGTAAACAGAAATATTCATTTGTTCCTCATTTCCATGCCATTTTGCACTTTTTTGTGCTTTTTCGGACTTTTGTCCTTTTTCATATGAGTCCTCCTGCATGCCTTTCTTTCTGAATTTTAATTCAGGCTCCTCTATCCCATAGTGTCCTTTTGTGTGAGCTGTGTACTTCATGTCTCAGCTCACGGACGGAGAGGAACTTTCGGCAATTTAGAACTTATGATTCAACATTTGCTTTGATGTATGATGCTTTCATAGGAGTTTTTTACTCTTCTTAGCCTTTTGGCTTTCAATTTTTTGGCATGGGATCATTTATATATAATATACTGTTTACCCTGCTTCCTTTCCATGGGTCTTTTGCTGTCACCCCCCTAGGACATTTTTAAGTGTGAGATGGATGGAGCCTCGAAATAGTATTCCAGACCTTTTACTCTTGAGTTACTTTACAGGGACTAAGCAGGATTTCAATGCGTTCACAACCATTTAGGAAAACTGCTAAACTAGAAGAAACTCTATCAGATAAAACCTAATACACAGTCTTGTAATCAAGGATTTTAGTTGGTCCAGAATTCTAATGCTCTCCATGCGACCAAAGCTTGCTTCTTTTATTTAAAATCAAACAGAAAATCCAAAGTAAAACAAAACTAAACTTCATGACTCAAAGACTCAAAAAGACAGCCAAAACAGATTATTTATATACAAGACAAAAGAAATCAAACAAATCCTTCTGAAAAATAAGGCTTGAGAACCAAACCATTTACTGGTAAGTTCTCTTCCCAACCCTGTAGATCCTGCAACTTATAAGTGGAAGGGCTAGGCTTTGCCGCAATCTAAAAAGGGCCTACCCACAACTGCTGGAATTTAGTATGCTTTCCTTTCTCATCATGGGGGTGATCCCACTTGAGAACCATATCTCCCACTTCAAACTCTTTTGTTCCTGCCTTATGCTTTTCGAACCATCTCTTTATTACCTCCTGTTGTTGCTTAAAGCGCTCTCTGGCTTTAAATCTAGCCTCTTCTGCTTTCAGGAGATTATTTATCCTTATTTGCAAAACTTCATCATCCGACCCTCTAGATTCTTGAGCTATTATGGAAGAAGGTAGCATGATATTGGGAGGAAGAATGGCCTCTTTACCGTAGACAAGGGTATATGGAGACACTCCAATCGAAGACTTGGGGGTGACTCTATCAGCCCAAAGGGCATTTGGTAGCGCTGAGTGCCAACTCCTCTGGTTTTCTATTACAGTCTTCTTTAAAATTCTGATCATGTTTTTGTTAGAGGATTCAGCCAGGCCATTTCCTTGTGGATAGTAATTAGCAGAATAATGCAATTTTATCCCTTTATCATGAGCAAAAGCAGTTAATTTAATTGATGAAAAGTATTTAGCATTATCAAAGACTAACGAAATTGGAACTCCAAACCTGGTCATGATATGATCTTGTAGGAAGCTGATGACCTCGTCTTCATTTATCTTGCGCAGTGGGATAGCTTTGACCCATCGAGTGAAATAATCGGTCGCGGTCAGAATGTACTTGTGTTGCAGAGAGGAATTCGGTTTTATTTCTCCAATAATATCCAACCCCCATTGCTCGAATGGCTCTGTGATCATCACAGGCTTTAGTGGTGCCGCTGCTTTAGGTTGTCTCCCACTACACCTTTGGCAGATATCACACTTCCTGACATGTGCGTGTGCATATTTGAAGAGCGTAGGCCAATAGTAACCTGCCCTAAGGATTTTGTGAGCTGTAATATCTCCTGAATAATGTCCCCCAGCAGGCCCGTCATGCAAATCTGTCATTACTTTCTTCACATCTTCTTTCTCTAAGCATCTCAGGAGAACTCCGTCATAGTTTTTTCCTGAATAATATTCCTTCAACAATTTGATAGGATGCTGATTTGAGACGCAGCGCTCTTCTTTGCTTAGAATTCCAATGTTCTGGCAACAACCCTGTCTGCAGGTAATGCATGAGGTTTCTATACCAAGACTCGGGAGCTGTAAACAAAGGACATACTTCCATTACATGTAATTCGGCCTCATCCTCCCAGGCATGTTCTTCATTATTCCTGTTTTCAAACATCAGTTTGCACAAACCTTGTCCTTTAACTATAGAGGCTGGCTTGAATTCAAGGTCGTACTTTTGAAGAGCTGTTACCCAGTTGCCCCTTCTTTCTCCTAACTCTTTCTGTATAAGAAGGGATCTTACAGCTGGGTAGGGGATGATTACCTTGGTTCTATTTTTTAAAATATAAGGCCTGAATTGCTTCACTGCTTTGAATACTGCATAAGCTTGTTTATCAATGGCTGGGTAATTCAATTCAGCCCCTTGCAGACCAGTGCTCATGAAAGATATTGGGAATTCATCCCCCCCATCTTCCTTTTGCGTAAGCACAACTGCTAGCAAATCATCGGATGCAAAGGTATACAGAATAAAGTCTTTATCCAAATCTGGGCTTTTCAGGGACGGTGCGTGTGCAACAACAATTTTAATTTTGCTGAATGCATTCTTCTCAATCTCAGTCCATTTGAATTGTGCATTTTGCTTCACCATCTGTTGCAGCGGCTTGACAATCTGAGCGAAATCAGGCACAAATCTTTGCACGAAGTTTATAGTTCCCATAAATGATTGCATCCCTTTTTTTATTATGGGGCAAGGGGATTTGCTCAATGGCCTTAATTATTTCTGGATCTGTAGAAATTCCCTTCTTCGATACTATGTGACCAAGCAGCTTACCCTCCGTAACAACAAACACACATTTTTTGGGATTGAGCGAGATGCCATATTTTCGACAACGTTCAAAAATCTGCCTTAAATGAAACGCGTGCTCATCTCTCTTCTTTGAGAATATCGTAATATCATCAAGGTACACTACAGCACTACGTCCAATCAGTCCAAGGAAAGCTATGTCTATAGCCCTCTGAAACGTTGCTCCAGCATTTATAAGCCCAAAGGGCATCCTTCTGTAGGCAAAGGTTCCCCATTTGGTCCTGAATGTTGTCTTCAATCTGTCTTCTTCGGCTACTAATACTTGATTGTAGCCAGAGAAACCATCTAATAACGAAAACAGTTCAGAACCTAAGACCATTTGTAGCAATTGCTCCATGGGTGGCACAGGATAGTTATCTTTATCTGAAGCGTGGTTTAAATTCCTAAAATCCACACAGAGTTTGATTTCTCCAGATTTTTTCCTCACTGGTACCAGATTTGATACCCACTCAAAGTGTCTGACCTTGAAAATGATTCTAGCATCCAATAATTTCTTCACTTCACTTTGAATCATCGGTTCCAATTTCGGATGCATTTTTCTCAAAGGTTGCTGATATGGCTTGACGCCAGCTTTGACGGGAATAACATGCTTGATGATGTTGGTGTCATATGTTTTCAAATCTTCGTATGTCCATGCGAAAACATCTTTCTATTGTTTAAACAGACTGACGAACTTGTCTCTTTCTGCTGGTGAATAACATTTGTCGAGATTCACAAATTTAGGATTCGTCTCAGTCCCTAAATTTATCAGTTTGAATTGTAGAGATGAGCTGTGGGTCTTCACGTTGGCTGGTCTTCTGAACTTTTCATTTTAAATCGAACATTTTTTCTAACGTTCTGACTCCTTTAGGAATGAAATTATCATACTTCAGCTCGGCCTGATGTTCTTCATCGTCTATAATGGCTCCTTTAAATACCTCGTCATTCGTTAAGCATTCTATAATTTGCTGGTCATCATCGAACACTCGTAGGTTGGTAATCATATCAGGTACTGAGGGCCTGAAAAGTAATTCAACAGAGCATCGATTATTAGTGGGTACCAACCTAGCGGCTAATGTGGCTAACAAGTCAGCTGCTGCATTTTTAAGTCTTGGAATTGAAACAATATTGAATGTATTAAAACATTTAATCAGGTCCCATACCTCATTTTGTAAGCCTTTAAATGAGGGGAAACACAATGTATTTGATTCCGGATTTGTTTCACAATAATTTCAGAGTCTCCAAAAACTTTTAAATTACTTACCTTTAATTCAATCGCTTTCCTCACGCCCTGCACCAGCGCTTCATACTCAGTTGTATTATTAGTACATTCAAACTCTAATCTACATGAGAGAAAATGTTTATTCTTCTGGGGGTCGATCAGGACACAGCCAGCCCCTGACCCTTCTAACATCTTAGAGCCATCAAAAAACAAAGTCCAAAAATCACTAACTACTGAATGCAAATCTACTCCTACTACTAAGTTTACTATGTTACAGTTAATCTCATCAGCCTGCAAGAATCGAAGGAGATCAGGCTGAGTGTCTGATGTGTTGCTGGTTTCTTCTGCTTGGTAATTCCCTGGTTCCAACTCAATAAAATAGTTTCCCAACACAGAATCCACTGGTTCATTCTTCTCATCCAGTTGAGTAACGTTGTATTTCATGTGAGGCTCCCTTAAAATCTTAATCTGGTTCGGACTTCCTTTGTATGGTAGCCACAGATGCGACCAATCTGAGGCAAAATATCCATTTAGTTTGGTCGACCAATCTCTACTCAGGACAAGACCGTAAGCGTCTGGTATATCGGCCACCATGATATTAATGACTTGGTACACTTTATCATTGGATGCCAGATGGACTAGGACGTCTTCCATCTCACCAATCACCTTGACATCCGTCCTGTCCAACTGAACAACCCTCCACGTGGATGGCTTAGGCTGCCCATTTATCTTTTTACAGACAGATATTGGCATGACATTAACCGATGCCCCTGAGTCTACCATACAATTGTGCACGTTATGATTGAAAATTTCAAACGTGAGGAGGAAAGGTGGTTGCTTGCTCTTAAACTTACCTCCAATGCTGGTTTCTCCGATTTCCTCTTCTTCCTGAGGTTGATTGTCAGTGGGAAGCTTCTCATCTGATGCTTCAAGTGCTTTTAATAGTCTTTCTTTTTGCTGCGGCACTTTACACATTTCAAATAGCGGAACATTCGCTTTTACCTTCTTTAAATCCTCCACGATGTCATAATCCATCAGCTGTTCAATGGGACGAGGTTTATCAGCATTCATCTTTTCCTCATTTGTCTTGGCGAACATATCAGTTTGCCTAGGACCTTGGCTGGTAATTGTGAATTCAGGAATTTTATCAGTTGCAAAACGATTTTGAAATTTCTTTACATTTTTTTGCATCCTTTTGATCTTTGGGAGAATGAGACTGTTTTCTTTAATTGGCCCTTGGCTTCTTGTTGCTACGTTGGTTTCCATGACGTCCTTGTACCCCTGATTCTTTTCCTATTTAGCATCAAATAACGAAACAAAATCCCACAAAACCATGGTTTCCTCTTCTTGTTCTTTCGTTGAAGTAGTATTCTCTTTTATTTCTTCATCTTCATCTTCCGTTAACTTAGAATCCAACAGCTGATTCATAACCAACGTCATTGAGTTTATCCATTGAGGACAATTTCTTTCAGAGTGTGGTTGTTGGTGGAAAGTGCAAAATTTTTCCATTCCTACTTCTGTTAGATTCATAGATGCAGTATTGTGAGGAGGAGGTTGAGATTGATTGTTATCCTCTCTTTTCTTATAATAGGGCTTATAGAACTTTTGTGTTTCCTTCTCTTTCTCCAAATCTATGATTTTGTTGGAAAGCTTCTGCATCATTTTTGCCATATTTTCAATATCTGGCGATTTCTCTTCCTTAGGCTTAGTAAACAATAAGGCTTTCCTTCCTGCTCCTTTCTCTCTTGACTGTTCTGGGTAATCTTCGATACTTTCCCTTTCAGCCTCCACTACTTCTGCCTCTGCATAGGTTTCTGCCAAAGTAGGCTTAGCCCTTATTTTGGCAAACATGGCCAACTCAGGGCCTAAAGCTGAAGTGTAATATTCAATCAGTACCTTGTCCAAAGGTTTATCAGCTTCAGAGAAATTCTTGAGATATGCTGCAAACCTTTGTGTGAAACTGTGCACCTTCTCCTTTCTCTCCTTCTTCAAGGCGCATAGCCCTTTCATAAGGGCTGCATGAGTCTTCTGAGTTGCATACTTACTTCTGAAAATTCTCTCGAAGGTATCCCAATCAGGGATAGAGTTTGCAGGCAACCCAAAATACCATGATGTTGCAGCTCCTTTAAGGGTATGCGGGAATAATCTGCAGACTACATCTTCGTACTCCCCGGCCCTTAACCCTTCTATTGGCAAGTAAAAACTTTGCAGGTGGTCATCTACTAGTATCTTCTCATTGGGGTCAAACTTGGGCAACATCTTTTCAAAGGATTGAGGTAAATCATGTAGCGGAGGTGTTAGATTTAAAAGTGATCTGGCTCTCCAGGCAGGTGGTGGATTTGGTGGGTTGGGTGGCGGATTAGCATTTACTCCTGCCATGAGTCTGGGTGGAGAGTGAGGAGGTGAGCCAATAGGAGTGTGAGCAGGAGAATTGTGAGGGGTATCTGGGCCTTCTTGATTCAAAGGTAGTACAATTTCCTATAAGGCTGCTTCTACAAGTTCTTCCCAGTCTCCAACTAGCACTGAGTCTTCTACTACAGGACGATCTTTCTTTTTATATTCTCTTCTGGGCAATTCAGGGATAATTGGCAATCCTCCAATCTTCTTTACATATGCCCTGGTGTGTCTTCTCAGGTCATTAACAACTTCGTTGCCAACAGAATATATATGTTCTCTATTCCTTTCTTCCGGAATTGGATTATGAAGTCCACTGCTTTCAGAACTATTACCAGTGGAATAATCTCGGGAAAACGGGTTTCCTCGGCCAGCCATGCACTGGCGGCCCTCCTTCTAGCGCCAAAGCTGTTGAGGCCTGGAAAATCGCAGGCAACAACAGTAAGGGATTCTCCCCAGTCAACGTTCCCAACTAGCCCGTGACTGTTTGGTGTAGGGAATCTGTCCGGTTTGCGGTCCGGCTACCGTAGGTCAAGTAACAAAAACAGAAGGTTTTACCGGTTGCGGCCCGGTCCACCGTGTATATTTTTGTATTTTTTTGACTTAATGTATGAGATGCACATGCCTAACTAAATGCAGGGTGATCAGTATGCAGGGAGTAGTCACGACGTGATGCGCAGGTTCTTACCTCTCGTCTTAGCACTCACAAGCATCTAAATCACTTACAACAAGAAATTAAAACTAACTACCTAATCTATCCCTAGGGAGCGGGATTATCATTCATTGGTGAGTAATATATTTTGCGCATGTATTATGAAAAGTTACAGATAGCTGATACTTCTTTCAAGACACATGAACAATTACAGATATTTGAACAACCAGATATCCAATTGTCTATGAACAACCTTCATTACTCACAGTGGAAAACATTACAAAATATACTGAAGAGCATTCAAACAAGAACATAGGTTCAGGAAGTTAAGACACTCTCACAGTTAATGAAACACAGCTGAAAATGAAATAGTTCCCCTTCAACATTGCTCATTTAATCACATTGATACATTCCACATTACATTTTCTCCAACAGGCAAAGTTGTAGTTTTTGATTGTAAAACGAAATAGTTCCTCTTACAAGCAAATGTATTACAAATTTTCCCCAGGGAAAAAAAAGAGTCCTTGTAACTCCTAACTTTCAAATATTTAAACAAATCAGCAGACCGCTTGGGTTCCCCCCAAATGTGTGACTCTTCGGTTCTTCGAGCGTTTCATATTCCTCTCTCCATCTTCTCTTCGTATGCTCATGATCAGTTGAGTAACTGCTGGACCTTTCAGATCTGCGTCTTTTGTTGCTTTCGATTTTTGTCTTTTCCTTCGCTTGTCTCCCTTACGACTCTACCGGTTTCGATTTTATTTTTTATAAACTGTCAAGCTACACCTTCACACCGTGGTCTCCCCAACAGTCCCTTGAGTTTTACCTGCAATCAATTACAGTGCATCATTCGTTGCAATGGCATTTTAAACGTTAACTTAAAACCACCTAAAATGGCTAATCCACAAGAAAACGGCCAGGTGCATCCTTTGATCTGAGAATTTTAATAAACGGACGAGTTTGACTAAGCCTCGAGCGGGAAAGTTCTGAATCGAAAGCCAGAAGGATAACCACCTCGGACGCGAAAAGGCTTTCCTAGCCGCAACGGCGGGAGAAGAAAAAGTTACGGACAAGCGACTAAAAGACTGATGCATCCGCTAGTGGAGCGTTTTGGACTTCAGCTGCTTAGCCGATTTGGGAGCCGCAACGGCGGAAGCGAAAAGGTTACGGATATGTGATCAGAGGGTGGGAAAATTCTCAATCGGACGTCGGAAGATATTTACAACGGAAGCTGAATGACTTTCCCAGCCGCAACGACGGAAAAGGAAAGGTTAAAGACACGCGCGACTAAAAGGATGATAAGCGTCGGCAGTTGGAGCACTTTGTACTTCGGGCAGCTAACTGGTTTGGGAGCCGCAACGACGGAAGCTAAAGAAGACTACATCCTCCGATCAAAATAAAATGCTCCGATCAAAATAAAATGCTAAGCTCTTAAGACTCTGAAATCTAGCAACGGTTAAACTATTTCTCCTCTGAAACGACAGCCCTTCAACAAGCAAACCCAAACTTAAAATATGCGATCCAAAAAACAACTTCGAAACACACGCAACTTTCGAAAACCAGGACGAGTGTTAGCCTTCAATAATCATTCAAAATTAGAGTATGATCAAAACAGTTCACGGATCCAAATGATTAAAACAACTCTAAATCATGAGGAGGGGACCAAAATTTAAGAAATTTGGGGAAAATAGTTGCAGACGCAATAGTTTCATATTCAAATGAAGAGGAACAAGATTAACATGATCTTGATATTGAGGTTGTAACTCATGAGAATGTAGATCCAGATCCAACTCCCATTCCAAATCAGTGGCCTAAGCCTAAATGGGCCTAAAATCTCATTGAAGCAGCTGGGGATGGTGTTGTGAATCTAGAAGACAGAAGGAGAACACAGTCTGAGTATCAAAATGAACATGTTGCACTCTCTCACATTGCTTCGCTATCAACAGAGTAGTGCAACAAACTTCTAGGGAAATGCTACTTGATGATAGCGAATGATCACCAATTTGGTCCACTGAAAAACAAAATTTATCATTCCATTCCTCCTCTAAAAAGAAGAAACAAAAAGAACATTCATTAGATCAGAAGAAAATTGAGAGCTTCACATGCACATTCTTAGGATGCTGCAGAAGAACCAAGATACTCCATAGTGTTGCAAATTGCAACAAAATGTTTACAAGTTATTACCCAAAGAGGGAATTTTTCTCTTAAGTATAGCTTTTTTTCTTGATTCACTACTTATTTTGAGGGGGGGGGGGTTTCCCATGAGGTTTTCCCCATTTTCCTTAGTTTATTAAGCAATTTTTATTTTTCATTAGATTGTATGGGTGACTTTTGGCCTAGTTGTCAGGGCCCAAAGTTGTCCAAGTTAGGATTAAGGGGGGGTGTTATGATTAAATAATCCTCCCTTGTCCATATATAGTCTATTTGATCATCTTTCCTAATTTAGGAGTCATTTGGGTGAGTTTGGTGCCACTAGTGCCATTGGTTCCACCAATGCCAATTCCTACATTCTAGGAGCCACTATGATTGCCACCAGCAACCTCCATCAGTTGGTTGTGGTACGTAGGCAGTTATGCTGAGTCAACCTCCAGTTACAATTAGTTAGATCACTCTCAATCAGTCTAGTGCCAGTTTTGCATGGCTGCATGGGGAAGTGGCACCTTTTTCCACTGACCTCATCAGTTTAATTGGTTTAACTAGTTTAACTTATTGTAGGCTAATCTAGACATCAGGAGTTAGACTAGTGGCTCCCATGCAGTGATTTAGACACACTGAGCCAACCAACTGGTCAAGTTTAGTTGGTAGATTCGAATCTTAACCACATGATTTGAATTCTCCTTATTGTAACACCATTGTATTACTGTTGGATTAATGAAGATTAATGTTGTAATTAACTAATCGATTCTTATCATATTTGTCTCAAATTTGTCTTGTTCAGTGTACATTGTTCTTGATATTCCACTGTATAATCGTACTTCACAATTGCTTTCATTTTCCTGTAGATCAATGGTTCACAAATTTAACAGATGACACGTTTTCCATTGTAAGGCTGAAAGATAAGTGATCTCTATGTAAAATTATGTTTGAGTTTATGGATGTAATAGATATTTTATGTGTAAATTCATGAGTTTTTCCATCTAAATAAATCTTCTCTCTTTCTATGGTTTTTCCATTTTGGGTTTTGCCCTGGTCAAGTTGACCTAAATTATTGTGTGCATGACTAATGTTCAGTATTTATGTGCTTGGAGTACTTGGAATGAGTGTTTTAATACCTAATAGTATACAAGTAATTTTTTTAAGTTTAAAACATATAGTTGCTAAGTGTTTGACAAAACACCTAAAGGATAATCTATGATTTTGTCATAATTTCTTCATGGTATTAGAGCCTATTTGAATAAGGCAGTAAGCAGAGTTGTTACATAGTGATTTGAGAGTATAGAAAAATGTTTGTGACAGTCCTTGTGAATTTCTTGTTGGTTGTGAGTATATTTCCATGATGAGCATCATCTATGAGGAAATCTTGGACAAGGTGTCCAACTACTTGCCATGGAAAGTGAGAATCACTGCAGTGTTCGAGGAATGGAGGATTTGGAAATTTTCCAATAGCATTGTTACCAAACCCATTGACAAGGATGAGATTTAGGAGCATGAGATTCTCAAATCTAGTGCTTAGAGGGTTATACTATACAGGGTTAAATATCATTTGATACCACATTTGGCTGAGAAGAAAATAACCAAGGACATGTGGGACACCTTAAACCAATTGTTTGAAGCCAAGAATGAAAACCGCAAGATGGCACTCAAGGACAAGTTGGATAGTGTTAAAATGGTAAAAGATGAAAATGTGGTTTCCTACCTAACTCATGTTGCTAAGGTTAAATATGAGTTAGTTGTTGTAGGAGAGATAATTCCAGACTTAGAGTTTGTTAGGATAGCCCTGAAGGGATTCACCAAAAACTGGGATGTCTTTGTCAAGTTGTTACGAAGAAAATATTCCTATGGTTTTGGGTGGACCATAATAGACAGGATGACACTAGAAATCACATCCATTCTCAAATATGCTAAATAAATCAAAGAAGCTAACAACTAAGGGATATAAATTGTACCTCAACCGGATGCTTGAAGAAAACCACCATTGAGCTCACGATCAAAAGTTTGTCCCTACAATTTTCTCTCAACAACAAATATATATCCAAGCATAAAATATATTAAATGTTAGTATTCAATCTAGCATAATCCATGTAAACATGTTTAAAGCAACCATACCCATGGATACAAATATAAACAATTGCACATGAAATTTATACAAGAAATGGATATTTATATTAATGTAAAAACAAAGATACAGTGTGACAAGCTCTATCGACACCTTGTTGGAACCGAGAAACCGAGTCCCTCCACCTAGGCCTCTAGCACTTCTATCCTCCATGGAAAGGAAAGCTCACAAAGATAATGTAGAGTTTGGGATATGAACACAAATGGTTCTATCAATAACGACAAAGGGATGCACACTCAAGTACATGGAAATAGGGGGAAATTTTGTTATAGTCTCCTTACTCTCAAAGTTTCTCCTCCTCTAATTCTTCACAATCGATCAATATATAGCCATCAAATGGGAAATGAAGGGTTGAATCAGAGCGTTTCTAGGTGTTATAGCGTGATTTTCCACACCTGATACATCATGCTTGGATGGCCTATCCGTGTCACTATGCAGACTCTTTTTACCACTTTTTGCTAATTATGACCCTGATGCTCTAGTGGAACCCCTTAAAAGACACTTTTATATATATACGCGGGTCACAAGTTTACAACCCGCATATACGCAGCTTGCACCACCATCACATCTGTACATCAAGAAATGTGCTCAAAAACAAAAATATTTGGAGTCCCCACTCACTAACTAACAAAGGACTTGTCTATTGGCCTTCCATATGCTCGGAAATAGTCCACTTCGACCCTTCACCTCCTATTGAAGGGCTATATATTGAACTACTATGAAGCATTAAAGGAGGATAACTTAAGAGAAAATACATTATAGTGGAATTGTGCCCCAGTCTTATGTACATGAGTCTGCATCCCTTTGTCATTGAAGCAACCATTAGTACTAGTTCCCAAGCTTGCCTTTGTATGGGAGATTGAAGTGGTGGAGGACTAGGTGGAGGGACTCAGTTTCTTGATTTTGATAAATTTTCGACAAAGTTTGTCATCTTTATGTCTATTCATATTAATAGAAATATCCATTTCTTGTCCATTACATGTGTAATTATGAATATTTTTTATCCATGGATGTGATTACTTTGATTATGCATTGGAATATATTATGCTAGATTAGATTCTGACGCTTTACATATATCATGCTTATAAATTTTGTTGTTGTTGTGGGCAATGTGTAGGTACTGATTTAAACAACAACAAGGATCTACTTCAAACTTCCAGAAGAAGGTACGCCCCTTTGGTCCCTTGGTGTTAGTTTTGATCATATGTTTCACATGATTGGAAATGTGTTTAATTCTGGTGTCATCTTGTCTATTGTGTCCCACCCTGTTAGCACTCAGAATGCACCCAAGGTTGTAGAAGGTAAATCCCATGGTAACAACAGAACCACTTTAATAAAGGAAGTTGGCTTCCTCCTTCCTAGAGAGGGATCTCTCACTAATTTTTAATAGGGCCAAATATAAAACTAAAATAAAATTTAGATTATGTTTGTGGTTGAAACAATGCAAGCATACATTGGGATATGGTGTCACAAATATTCATGAATCACATAACAATTTGCACGTGAAATTCTACAAAGGGAAGGTAGCACTCGGTTACAGTCAAACATCAGTTTGTCTAGTGATAAAGAAGAAACGAGAGTAATCCATCAATACAGAGCACCAAGAGATGAATTATGCATCAACTTTGGTAAGAAAGATTGGTGAATACCTAAAACAATAGCTAGAACATAAAAATATGAAATCTTGACCATTACACACTCATTCCATATATGAAGAACACATAATGGCAAGATTAACAAGAAATACATGCACATGGGAAAGGAAATAACAGTATGTAACTATGAAATACACAAGAATCTTTGCAGCAACAGGACATCGTTCGACTCTACAATTTTATTAATGATAGATCTCAAAATGCATAACACAAAATCTCATGGGTTCCAACCTCATCTTCCTCTATTGATGGTATATTATAGTATCATGGGCTCCCGATACCAACCTTAAAACATAGCCAAAATTAGTTATAGCTTGGGAATCAAAATCCTAACAAATGCTTATATGGCAGATTCGCCATGATCACAAAAACTAATCAGGAAAGCACACTACAATTTGGGAATTTTGACAGCAAGGACTTAGGATCACTTGATGAAAATGACAGTCAAAACCTCTCTAGTCAGTATGCAACGATTTTCTTCATCCTTGCATCTTCACACAACGAAATCATTTTGGACCGCTAATCTTCATCTGCGTAGATCTTGACCGTTGAAAAATACACCATCGTGCTCCAAAAAATTACCTTTGAATCTCTGGTTTTCGAGCATGATATCCAATGGGCAGGGGACACATCATTTGCACACGTTTCTCATCATGCAGGTGCTTTTTTCGAATTTTAGCTTGCATGTTGTATCAACGAAATCAACCTTCATCGTAGATCTGAGATCAAGGATGACCTAGGTCATTGAAAGTTGTGGGGCCTACCAAGTTCCACATAATAGGAAGTATTCTTACCTCGTGCATGTGTTCCTCTTTTCCGCACCGTCGATCATAGGTAGACACTTTCCCAATCGTTGATCTGATATCAAGTTGCAGGCCGGCGAAAAGCGGAAAGCAAAATTTCTTCTTTTCTACGACCAAAATTATGCCTTTTTCCACTTTTTGCGCTTCTGATTCTTCCTTTTCGATGAGGGATCATCCCGGACCATTGATCTTACGGACCGCGGAAAGCAAGATTCTAACCTTTACGACCAAATTGATATGTTTCAACTTTCCGCCTTTCTGCTCCTTTCCGTGCTATTGATCTTCGACGAAAACTTTCTGGACTGTCAATCTTGCGGATCATAGAAACAAGATTCTAACTTTTCCACTAGCAAATTCCTGTATCTTTCACTTTTCGATCTTTTCCTTTCCACCCTTTTCTTTCTGCACCATTGATCCGTGTGGGAGCACTCTGAACCGTAGATCTTGCGGATTACAGAAAGATAGACTTCAATTTTTCACAATAAAATCTTTTGGGTATTTCCTCTTTCTGCTCTCTTCCCTTTGTTCTTTTCTGAGTCGTTAATATTTGGTGGAAACGCTCTGAACCATCAGATCTCATACTATGGAAAGCGGAAGTCGGGATTCCAACTTTCATAACTAAATGTTTTTCCTTTTCCGCTTCCGCCCTTTTTGTTGGACCGTTGAGCTATGGTGGAAACTCCCTCGACCGTAGATTTTGGACTGCATAAAGCGAAAGTCAGGTTTTATCACTTTTCACAATTGAAACTTGATTTTTCCACCTTTTCGCTCCCGATTTTGCCTTTGAGGAAATGATTTACGGCCTTTGATCTTCTCCGCTGCGCATCCAAACCGTCCATTTGCTGCAGAACCTCATTAACATTTATCGAGGTCATATGATAAGGAATTTTTCAAACCTTATTCCTCCATTTACTGGCAAAATCCACTGCCAACTATTTATCCCGAAAATAGTGCTAACAGTTGGCTCCAACTACGTATGCTATCCTCCTTGTGAGGTAGCAAAGAACCATGTAGACTAGGTGCCAAATCCATTGGGATGCTCCCAAGATTTCCTAAAATTATCAACCTGCTTTGACCTGTAAACATCAATTAAACATTCTGCAAACAAATTCCATTCTGTAACCTGTAACCTATCACCCATCCATCTTCTGAAAACTGAAAACAACTATAACTACAAACCTAAACTTCGAAACTGAAACTAAAACTAAAACTGTAAACAAACTGAAAAATTGCTTGAAATAAATGCTCACCATGTCGAGCTTATTCATACTACTTACCTACCCTACTTGATCCAACACCAATGCCCAGTCAAGTAAACTTTGAATTCCAATGAATCCAATCAAGCAACTGATCCAAAAATTTAGCTTTTTCATCATGCTTGATTGAAATTAGAACATAGGAACATAATGGTAAGAGACTATGATAAAATAATTCATCCTTACTGCAAACACATAACCAACCATTCTGACCGAAAAGTCTTTCCATATATTGAGTCACAGGGTCATAAAGATCATGACAACCTTCAAATTTTTCTATCATTTTCTTGCCATAATCATGCTGCCCAAAATGCAACTCCTCTAGTACCCTGTCAAACTGATCTTCAAAAGAACCATGAAGGGAATTCTCATGACATTTTTCAAACGAGACATTAATTACTTCATTCAAAATATAAGAATTTCAATTTTGATTGCTTCTAAATGTCTCAAAGGAAATATCATTATTTTCTTCAATAAAATGAAGTGAACAAAATCTTTTTTCTTGAGATGAAATTTCTGAATTTGAAAGATTTAAAGAAGCATTCCATTAAGATTCATCATCTCCTTCTTTGTGATTCAATTCTTCATCATAAACTGATGGTTTTTCCACATGCTCAGATTGATTGCATGATTTATCATCTTGCTTATCTTTTACTTCTGAAAAGTTCATAAAATTTTCCATTACCTCAATTTTTTGTTTTTGTTTAGAGATTTGAAGTATATGTCTTAGCAATTCAAATGAAGAATAACACAAAGGCAAAATCTCACTTCCAGCGCACTCACTTTCTTCTTTGTTTTCAGCCTTTTGATCTTGGATTGCAATGGAATTTTCTTCATTAACAGGCTGATCTTACAAAATCTACAGCTGATTTTTTAGGCATAACATCCAAGCAGTCCTCCTCATACTCATCATATATAGGTGGACTAAATAATTTCTTAAAACCATCACTAATAGAATTTATGACAGGCTGATTATATTTTTCATAAAACAAATCCTTATAACCCTCTTCTTGCAAAACATTGGGTTGATCATCTTTCTGTTTTTGTTCCAAAACCTCTTGTCTTTTTGCAAACTATTCATCTTCTTTAACTTCAATTGCTACAAGAATTTCAAGATCATAGGGAAGACCATCATTAAAGAAAATGGAAAACCCTAAGTCAGTATCAACATCATATATCGCATGATTATCTAGTTGAATTTTTTTCTGACACCTGACCATATCTGTTATTTTATCTCTGTATTCCTCGTTTCTCAATAATTCATTGAAAGGAATGGAAATTTTTAATTTTGAAAGTTCTGTTTGCAAATTTAAAGTTGAAACAATTTTTTCTACATCCATCTCTGCTGGTTGTTTCACTTCTTTTGTTTTTTCTATTATATTTTCAGATTCTTTATATACAATAGGATCTTTTTATCTTTCATTTTTCTTTTCTGTATTCTGTTGGATACTAGAAGGTTGATTTTGATTGAACCTTCCTTTATTTACTGTAACATCTATATTTCTCAATTTGATCTTTCTCTGAACATGATCTATAGCATGCAGATATCCCCTTTGGTACTGCTCTGATTTTTCCTCAAAATCATTACTGTCATCCTCCTGAGCAAACATACCATGATCTTCCTTAGTGAGGTATATTTCAGAATCCAAATCACCAAAATGGTGAATATGATCCTCAACAGATTCATCCTCTTCTTCATATGCAACATAATTCCCAGGGAAAGGTGGCCTTATTTGCTGATCATTTGGATTTCTAGGATTCCTCATATCTATGTGTCTAATTTGTTGAGGTGGGAAAGGATTAGGCCTTCTGAAGTTTGGGTTTCTGATTTGACATTCATTCTGTTCTATGTTCAATGGTCTATTATCTATAGTCATCCTATCCATCAATTTCTCCATTGTTTTCAACATCATTAGAAGAAGCAGCAGCAGAAGCAGAAGGCACATTTTGTTCTCTAGCTTTCCTTTTGTCTGTTTCTACTTTCTGCTTTATTTTTCCACTTTCCATCATATTAGCTTCCACTTCTAAATCTATCAACATGCTGTCTCGCTGTGAAATTTCAATCCCCATCATAGAAGGGATTTTTTTGGGCATAATTTTGAGGAAGGTCATGCAATACAGCAGGTAAGGCCAATGGAGCAAACCTAGCAACCATTTGTCTATGTGGATTTGGAACACAAGGAGGATGTTGAAAAGGTGGAGGGGTTTGAACAGTTGGTGGGATATAAGGCTTCAAGTTTTGGATAGCAGGAACTCTTTCTTCAGTTTTCACAGAATTTTGAAGGTTTTTCCAAAGAGAATAAAGCAACTATGATTTTAACCTGTTGGGATTAATTTTCATTTCCTTCAAATCAGATTCAGATTTTGATTTCAATAAGGACCTTTCAAAATTTGTTTCGCACCCAAAATCCTAAATGCTATGAAATTCTTGAGAAGATGATGCACCAAATTGAGAAATATTTATTTTTCCTTTTTCCCTATTTCTGAGCAAACTTTCTTGGTTTTCCACACTTAGTAATATTTCAGTATTAGGGTTACCTCATGTATGTGACCTCCTCGAAGCCAGGATTCCTTCTCAAATCTTGCCCAAAATCAATAAGGAGTCACTAGGGCTAATAAACAACCTTTTTCAAATGCAGAAGTCTTTGTTTTCCCAGATAAACCCTTTCTTCTTGGAATCTTTGTAGTCTCTCTCAGGGCTGATTTACACTTTCGTCCCCGACGACGGTGCCATTTTGTTAGCACTCAGAATGTACCCAAGGTTTTAGAAGGTAAATCCCAAGGTAACAACAGAACCACTTTAAGAAAGGAAGTTGGCTTCCTCCTTCCTAGAGAGGGATCTCTCACTGATTTTTAATAGGGGAAGATATAAAACTAAAATAAAATTCAGATTATGTTTGTGGTTGAAACAAGGCAAGCATACATTGGGCTATGGAGTCACAAATATTCATGAATCACAAAACAATTTGCAGATGAAATTCTACAAAGGAAAGGTAGCACTTGGTTATAATAAAAAAGAAGTTTGTCTGGTGATAAAGAAGAAACGAGAACAATCCATCAATACAGAGCGCCAAGAGATGAATTCTACATCAACTTTGGTAAGAAAGATTGGTGAATACCTGAAACAATAGTCAGAGCATAACAATATGAATTCTCGACTATTACACACTCATTCCAGATATGAAGAACACATAATGGCAAGTTTAACAGGAAATCCATGCACATGGGAAAGGAAATAATAGGTTGTAACTATGAAATACACATGAATATTTGCAGCAACAGGCCAGCATTCGACTCTACAATTTTATTAATGATAGATCTCAAAATGCATAACACAGAATCTCATGGGTTCCAACCTTGTCTTCCTTTATTGAGGGTATATTTTAGTATCATGGGCTCTCAAGACCAACCTCGAAACAGATCCAAAATTAATTACAGTGTGGGAATCAAAATCCCAACAAATGCTTATCTGACAGATTCTCCATGATCATAAAAATAACTAAGAAAGCACGCTAGAACGTGCATGGTGGATCAATTTGGGAATTTTGACAGTAGGGACTCAGGCTCGCTTGCTGAAAATGACAGTTATAACTATAAAAATTGAGCTCACAGGAATCTATGAACCAAGACCAAACTCACAAATAGATCTCACAAACAATTTACGCAGTATTGACATGAAACAATGCAAAAAATGGCTTGCAGCTGTATAATGCTTTCATTAATAAAAAAATTAAATGGATACAATATGGATGATGTTTACAATTTAATACACTGGTATTAGTAACCAGACAATTCGAATGCATGAGAGGAAATTGGAATTGGTTAACTCACTATGAATGAATGGATAACTAGACATGTCTAAATCAGTATTGGAGCCTAACTAGTTAGCTCCAGTTGTCTAAATCATATGTGCAGTCAGTTAGAATCAATTAAACTAGTCGAACTAATTGTAACTACCTCATAACTAGGCTTGACTAGTCACCAACTGAACTCAATTGAAGGAGGTTGGTGTTGGCACTCCCAATGGATCCTAAATTGTAGGGATTGGTCTAGGAGGCACCTAAACCGATGCATGCAAGTGCATTCAGTGGCCGTTAGTCTCAATTAGTGTTCCCCACACTCTAGTGACTGGTACAGGTGGCCCCATTAGGAAAAGTGGACCCAATGGTACTAGTGACTTAATAATGACTAAGAAGACTCCTAAATTAGGAAGAATTGACCAAATTGGACAAGTGAGGATTATAATCCTAACATCTCTGCTTAGTATGCAACAATTTTCTTCATCCTTGCATCTTCACACACTGAAATAATTCTGGACTGCCGATCTTTATCTTCTTAGATACTGACCATTGAAAATGTTGGAAAATATGAGTATATAAGTTGGCAGTAGTTGTCATTGATGTCAAGAGGAGTTCAATGATGACAAAGACTAACCAAGACATGATGGAAGGGTAAACTTAGTAAAAGACAGTGGAATGTCAAAAGAATAACCAAGACACGATGGCAGGGCAAACTCAATAATAACCTGGTATTACCAGACAATTCGAATACATGAGAGGAAATTCGAATTGGTTAACTCAATATGAATGAATGGATAACTATACATGTCTAAATCAGTATCGGAGCCTAACTAGTTAGCTCCAGTTGTCTAAATCATAAGTTCAGTCAGTTAGAATCAGTTAAACTAGTCCAACTAATTGTAACTGGCTCATAACTAGGCTTGACTAGTCACCAACTGAACTCAAATGAAGGAGGTCAGTACTGGCACTCCCAATGGCTCCTAAATTGTAGGTATTGGTCTAGGAGGCACCTAAACTGATGCATGCAAGTGCATTCAATGGTAGTTAGTCTCAATTAGTGTTCCCCACACTCTAGTGACTGGTATAGGTGGCCCCATTAGGAAAAGTGGACCCAATGGTACTAGTGACTCAATAATGACTAAGAAGACTCCTAAATTAGAAAGAATTGACCAAATTGGACAAGTGAGGATTATAATCCTAACATCTCTGCTTAGTATGCAACGGTTTTCTTCATCCTTGCATCTTCACACACTGAAATAATTCTGGACCGTCGATCTTCATCTGCTTAGATACTGACCGTTGAAAATGTTGGAAAATATGACAATATAAGTTGGCAGTAGTTGTCATTGATGCCAAGAGGAGTTTAATGATGACAGAGGACTAACCAACACATGACAGAAGGGAAAAATCAGTAAAAGACAAAGGAATGTCAAAAGAATAACCAAGACATGATGGCAGGGCAAACTTAATAATAACTTGGCATTAATAACTAGACAATTTGAATACATGAGAGGAAATTTGAATTGGTTAACTCACTATGAATGAATGGATAACTAGACATGTCTAAATCAATATCGGAGCCTAACTAGTTAGCTCCAGTTGTCTAAATCATATGTTCAGTCAGTTAGAATCAGTTAAACTAGTCTAACTAATTGTAACTGGCTCATAACTAGGCTTGACTAGTCACCAACTGAACTCAACTGAAGGAGGTTGGTGCTGGCACACCCAATGGCTCCTAAATTGTAGGGATTGGTCTAGGAGGCACCTAAACTAATGCATGAAAGTGCATTCAGTGGAAGTTAGTCTCAATTAGTGTTCCCCACACTCTAGTGACTGGTACAGGTGGCCCCATTAGGAAAAGTGGACCCAATGGTACTTGTGACTCAATAATAAGAAGACTCCTAAATTAGGCAGAATTGACCAAATTGGACAAGTGAGGATTATAATCCTAACATATCTGCTTAGTATGCAATGGTTTTCTTCATCCTTGCATCTTCACACACTGAAATAATTCTGGACCGCCGATCTTCATCTGCTTAGATACTGACCATTGAAAATGTTGGAAAATATGACAATATAAGTTGGTAGTAGTTGTCATTGATGTCAAGAGGAGTTCAATGATGAAAAAGGACTAACCAAGACATGATGGAAGGGAAAACTCAGTAAAAGACAAAGGAATGTCAACAAAGGAATGTCAAAATGGAATGTCAAAAGAATAACCAAGACATGATGGCAGGGCAAACTCAATAAGAACCTGGTATTAATAACCAGACAATTCGAATACATGAGAGGAAATTCAAATTGGTTAACTCACTATGAATGAATGGATACCAAGACATGTCTAAATCAGTATCGGAGCCTAACTAGTTAGCTCCAGTTTTCTAAATCATATGTTCAGTCAGTTAGAATCAGTTAAACTAGTCTAACTAATTGTAATTGGCTCATAACTAGGCTTGACTAGTCACCAACTGAACTCAACTGAAGGAGGTTGGTGCTGGCACTACTAATGGCTCCTAAATTGTAGGGATTGGTCTAGGAGGCACCTAAACTTATGCATGAAAGTGCATTCAGTGGTAGTTAGTCTCAATTAGTGTTCCCCACACTCTAGTGATTGGTATAGGTGGCCCCATTAGGACAAGTGGACCCAATGGTACTAGTGACTCAATAATGACTAAGAAGACTCCTACATTAGGCAGAATTGACCAAATTGGACAAGTGAGGATTATAATCCTAACATCTCTGCTTAGTATACAATGGGTTTCTTCATCCTTGCATCTTCACACACTGAAATAATTCTAGACCACCGATCTTCATCTGCTTAGATACTGACCCTTGAAAATGTTGGAAAATATGACAATATAAGTTGGCAGTAGTTGTCATTGATGTCAAGAGGAGTTCAATGATGAAAAAGGACTGACCAAGACATGATGGAAGGGAAAACTTATTAAAAGACAAAGGAATGTCAACAAAGGAATGTCAAAAGAATAACCAAGACATGATGGCAGGGCAAACTCAATAAAAGACAAAGGAATGTCAAAGAAAGTGATGGCATGGCATATATGATGTGGTGTGTCTGATGAGGCTTGAAATACAATTGATGGTGTCCTAGTGCTATCAGGAAGTCATGATTACAAATTGACATCATTCTGGAAAGATATGACAATTTTGTGAAAAACAGGAAAATGACTGAGTATAGGAAATTTAGTAAAAACTGCCTTATGGAAATACCCGCCATAATTTGTAGAAGAGTGAAAATGCCCGATCCCTATGGTCATATTGTAGTATGTTGGATTTTATATATAACCATGACATTAGTTCTCCTTGATCGTGTCTGGAGAAAAAGTTATTGACCCACAAAAACAATGTTTTAGGCATATTAGGACCAGACTAAGAAAATCTGTCTAAGTGTTGGAAAAAATGGCTCAAGTGACCTTGGGAAAATGCTCACCGTACCTTATAGGTGTATGATAAAAATTATCTACTTGTTGAAGAGGCTATCTCACCATGGTCTTAGTTCTTAAAGAAGATGTTTGATGAAAAAAATAATGATTTTCCAAAACATGGTTTTAGTCAGAGGGGACCAAATCAAGAAATTGGCCTTAGGGTAATGCACGCCCTATCTCATAGGGTGATGTGAAAAATATTACGAGAGTGTGTTCATCTAGAGGGTTTGTTGGAGCATCCATCCATGGTCCTATATTGTCCAAAGGATCCTTGATGAGAAAGATATGAACCTGCCAAAAGTGCATTCCAACTATATTTGTATAGTCTCAGTAAAATGCCCGCTAAGGAGAGAGAAAGTAGTTTCAGAGGATGAAATAGGTATTGATGGATTCATATAGTTGTACTATATCTATTGGATACCTCACTATCCAAATTTGAAGGAAAATAAAATCACCTTGGTGACTTAGGGTAGTAAGGAAATTTGTCCGAGTGTCATAAAACCAGTTTGAAAGACAACTTTCAAATACTTGCCAGAGGTTGTGTGTGTGTCAATAGATTTATCTTGTGATATGGTATTGTTCATTGTTGAAATGGTTATCTATCCATGCTCTTGGTTTTGATTATGGTGATCAGATAAGGAAAATATCAACCTTCCAAATAGAAGAAAAATGCTATTGTCTAAGTGTTGAATTAGTAGTTTGAAAAGACCATTTTCAAATGCCCGCCATTTCTTGTATGTGAAGGATTAAATTAATATGAATACACGAGGATGTTATTTGGTTATATATCTATCCATTCATTGTCTTATATTTCCTCTTGTAGTCACATATATGAAAAATAAATCTTCCGAAGATTGAGAAACACTATGTTTTTCTTAAATAAGAATTATGCCTGCATAGTGAGAAAAATCAGACATAGGAAATTAAAAGGCATTTTTGAAATACACGCCAGAGGCTGTGGCAGAGTCAATAAATTCATCTAATGGTATAGCTATGGTATTTGACAACTTGCCTATCTAGCCATAAGTTCAGTTCTCCATCCAGTAGTCACACATGTGAAAAATTGAATTCCCAAGTTGAAGAAAAAATTTGTTTTACACAGAAATCTGAATATGCCTAAATTAAGTATATGTTGAAACAAGTTTTTATTTAAATTGCCCATCTAAGTCCATTTAATAAAAATACAGAATGATTAAGATATCATGAAATAAATAATTAATATACTCCTGCATATACTAAGAAGGCTCTACGCTATGGTTTGAGGAATGTTGGATAAGTTAATATCCGAGAAATAAATTGTTTATTATTAAACAAAAACGTAATAAACAGTTTATCATTAATTTAAAACAGAGTTTATTATTTCTGAAGTAAAAACATAAGCATATTATTCATAAACAAAAAAAGATAAAAGAGAAGCTACATGAATGTATTTAGAAGAATAAACATAAATTTGGTAAAAAGAAAGGGTTTTTGGTGTTATAATGTTTAAACAAAGTTTTTAAAAACAAAAAGGGAAAATAGGAGTTAAAAGCCAAAACTAGTTATAACCAAAACTAGTTAACGTTGTTTTCTTTTTATTAATAATTTTTGTATATTAAAGAAACACATGATTACAAGAGATAGTTAAAAGTTTATGAAAAGGTGTGAATACATGGAAATACATAATGTTTCATGAAGAGGTGTGAAAAATGAAGTATAAGTATGAAGACATCATATGAAGAAATGCATCTTGGTGGATAAAATATAATATTTTGGTAGATATTCTACATTTGACATGAAGCTTGTGTTCATTCGAATAGACTGGTGTTTGTAATAAGGTTGGATCCTGAGTGAGGATTCGATTCCTCTCTACATGTTGGGTCATGTACACAAGCTGAGGATCATTAATGCTATGTAATGTAAAATCCTATTTTATAAAAATATATTTGACATATTCATATATGTGTTGTTCTTCATATGTGTTTGTATATTTCATATATACATATATACATATATACAATTGGTAAATTTCATGATTGGTTCATAATAGTGATTTGGAAAGAGATTTTTAAATTTTAAGAGACACTGATTCACCCCCCCCTCTCAGTGTCTGAGACATGTTTCTACAATTGGTATTAGAGCAGGTTGTCTTTGAACAACTCACTGCTGGAATGCTAATCCAAAAGGAAAACAGGTCCATTTTTAGAGCCAAGCACTTGATCAAAAGATAGGTGCCAGAATCACCATTTTAAAAATCGCTGGAAATGTAGATGATAAAATACCCTTGTTTAATGGAGATGACTATGCAAATTGGAGGGATGCCATGAAGTTTCGGTTGAAGTCCAAAGGAGCACATGTGTGGGATGTAGTAGCAACCAAGAAATGGTACTTGAAGAACAAAACCAGAATTTCAAAAGATGATCAGAAATTGAATTCTATTGCTTTGCAAACCATTAAAAGAGCCTTATCAAACGATTTCAAGACGAGACTAGGGCACTACACCTCTGCAAGAAATCTATGGCTAAAGATTGAAGACACATATCAAGCCGAGTATCAAAGTGCAGGAGAAGATACAAGTCAAAAATTTGATGAAGAAATAAGTGAAGATATGTTGAGCAGTGAAGAGAACAATCCCTCATTTGTCTCATCACAAAGCAAAGAAAACATTGGTGTAGATGAAATTTCAAATGACAACTGTTATGATGATGAAGTACTCTCTAAGGAAAAAGAAGAAAACCTATTAATTCTCAAAGATAAAATCCTAATTACTAAGAATGAAGACTTGAAGAAATTGAAGGAAGACTTTCTTATTGCAATTGAAAATACCAAGAAAAAGATAAGTTTTTATCTTATAAATGTTTTCGATAAGATTGAAAACATGTTTATGGTCACTCTAAGTGAGCTTGAAACTGCTTTCAAGATCAATGAGTTACTACATGGATTGTGGACGGAATCCAAAAATTCTAAAAGAACATGCAAGAGTCCAGTAGATACAAAAAATGACTTGAAGATCCTAAAGGATAAGTTCTGTGAAATAACCAAGAAACATGAGGCTGGTGAGATGATATTGAATGAGCAAAGGATCCAGCTAGATGACAAGGAAAAATAATTGAAGAACACTTTCTCTAGTTTTAATTTACAATTGGAAAACAAATTAACGAAATAAAAGAGGTAAAGTTTGAAGTCCTTAACCTTAGAAGACAAATTGAAGCTAATGAAAGAGGGCTTCTTGACCAAGAGAACCAAATCAGAGGAAGGGAGCCTACAGAGAGACATAATTCACTGGATTGGGAGAAGAACCTACAAGAAATACAAGAAAGGCTTATAGAAGGACAAAGGTCACTAAAGCAAAGAGAAGAATATTTGAATATGGCCATGAAACAGATTGAGAAGGAATTGCAGGATGACAAGAAGAAGATTGAAAAATATCATGCAACCTTAAAAGAGAAAGAGGCTAGGTATCAAAGGATGGATGCCTTAGTCTCTAGAAAAGAGGATGCTACTAAAGAAAAATCTATTATTAACAAAGAAGAGGAAGAATCTACATGTCTTGAGATAAAGAAAAGTTACACTAGTACATTCACAAAAGGTGGAGAAAGAAAAGCAATTCGTTATCTTCAATCCAAATATATTTCTCCATACAAGGGAAATGAGAAGAGCAATATATATAATATCTCAACCATTATAGATGAAATTTGGAGTAAGCAAAGACCATCCCATGACATAATCGGTCTTGGATACAAAAAGGATAAATAAATTGAGAAAGGGACTCCCATGTCCAAGTTTGAGGATGGTTGTTCTTATTCAAAAAGACAGAGGGTAATCACAAATCAAATACCAGATCAAAACTCTGCCATGAAAATGAATTATGGAAGACAAAGGCTAAAACATGAAGCACATAAAAAAGGAAGCTTATCATATCATACTAACACTTGGTGTGGTAACATATTCAATGGTCACTGGTACTCTTGTCACAAACATGGACACAAAGTAGTGGAATGTGATGCTTTTGAAAAAAAAAACTCAAAAGAGTTCCCCTAAAAAGATAAAGTGTTGGAGATGCAAGCTTATTGGGCATACAACAAAGTTTTGTCACTCCATAAGGTGTTTCAATTGTGAAGGCTTTGGGCACAAAGAAAAAAATTGCATGAATCCAAGGACACAATACAATCAAAAGGAGGACGCTCCAAGGAGTCAAAGAAAGGATTTGAAAAGAGACCACATACAAACTCCAGAAAGAAAGATGCCTCATTACATGTCTTTAAATATGGAATATGAGCAAATCCATAAAGAATCAAAAGAGACAAGTCCACAGAGGAAGATAAAGAAAGTTTGGAGACGAAAAGACATGAGGTCTTAATCCTCATGCCAAAACATGTGACTCTTATGGAAATGAATCTCTAGAAGAAGACACTCATTCTATAAATAATGACCAATCCATGGTTGAAGAAAATTCAAGTGTTGAAGAGGACTTGGAAATGACTCTTTTACTTTGTTAAAGAGTCCTTATTAGATGTCCGAATTTAGTTGCTTCAGGTCAAGATTGAAAATGGAATTAAAAACCTGAAAAATAACATTAGAAGGGATATTATACTCAGGGGGAGTTAAAGTCAGAAAATTCAATTGGAATTTAAGACTATCTTCTTGAAAAATAAAAGTCAGAGTGTCGGATAGAAGAAATGATTATGGTTGCATAATAAAACTAAGTGTCATATTGAAGAGTCATACGAGTACTTGGTAAAAGCCTATCTTCCTAAAAGACAAGAAGAAGTATAGAAGTGACAATTTGAAAAAGAAGACTTTGTCAAGAGACCATCCATATTACAAAAGCACAAGTAAAAGTTGAGAAGTTGCTTACATGACATTGAAGACTCCCTAAAGAAGAACAATCTATATAATGTTTTTTTTTAAGAAGAAATCTGTGGTAGGAAGCCATGAGTTGAATGAAAGAACTCAAGGACAAATCATTAAGTATGAATTATGTCACAAAAATAACAAAATGTTGACAAGAGAAGAAGCACAGTGATAGGAGGAGTCTAGGAACTTATCATCCAAGGTTCTTATTCAATGAATCACTACAAGAAGGTAAAAAAGGATGATAATTGGATGATCAGCACCAAGTCCAAGTTTAATTGAAGGAGGAAATGAAAAAGAGGGGAATTTTTCTAAAAGGGAACAATTGGAAATATTATGTCAAGTTGGTTACAACAAAGGGCGTTGATTATATCAAGTTGGTTATCCTTTGTCATTGTTGTCAAAGGGGGAGAAGGTTTAGGTGTTGCCATCAATTCCAAAGGGGGAGATTGTTGGAAAATATGACAATATAAGTTGGAAGTTGTTGTCATTGATGTCAATAGGAGTTCAATGATGACAAACGACTAACCAAGACATGATGGAAGGGAAAAATCAGTAAAAGACAAAGGAATGAAAACAAAGGAATGTCAAAAGAATAACCAAGACATGATGGCAGGGCAAACTCAATAAAAGACAAAGGAATGTCAAAGAAAGTGATGACATGACATATATGATGTGGCATGTGTGATGAGGCTTGAAATACACTTGATGGTGTCCTGGTGCTATCAGGAAGTCATGATTACAAATTGACATCATTCTGGAAAGATATGACAATTTTGTGAGAAACAGGAAAATGACTAAGTATAGGAAATTTAGTAAACACTGCCTTATGGAAATACCCGCCATAATTTGTAGAAGAATGAAAATGCCCGCTCCCTATGGTCATCTTGTAGTATGTTGGATTTTCTATATAACCATGGCATTATTTATCCTTGATCATGTATGGATAAAAAGTTATTGACCTGCCAAAACAGTGTTTGAGGCAGATTAGGAGCAGACTAAGAAAATCTGTCTAAGTGTTGGAAAAACTGGCTCAGGTGACCTTAGGAAAATTCTCACCGTACCTTATAGGTGTATGATAAAAATTATCTGAATCTACCATCATATAGCTTGTTGAATATGCTATCTCACCATGGTATCAGTTCTTAAAGAAGATGTTTGATGAAAAAAATAATGATTTTCCAAACAGGGTTTTAGTCAGAGGGGACCAAATCAAGATATTGGCCTTAGGGTAATGCACGCCCAATCTCATAGGTTGATGTGAAAAATATTATGAGAGTGTGGTACTCTAGAGGGTTGTTGGAGCATCCATCCATGGTCCTATATTGTCCAAAGGGTCATTAAGGAGAAGTATATGAACCTGCCAAAAGTGCCTCCCAACCATATTTGCACTGTCTCAGTAAAATGCCTGCCAAGGAGAGAGAAAGTAGTTTTAGAGGATGAAATAGGTCTTGATGGATTCATCTAGTTGTCCTCTACCTATTTGATACCCCACTTGCAAAATTTGAAGGAAAAAGAAAATCACCTTGGTGACTTAGGGGTTGAGGAAATTTGTCCTAGGGGTTGAGGAAATTTGTCCGAGTGTCATAAAATTAGTTTGAAAGACCATTTTCAAATACTTGCCAGAGGTTGTGTGTGTGTCAATAGATTTATCTTGTGATATGGTCTTGTTCATTGTTGAAATGATTATCTAGCCATGCTCTTGGTTTTCCTTATGGTGATCAGATAAGGAAAATATCAACCTTCCAAATAGAAGAAAAATGCTATTGTCTAAGTGTTGAATTAGCAGTTTGAAAAGACCATTTTCAAATGCCTGCCATTTCTTGTATGTGAAGGATTAAATTAATATGAAGACATGGGGATGTTATTTGGTTATATATCTATCCATTCATGGTCTTATATTTCCTCTTGTAGTCACATATATGAAAAAAAATCTTCCGAAGATTGAGAAAAACTATCTTTTTCTTAAAGAACAATTATGCCTGCACAGTGAGAAAAATCAGACACAGGAAATTAAAAGGCAGTTTTGAAATACACGCCAACGGCTGTGGTGGAGTCAATAAATTCATATAATGGTATGCTAAGGTATTTGACAACTTGTCTATCTAGCCATAAGTTCAGTTCTCCATCTAGTAGTCACACATGTGAAAAAGTGAATTCCCAAGTTGAAGAAAAATTATGTTTTACACAGAAATCTGAATATGCCTAAATTAAGTATATGTTGAAACAAGTTTTATTTAAATTGCCCAGCTAAGTCAATTTAATAAAAATATGGAATGATTAAGATATCATGAAATAAATAATTAATATACTCCTGCATATACTAAGAAGGCTCTACGCTATGGTTTGGGAATGTTGGATTAGTTAATATCCGAGAAATAAATTGTTTATTATTAAACAAAAACATAATAAATAGTTTATCATTCATTTAAACAGAGTTTATTATTTCTGAAGTAAAAACATAAGCATATTATTCATAAACACAAAAATGATAAAAGAGAAGCTACAGGAATGTATTTAGAAGAATAAACATAAATTTGGTAAAAAAAAGGGTTTTTGGTGTTATAATGTTTAAACAAAGTTTTTAAAAACAAAAAGGGAAAATAGGAGTTAAAAGCCAAAACTAGATGTTGTTTTCTTTTTATTAATAATTTTTGTATATTAAAGAAACACATGATTACAAGAGATAATTAAAAGTTTATGAAAATGTCTGAATACATGGAAATACATAATGTTTCATGAAGAGGTGTGAAAAATGAAGTATAAGTATGAAGACATCATATGAAGAAATGCATCTCGATGGATAAAATATAATATTTTGCTAGATATTCTACATTTGACATGAACCTTGTGTTCATTCGTACAGACTGGTGTTTGTAATTAGGTTGGAGCCTGAATGAGGATTGGATTCCTCTCTACATGCTGGGTCATGTGTACAAGCTGGGTCTTGTAAGAGAGCTAGATCTCTCAATCTAGCTGGGTCTAGATCATTAATTCTATGTAATGTAAAATCCTATTTGATAAAAAGATATATGACATATTCATATATGTGTTGTTCTTCATATGTGTTTGTATATTTCATATATATATATACAATTGATAAATTTCATGATTAGTTCATAATAGTGCTTTGGCAAGAGATTTTTAAATTTTAGGAGACACTGATTCGCCCTCCCCTCTCAGTGTCTGAGGTCTGTTTCTATAGAAAAATGCACCATCGCGCTCCAAAAAATGAACTTTGCATCTCCAGGTTTTGAGTGCGATATCCAACGGGGAGGGGACACGTCATTTGCACATGTTTCTCATTGCGTAGGCACTCTTCCAACGTTCAGCGTGCATGTTGTATCAACAAAATCAACCTTCGCCATAGATCTATGATCAAGGATGATCTAGGTCGTTGAAATCTGCGGGGCCTACCAACTTTCACATATGGGGAATTCTTCTTACCTCATGCCCATGTTCCTCTTTTTCGCACTGTCGATCGCAGGTAGAAATTTTCCCAGCTGTTAATCTGAGATCAAGCTGCGGGCCAGTGAAAAACAAAATTTATGCTTTTCTACGACCAAACTTCTACCTTTCGTGCTTTTCTCCTTTCCGATTCTGCCTTTTCGCTGAGGGATCATCTCGAACCATTGATATTATGGGGAATATTTCTAGACTGTTGATCTTGCGGACCATGAAAAGCGGGATTCTAACCTTTACGACCAAATTCATATGTTTCTGCTTTCTTCCTTTTTGATCCTTTCCGAGCCTTCGATCTTCGGCAGAAAATTTTCAGACCGTTGATCTTGCGGATCGCGATAAAATAGATTCTAACTTTTCTATGAGCATATATCTTCTTCTTTCCGATCTTTTCCTTTCCACCTTTTTCTTTCCGCACCGTTGATCTATGCGGGAGCTCTCTGAACCGTAGGTCTTGTAGATCGTGGAAAGCAGGACTTCAACTTTTCACGATAAAATATTTTGGGTATTTTCGCTTTCCAATCTTTGTCCTTTGTTCTTTTCCAAGCTGTTGATATTTGGCGGAAGAGCCATCGGATCTCAGACTGCGGAAAGAGGAAGTCGGGATTCCAACTTTCATAACCAAATGTTTTGTCTTTTCCACTTTCATCGTTTTGTTGGACCGTTGATTTATGGCGTCAAATCCCTCGAGCGTATATTTTGGACTACGAAAAGCATAAGTCGGGCTTTATCACTTTTCACAACCAAAACTTGCTTTTTTCACCTTTCCACTCCCGATTTTGCCTTGGTGGAAATGATTTTGACCTTTGTAATAGAATTTGAATGCCATTTAGATCTTCAAGCAGATAGTTCTAATAATGTTTGCAGTAAATGGAGAATGAAGATACAAACTGAACAAAACAAACCACATAGGAAACATACAAGTATTGCTCAGGAATTTACAGTATCATTCACAATAATAAAATCCAGTGTTACAATAGTTTACATAGGAAAAGAATTTGAATGCATAAGGTAGCAATTGGAATCTATCCACTGGATATGACTATATCTAATTGACCATTTAACTCATCATGTCTCAATAAATGTCGGAGTCCAACAGATCAACTCCCAAATGTCCAACAACTCAAACAATCGGTGACAACTAGTTAACTCAGTGCAACTGAGTGTGGTAGGTGGGAAAAAGCGCCTACTCCACATGCGGCCATGCATTAGCCATGCAAATATTATGATAGCTAACTGAAATTAACTGGGGGCTAACTAAGACTGAATAGTACTAACTCCAACTAACTGAAGTAGGTTGGTGTCGAGACTCCCAATGGCTCCTAAAATGTAGGGATTGGTCTAGGAGGCACCCAAACTAATGCATGCACATGTAGTAAGTGGAAGCTAACCTTTAGAATTGATCCCCTCACTCCAGTGACTGGTACATGTGGACCCAATGGTACTAGTGACTCAATCAATTAATTAAAACTCCTAAGTCAGGCTGAATTAATCTAATAGACACTATGGTCAAGGGGGGATTAATAATCCTAACACCCCCCTGAATCCTAACTTGGACAACTGTGGGCCCTGGTAACAATACCATAGGTCACCCAAATACAATCTAAAATTTAGTAAAAAATTCTTCTTAATACAACTGAGGAAATAGAGGAAAACCTCATGGGAACCCCCCCCCCTCAAAATAAGCAGAAATACAAATTTTGATTAAAAACTTGTGAAATTTTTTGCTGTTATTTGCAACACTATGCAACAACAATATCTTAGTTCTTATGTGCAAGTGAGCCCATGAATCCAAACAAAGTGCTTATGTCTGGAGGAATCTTCCTCTTTAGAAGAAGAACATTGTACTCAACTAAATCAGAAATATAAACAACTGCATGGTGAAATATGGACCCATGTAGAGCAGCTGAAATCAATTGAAGAGAGAAAAAAATTTCTTGAGAATTAAAACCATGTGAGGAATACCCAAGAATCTGATATATGTCAGCCTTGAACAACAAACCATGAGTGTTAAAATCATCCCCAAGTGTTAGGATCAAGTGTCCAGGCTGATGCAGAATGTCTTCCTCTTTACTAGTTATGTGATGAGATGAGCATGTGACCAAAGGTAGAGAAGCCCTGGGACTGTGGAGAGGAAATGCATGAGCTCCATAATCTGCTATAGCTTCAGATATATCCAATAATTCACAAAATCTAATATCAATAGTCTCATAAGATAAAACTAACATCAATTCATCAACAACAAAATTGAAGGAGACTTGCGGTGCTTGATTTGTCACACCAAAATTGATGCAACCAATTACAAGCAATAATGAAACCTCTTGAATATTAAAAACTAAACCACATAGGCGGTCGGTCTTCTAATCATCAAGTACCAAAGAGACGAGGTTTACTAGGATTTTTTCGCTCCAAGAATCTCTTTTCAATTTTTTTTTGCGTTGGAGGCTCCTTTGCTTGCCTGGTTTCTTCTGATTCTCATGTTGCTAGAGTTCAGAGGCACTCTACTTCTGTTGGACGTCTTCTCTAGGTTAGATCTTTGAATTTTCGGAATCAGATTTCAAGATTGCCGATCTGGACGAACTAAGCAACTGCTGTTTCGACGGGCTCAAGTTCTAGCTCCAAGAAATTAATATTTCTTGGTCTGGCTCAGCTCAGGAATCCTTTAAGATTCTTGCATGGGATAGGCTTGCTCTTTTTGGACGGGCTCTCTCATTCTCGACTGATTTCATGCTTTGACTCGCTGGTTCTGGTGGAAATTGACGGAAGTCACTTTGATAGGGAGCTTGAGCTTTGCCCAACTTCTCTGGATTGGTTAATTTCTTGGTTGCCCATTCCGCTGGTGGTCTGGCTGCTAGAGGTGTGGACTCTGACCTATGGCATGAGGCTCTGATTAAGATTTTGTTGGATTCCTTTTGCTCTAGCTTTGGCCACCTAGACGGGCTTCTTTTTTGGTCTGTTCCCTTTGCTCGGGTTGGAGGCTCTCTGGAGTCTGTTTTGCTTATGATTGCATCCCTGGCTATGTTATTGTGGTTGGCTTCTTTAGTTTTGATCCCAGGTTGGTTTCTTGCTCGCTGGTGGTAGCTTTGGTTTGTTAGGATATTTAGACACTTAGGAGTTAGTTAAGATCAACTTGTGTAATATATCCGTTAGGTAAAAGTGTGTTTCTTTAGTATGCATTAGTATGCATTTGTAAATATTCTAATCCGACGGTCACGATATGTTCTAGACATAGAGTGATCCGACGGTTCAACTTCTCTTAGATCATACCTACCATTGATCCGTGGCTTAACACCCGATTGGTCTATGATCTCTATTTAAAGAGCATAGAGGGTCCTTGGCTAGTTGATCGATTATGAGAAGCTCATGTAACTTTCTTTCTTTTGCATAATAAATTGCTCCGAAGTAGCTATTTGGCCGGGGCCGTGGACTGTTTCCCTCTCGAGGGTTTTAACCACGTGACAAACATTGGTGTATTGATCTGTGATCTGTTTGTGTGAAGCGGCTATTCTTGGTGTTCGGTCCTTTGGGAGTACCATGTGAACCCTAACATGGTATCAGAGCTTTTATGAAGAGCCGCTTTCGGTTTTGATCAAGATCTAGAACCGGTGTTGCCGAAACTTTAAAAGGGTTTCTGGTTCTGGTTTTTCTGTGCATTTGTGGCCTGTGGGAGCTGTTCCATTGCGTCCGGAGCGCCGTTTCCATTGGGAAATAGTTTTCGTTTCACCGAAAACTGTTTCCGTTTGTTCCAGAAACACCCATTTCGGCAAATCTGAAGGTATAATGTTACAGTGACGGTTTTGTTTTTTTTAAATATCTCATATTTTATCAGTTTATTATTAGATCTTTTTTGTTTTAGTCTCGGACTGTTGTGTTCCCTGGCTGCGTATGCTCTTTTCCGTGCACCTTGCGGGATTGCGGCAAATCAGAAACAGTGAGGGAAATTTTTTTTTTT